>JAEQBH010001881.1:782500-1098687 GCA_016808115.1 Tetrastigma voinierianum
AATAATTATTTTTTTGGCCATATAAAATTATAGATACAATTATTTTAATAGTTTATATGAGAAACTAATTTAAGTGTTAAAAATAAAGTAAATACTTAAATATATATACAATTATACCTAATTAAGTTTTAATCACAGCTTAACTCCAGAATGAATTACCCAAAATGGGGACTTAATTATCAGTAATTAAAATAATGGAAGGATTTAAAAGGTAATTTTGGAAGTTGCCAATGACATTTTGGCCCTTTCTTCCTTCCTCATTCACGTGGCGCCCACCCCCTTCTCTCACTTTCCTTTAGTAGCCACCTCAGGTCAAATGATTTAGGCCACCCAAAGCTGCACTCACTCGCGAACTCACCTCGGCCTTGAGCCACAGTACATTTGCCTTGGACTCATGGAGCATACCAGATGGATTACCTCAACCTTTTCTCTCTTCTGCGCCATCAGTTTCTAGTTTAGGCACCTCATTAAACAGACACAGTCAGCTCCTGCCCCAAAAACTTGGGATCCACCCTTGATCGATTCAGTCGTTTAGGGTGAGCAGAGGTTGGAGCTCTCAGCGGGGTTGGGGGTGTCGAGTAGATTCCGGCCCTCATGGGGTGGTCTTCTGACAACGATCACATTTTGGATTATGGGCTTTGAGCCAATGGGTGTCCTTCAGATCAAGTCAGTAATATAAATTTTCAAATTGCAGTGTGACGGACCTCAGAGGAGCGTGCGGGGCTGAGCGTTAGTCCTAGTTTTGTGGTTAAACGGTATGATCGTTTTGTATTGAGCTTGTTGAAAATCTATACCCATTCTGAAGCGTCTTAGGAACTCTAATCGTGTATTGTCAGATAATGTTGATTTTAATTGTTCAATATATATATTGATCTCATCCTTTGTATTTGGACTCTGTTGGTCCAGTTGCTGTGTTAGCATGATCTAAAGTGGTAATAAGATTGATTGTGTATGTGCGAATACAAATTGTTGAATTATTGATGGATTTAGGGCAGTGCAGACAGCTAAAATTGCCCAGTTGTAGTATTTCATTTCGATGTTTGATTCATGTATATTTAAATCTTATTTAGCGAGTTCTGGACTTGTTTCTGAGAGTTAGTCCAGTTTTAGGGAGAGGTTAAGATTTTAAGTGCGTGCAAGATGTCGTATGAGTCCCACAGCGGTGTCTAGTGGTCTAGGACAAGCTTAAACCTCGATCTTGATATTGATTTGTATTGTATCACATTCTAGTTGTGAATGACTACGCGAGTGCAGCTGGCGTAAGAATGACTAAGGACCGATTCTTACGTGAGTTGATCTCATGTAGTTTATAACACACCATCACACACACGATACATAACATTTATGGCATTAAGCTACTCAAATCATCTGACATGATTATTACTCTTTTTGAAATGTTATTATAAGGCACAGTCAAATTATTTATTTGTTATGATATATGCGCATATGAAATTTGTTATAATGGTGGATGGAGTGTAGCATTATCATTTGATGATTGTATACGGAACTATAGTGGGGACATACCACGATGGGTTACATCGGGATGGCGTGCTGGTATTTGTCGGATTATGTTATGGGTTTATGGTAATGGACATGGGTTTTTGGTTGAGCGTTTCTCTCGGGGATGCCCAGTGAGTCCTTTGGATGCTGAGCGTTACTCTCGGGCGCGGCTGTGGATTATGATATGTTAGTAGGTACGGAGGTAAGGACCACAGTTGAGCATTCTCTCGGAAGCAATATAGTTAATGGATTAGTGTGTTGGAGTTACAAGGACACAGGTGAGCATTCTCGGGGCGCCGAGTCATTGGATTTGGAAGGCGTGGAAACGCGTATTGGAATACTGGGATATACAATGTGCCAGATTGATGTGATGTTGTTATGACATGAACTATAACGTGATAACGTATACATGATTATGTGAATTTCATGTAATATAATTTTCATTACCATGTTTATAATACCTTGAATTACTATAATTGTGTGCATTTTGGATTTGTGGATATGGTATGATCATGATGTGCTCACTCTCGAGACTAAGCAGTCTCAATTTATTTTGAATCTTGTCGGTCTCCTTCTTGGATCATGATAACCTTGGTCTTTCCCTTCACCGGCGGTTACATGTACTATTATGACATTATTAATCTTTGTCTATTTATTGAAGTGTCACTGCCGATTGCTGAATGTGGTATGTTTTGTAGTACAGACAATAGTCCCAGTGTTTGGCTTTGCATGATGGCGGTGTATGTGGGATCGAGACTTTTATTTCTCTAATGATGTTTGGCATGGGCATATTATATATATATTACATGTGGATATATAGTCGAGGTGATCATGATAATTCGGCATGAATATTTCCTTCAAGGCTTCACTCTATACAGGTTTGGGTGACCTTATATACCCCTTCTGTTCTAGTGGGTCACGGCTGAGGATGGAGTCGTGACAAAGTTGGTACTCAGAGCCCATGGAGGGTTGACTCTGGCTGGGAATCTAGTTTCAGTCTTTTGAAATTAGGATCGGAGTTCGTCCTTGTACATGTGAAGCTAAAATCTAGTTTACAACTTGCGTCAGTTGAGGCATCTGTTCATTATCGATAGTCTTGTGTTGCACTGTTGGGACGGAAATCGAGGTTAATCAGTGGCAGGCCTATGATATGTGACAAGCATTAGAGCACCTGATTCTATGATGAGGCCCGGGGCCCAGGGTAGAGTATCATGACTGATCACGGTTCACGGGAAGGGGCAGAGAGAGTGAAGCCGATACGTATTAAACAGTCACTGGGTGATGACATCAGAGCCGGTTAATGCCCAGGAGCACGGTTTCGAACCTGTGGACCATATGTGGCGAAGCTAGCATGGAGGCATTTTTTGGCGAGTCTGTTGGGGGACACAAGCAGCTCTCCGGCAACATGCGGCGTGGCGGCGACGACATATGTTCTCAGTAGGTGGATGGCAAGGATTTGGTAGCCTCATTCCTTTGTTCCCAATTTTTGGGCTTAATGGGTTCATATTTGATGAATTGTGAGTGACTGATGGATTTTCACGGGCTGAAGTGGAGAGCGAAGTAGATGGGAAACATAAATGACGGACTAATGAATGTGGTTTCTCTCAAGAAACGCATTGAGTATTCTGAGGATTATCAGCCGTTTCTGAGATTATCGCATGCTTTGAGCTCAAATTCGGAGATGTTTGAGAATAACTATTTTAACTGCCATGAAGCTAAAGTAAACAGGTTGGCAGTGAAGAGATGATATGTGCGTAGTGGAGTACACCAGCAGTTCAGCGCATCTTCAAATAATTGCTCCGGAGTTAGTTACGGCGGAAGGCTGCGAGACAATCAAGTATCTGGACTCGGACCACATTTCATATCCTTAGTACGGTCGAAGTGTAGCTTCTTGGAGGTCAACGATTTAGCGAGGCAGGATGGGCGACCTTCGCCTTCATGGTATCTTGAGTGGATGTTGCTGAAAGACACGAGAGGAACGAAGCTAGCCTGCACTGCTGGCCTTGATGTCTGGTGGTGCAGGGTGCCCGGTGGTCAGAGTCAATGATGAGCAGTTTAGACAAAGATTCTCACAAGAAGAGGGTAGGCATAACTTGAAGGGTTATAGAAACTAGGTTTGGGCGGGGTTTAAACCCGATTAAGTATCCGTTCAAAGGCGAGTTAGGGCTCGAATACAGTATTGGATTCACTTCCGATATGTGCCAATAATAGTGTGGCGGGACCATGAGGCCCTTACCAATATGGCGGCTCGTGGAGCTTCTTTAAGGTGTGGAGAGTTGGGCTATATGGCGATCATGTCTAGATTTCGACCAGCGGCCTTTTCATAGGGTTCTGCGTGTGCGCGGTTCATTGGACGGCTTCCCCAGTCCTTCTCGGTCGCGCGGTATAGTGGCCGAGCGGGCGTAGGATATCGGAAGTGAGCTGGGAGCGGTTAGTGTGCAGGGGCGGGGTCGAGGGTTTGAGCTCTGAGTCGGACATGGTCATTGAGGTTTCACAGCTCATCTCAGGGCCTTGGGCGTCAAATCTTTGTCGTGTCAGTCTGGCCAGGTGTTATACTAGGCTAGGGTGTTGTAGATCAGGTGCCACACACTCCTTTGTCTCCTAGTTTGCATTTAGGCTTGGTGTTCGACCGGCCAGACTTGAGGAACTCAGTTATCGATCCACCATAAGTGCGATGCGCTAGAAGGCGGATATTTACTTTCCATCGTGTCAGGTTTACGTAGTAGGCGAGACAGCCACGGCGGATCTTGTGCCAGTGGATGTGATGGTTTCGGGGTTATTCACGGGTATGGATTGGTTGGCCGGGCCTTCACGCCACCTGGATTAGGGAAAGCAGTGATTTCTGGGTTCAGGGATTCGAGATTTGGGGTTTCGTGGTGGCGAATCAGGCCCATACAATTATTTCAGCCATTAGTTGTAAAATGGATGTTACGCGGGGTGCCGAGGTTATGCGTGCTTGGCAGAACTACGGCGGTGAATGAAGTAAAGTTGATGATGTACTATCGCTTGTGAATTTCGATGTTTTTCCCAGAAAATTTTGAGGTTACTTTTGTGGGGAGATGAATTTTGTGATGTTATGCAGAGACCTGACTTCTATCTTGCCACCTTATAGGATGGCACTGCGAGTTGAAGAATTTAAGGAGCGATTCTGAGTTTGTTAGACAAGGGTTTTTATCGAGGCTAGTACTTCTCCACAGGGTGCTCCTTGTCTTTATTTGTAAAGAAAGATGGTTCCTTGCGGCTATGTATAGACTTCAGGACAACTGAACAAGGCGTAAATACGTAATAAATATCCATCCCAGAATAGATGGCTTGTTTGATCGGCTTAGGGTGCATCATGTTTTTACTAAGATTAGTCAGTCGGGATATCATCGGTGAGAATAAGACATAGGGATGTTCAGAAGAGCGACATTCGGGAATGAAATTATTATGAGTTCCTAGTGATGTCTTTTGGACTCACTAATGCCGACCTTTATGGATTTGATGAGCAGAGTGTTGACAACCTTCTGGATCAGCTTTGTAATTGTGTTCATTGGTGATATCTTAGTATATTCTCGGAGTGGGGAGGAGCATGTAGAGCATTTAGGATGTGTGGACTTTTGGGGGGCTTGTGATTATATGCGGAAATTCTCCAAGTGTGAATTTTGGCTGGATAGTGTAACACTTCTTGGGGCGTGCATCGAGGAAGGTATTGAGTGGATCCCCGAGAGATGGCGCAGTGGATTAGGCGAGACCAGCCACGGTGTTTGAGGATTGTCCAGTTTCTAGGTTTGGCCAGGTTGTGCTCAGCCCAGTTGATCTTGAGTTTTGGTCATTGCACCCTTGACTGATTAACCCGGAAGAATGTGAAGTTTCGGTGGATAGAGGCTTGTGGCGAGTTTGAAATTTGAAGGATTGTTCTGACCTGCTCCCGGTCGTTAGCGTACATACAGTGCGAGGAGTTGTCTACGGTGTATTGTGACGGCTTCGGTCGGATTGGGGTGTGTATTGATCACGACCTGGTGGGTGATTGCTTATGCTTCTAGGCGCATTTGAAGAGACACGACGAATTACCCGACTCATGACTTGGAGATGGCCAATTTGTGATCTTTAAACTTGAAGATGGAGACATTACGTATGGTGAGACGTGTGAGATTTTTCACGGATCACAAAGAGTTTAAAATATATTTTTGAGAGGGCTAAATTTGAGGCAGGAGAAGATGGGCAGGTTGCTTGGGACTACGATTAATAGATTCAATATCACTAGGCAAGGCTAATGTGGTGGCGGATGCTTTGAGTAGGAAATCATCAAGCGGTCTACTTCCACAGTAGTGCGACGACAATTATTGGGGCCCCATATGGTGTATGATCGGGGTTCTGACTAGAGAGAAGATTATATTTTAAGGAGTTGGACACTTTTCGCACATTTCAGTCAAGTCAGTTCGATGGACAAAATTAAGACCTTTCAATCTGACCAGTTGATGAAAATTATGGATGAGGTTAAGCGAGTCGGAGTAGGTGATTTGTGATTGGGAAGATGTACACGTTGAAGTTGGGTACTAGATTGTGCGTCCGTGTTGATGGACAGAAAGGGATTATGGAAGGCTCGTCATACGGCTTACGATATTCATCGGTTCCACTAAGATGTATCTGATCTTAAGGGTAACTATTGGTGGAGTGGTATGAAGAAGGATGTAGCGGGTTTTGTATCAAGTGTTTGACTTGCGAGTCAAACTTGAGCATAAAAGCCGTGCGGGTTGTTGCTGACCACTCCCATTCGGAGTGGAAGTGATATTACCATGGACTTTGTATTTGGGTTACCCCCTCCGAGACCGGGGTATGATTCCATTTGGGTGATAGTCGATTGAATGACTAAGTCGGCACACTTCTTACCTGTGAAGACAACTTTTTCCGTTGCTAGGTATGCTAGGGTGTATATTGATAGGATTGTTAGTCTTCATGGGGTCCCGGTTTCGATTTGGCCGCATGCGACGGAGGACCCAGGATCTCACTTCTAGGTTTTGGCGGAAACTTCATGAGGCTTAAGTTTTCAGACTGGACTTTAAGCGGCTTTTCACCCTCAGGCGGATGACGGTCCCGAGAGGACCTATTCGGGCGTTGGAGGACATGCGAGATCATGTGTCTGATGGATTTGGAGGCGATGAGGTTGGCATTTACGCTGGTGGGTTGTGTACAATAACGATTCTCATCTTTAGTACTAGTGTAGCGCTACGAGGCATTGTATGGTAGGAAGTGTAGATCATGGTTCTTTGGGAAGAAGTTGGTGAAAGGAAGTTAACAGGTCTGATTGAGTGAGTGCCGAAGGTGTGTCGGGGTGGTTGAGGACCGCTTTGTGAGACGGAAGAGCTACATGAGACTGAAACATGTGGGTTTGGTGTAGGTGAGTATGTATTCTGAAGGTTTCCGTCACGGCGTGATGAGATTTGGTAGGGGCCTTTCATTCACGTGGGACCATTTGGGGTGTGGATAGAGTTGGGGATGTAACCTCTATTTGGGTTGCCACCTAGTTTCGTAATATTCATCAGGTCTTTCATATATCTATCATTGAGGAAGTGCGTGCGGATCCTTCACATGTGCTGAGGCCCCGAGTAGAGTCAGTGAGAGTTTGCTTATAGTATGAGGAGCGACTATAATATTGTGGATCTGGGTTAGATCAACTCAGATCAAAGTCATTCAATGGTGAAGTCTATGGCAAAATCATTAAATTTGAAGAGTGCACTTGAGAATCAGAGAGCGGGAGATCTTTGGCGTTTATACCCTCACCATTCCGGTAATGGTATGTTTTCTTATTCTTAAATCGGACGGGCCTGTAGGGAAGAGCTGTATGCAAAAATTTAAGCGCGTTTTAATTTGGATTAATAACTATAGAATTTTACTAATTATATATATTTATGTTGACCACACTAGTATTTATTTTAGGTCTTAAATAAATTTTTTAGCCACATATAAATTATATAGATAATTGTTTTAATAGTTATATGGCTTAATTTAAGTAATTAAAAATAAAGTAAATACTTAAATATATACTAATTATACTATTAAGTTTTAATCAGAAACAACTCAATTAAATTGTAATTAGGGACTTAATTATGTATCAATTAAATAATGGAAGGATTTAAGGTAATTTTGGAAGTTGCCAAATGACATTTTGGCCCTTTTCTTCTTCCTCCTTCCAGCCCCCTTCTCTCTTCTCCCTTCCGGCGCCGCCACCTCAGTCACGACTGTTTAGGCCGCTAGCTTTGCACTCACTGTAGACTCACCTCGGCCTTGACCACCTTAGGCTACCCTTGGACTCATCGGAAAATCTCAGATGCGGGAACCCACCTCGCCACTCTCTCTCTAAGCGCCTCCATTTCTTGCGTTTCGGCCACCTCAGCTTTAAGGCCAGGCACGAATCTGAACTCCTCGCCCCAAAACTTAGGTCCTGGTCGACGTTCCAGTCGTTTCAGGTGAGCACGAGAGGGTGGAGCTCGCCGGAGTTGGGAGGCGCCACAGGTTTGATTCAGGCCACTCGTGGTCCTCGGCAACGATCACATTTTGGGTCCCTTGAGCTTTGGGCTTCGCGTGGGTGTCCTTAGAATCAAATTAGAGCAGCCCTCAGGCCCCAGGCGCAGTCGGAGGCAAGCGGTTCTCGGAAGCACCCCGGGGACAACGTTCGTCCCAGTTCGTGGATTCAGACGGTGTGATCGGTTCGCGTCGAGCCATTAAAGAATCCTCACCGCATAAACGTGTGGGAACTCTAATCGTGTATTTGTCGAATGTCGATTTTAGTGTTCAATAATGTATGTTGAATATAATCACTTTGTATTTCGGTTCGTTGAATTAATTCTTGTATTGTATGATCAAAGTAGTTAATAAGATTGATTGTGTATATTGCGAATACAAATTGTTGAATTGATGGATTGGACGAGTGAGGCGATAAATTGTAGTTGTGGCCGACTCGATGTTGATTCTGTGTATATTAGGAAATGTTATTTAGCGAGTTACGGACTTGTTTCTGGGGAGTTAAGTCCAGTTTTAGGGAGGTGCGGTACACATTAGAATTTATATGTGCTTTATGCTCCGGTCCCAGCACAGTGATTGTCAAGTCGAGTCTAGAGTTATGCTTAAAACCTCAATCTTGATATTGATTATGTCTTTTCTATTCTAGATTGTCCAGACGGCTCTTGTGAGCTGACTGAGGCGTGAAGCGACTCTGAGACTAGGTCTTAAACAGGTTGATATCATATAGTTTATAACACACCATCTGCACGAAATGCATAACATTTATGGCATTAAAAGCACACTCGTCATGCGACATGATTATTACTACTGAAATGTTATTTACTATGGTAATTAAATTATTTATTTATTTATGATATATACGCATATGAAATTTATAATGATGGATGTGAGTGTATATTTAATATTTGCAATGGTGTAATAGGAACTATAATTTGGACATACCACTGATGGGTTACGCCGAGGCTACCGCGTCTTGCTGCCGTGTGTCGAGATTATATTTATAGTTTGCATGGTAATGGACATGGGTTTCACACAGTTTGGCGTTTACTCGGGATCTGGGGTAAAGTCCACAGTTAGCGTTACTCGGGCGCGGCTATGGATTATGATATGTTAGTGGCTGGAGGCTAGGACCTGAGTTTGGGCATTCTCTGGGAAATGACGCTATAGGTTATTCAGTTAAGTTCATTTGGAGTTAAGGACCACTGGTGAGCATTCTCTAGGCGCAGTCTCATTGGTTGGAAGGCTGGTAGGGCTTATAGTATTGGAATATGAGGTCCTACTAATGTCTCGATTGATGTGATATTTGTGTTATGGCACTGAACTATCTTTGTGATAGTATGTGATTGTGAGATTTCTTATTAAACTATGTTTCATTACATGTTTATATATGAATTACTATAAGTATGTATAACATTTGGTTATTGGATATGTATGAATTATGTGATATTAACTCACTCTGAGGCGACGGTCTCAAGATTTATTTTAGTCTTGTCGGTCCCTCCATGCCCCGAGGATCCTTGATGATAACCATGCAGTCTTTTTCCTTCACGGCGGTTACATATGCTATTATGACAGTGTGTCTTTTCTATTTAATCTAGGTGTCAACTGTGATGCTGGAATATTAGTATGTTTTGTAATTGAGAACAATTACATTGCATTTGTGTATGATAGCAGTGTATGTGGGATCGAGACTTTATTTCTCCTATTAGTGTTTGGCATCGACATATTATATATATGTATGTGGATATATAGTCGGGGTGATCGTATGATAGTCGACAGATATTTCAATAAGGCTTTTCTGGGTTTTGGTGGCCTTATGCCTTCCCATTCCTAGTGCTTAGGTCACGGCCCGAGTTGGAGTCGTGCGGATATTATTTATGGGCCTCTCCGTCATTTAGTTTTAGATAATACTCACGAAAATAATTAACTTTTGAACTCACCTCAATACACTCTCCTAAATCTAGAGTTGCTCTAGTGCATATGGAATGCATGATGTCAATTCCATTAGTCTATGTCATGTAAATATATAAACATGCATATATTCACATAAATTTAATCACACAATCAGTTATGTAATTACATTTCATCTCATCAAAATTGGCTCACATGAGCTAATGATCAAGCACCTGAGCAATTCTACTTGAATTACTCGACCAAACACATTAATTCACAAAATTATTTTGTGTCACTATTCCTATGAACGGTAAAACCACAGGGTTTCACGGATTCCCGTCACTCATCAAAATCATGGTTCACTTTGTAGACATGATCTGTATAAGTAACACCAAACAATCATGATTTAATACATAATTGCAAAATTTAACCTTAAATCAGTAGTAATGATCACATTTGCTCCGTTTAGGTTTCAAGAACTATAACAATTCGGTCCCAATTTGGGGCCGTCAATAACCTCTTGCCTCATTCGGCTCAAACATCGACAGTATGAAGGAATAAAGCCACAGTGAGGAGAAACCCTGCTGCTCTGGGGTTGAGGACTCCACAAATCCGGTACCCACGCGAGCCTCCAGTGAAGCGAGAACTCGTGCTTTGTCGCGGCTGCCCAGGCGATGGTTGTCGGAAACTTAGAAGTCGGGTAATCTCTCTCTAAGCATGCATTGTTAGCCCTCACTACGTCTCCCTTTCTTTCAATTCCCTTGCCTTTTTCTAGTTGGAAGACAAAACCGCTATTTAGTGTTTTGTCTTATTATCATTACAAATCAAACTCTAAAATGACCATTATGTCCATTCTTTTCCCGGTTTGACGTACCGGCTATCTCGGTCGTCCATTTTAAAATCATTTATCTACTCATGCACTTATGGAACATGAGTCTCGTGTTATATGTGACTTTAAATGCGCCTCGAGAAATCGTTTTACGACACGAAATGTGATGCCTCAGCGTGCCAACTCGATTTCTTGGTACATATATAATCTCTGTTTTCCAATTTCGACCAGTTTTAAATTATTTCAGCCTTAACTTGCTCTGTTATCAATTTGAGTGATTCAAGTGGATAATTAAATAACTTCAAGTAAGACAAACATACGAAATAGGAATCGTCAGTGCGAATCTAAGTGGCCCGTAGAATTCACTCAAAGTGGGGCTATGTGCAAATGAATTCTGCATCGGTTTGATCATGAGTAATCAGAGTTGTTTAGAGCATAACTCGGTTAGGTGCTCAGATTTGGGTGATTCCAATTGGAGAAAACTATAACCATAACTTCCAAATGATGAAAACATTTCAAATTTATGGAGTTAGGTCAACAGTCAAGATGAAACAGAATGTTGGATTTGGTTAAGCAAATTGCATCAAAACATGTTGTAACTATTATGTGGTTGAGGAACTTAGAAGGAATTTTAAATTGAAAATTTAAAGAGATGTCGAGTTTCATAATTTTTTGGGACCTTTTGAATAATTTTGGGTCATAAAGTCTAGAGTGACCTGTTGGAAAAAGGTTGGCCAAAATGAGTGGTTTAGTGCTTAGGGTAATTTGTTCATTTGGCTTTTAATGAATGTGTATAGTGGATTAAAATGGAAGTTATGATTAATGTGTAGTTGTGGTTTCTTGAAAAATGTGAAAATGACTATCGGACGGGAAGCAGTCGACGGAAGCAAGCGGGATTAGGCGGTGGCGTGAGTGTAAAAATGATATTTTTCAAATTGGGTTTAAAGTGAGCGATTTTGATGTTAAAATGAAAAGTTTAATGTAAATGTTTATATTGAAGCTAAATGAAAAATTTTGATGCTAAATGAAAAGTTTAATGTACATGTTTCTTGCATCTAATACCTATATTTATATTAGATTATATCTGTGTCATATGTTAAAACATATAGAGTTTAAAAATATGTAAAGAATGCATAAATGTATAAATATGATAAAGTAAAGGATTTAAATGGATTTAGAAATGTATTTTGAAGAAAGGTTTCACGGTAGTTCCCAACCCATATATTTGTTATAACTTATATGGCCGAGGTACCTTAGCGTGTAAGAGTTTAGAGGGTAAAGTTATAGGTTACTAGCGAGGGAGGGGAAATAGGTGTTTAGAGTAATATCCTTACACGTGATAGGTGCTATGGCTGAGACCCATAGGCGTGAGTTTCTCGCGTAGTGGTTATGATTGGAATGGTTTGTCCCTCACCAAATCGATGCAGAGGCTGTTGGTGTGTATGCATCCACAGGTTCCATCGGAAAGAAAGAAAGAAAGAAAGAAAAAGAAAAAAGTTTAATGCATAGTGATTTTTAATTGTAGTATGTATTACTTTATTATATCTTGAAAATGTTATCTTAATGAAAATGTAAGCTCCTTCATAATCCTTTAGCTCATTCTTTCAAATATCATTCAAACATTTAGGGACCCAGGAGCTGAGGTGCGGCCGGTAGAGTGCCCTCCTATGCGTGGAGTCAGGCCATTGAGGCGACCAACTATTGATTTCATTGTATATACATTTGCATATTGTAAATATTGAATATTTGTGTATATATGCACATATGTATATATTTTGAAAAGGAACTACGTGGGTTTGATCCTCGATGAATGAAGTCACGTAGGCGATCGGCTTAAGTCACGGCTCAAGCCCGAAATCTTTTGATGCATGTGCATGCAATAGAAGAAGGTTTGAATGTTTTGATGATTTGAAGTAAATAAATGTATGTGTATGTCTATTATGTTTGTGATTGGGTTGTGGACGAGGTCACAAATGGAAGTTGAGAATTGAAAGATTAAGTGTTTTGTCTTTCATGAGGTTTTTGTAAATTTAGGAAGATTCGAGCAGAGAAACTTCAGCCTATTTTCTGAGAAAAAATCCTAAGTGTTTGAGAAAAAAAAGAAAAAAATTACCACTTCGCTTGGCATTATTTTTCTAAAAAAAGATATGTTAAGAGTTGTAAAAGGGTTCAAGGAAAGTTTCTATATCAGTTGGAGTCTTGGGAGGTCCTCGAGTTCATGAGGTTAATCAGGGTCAGGATCCTTGCATTACCATGATCTGGAGGTTATTTTCGTTTGTTTACTTAGCTTATGTAAATATGTCTTTTTAGATCAAAAATATTTTGAACTCAGATCCTGACCTCATGGATCGAGTTTTGAAAAACATGTTTTAACTAGTATTTATGAAGTACCTAGCTGTTTTTTGAAAAAAATGTGTGAATATCTTTAGAAATAAAAATTATGTAGATATATCTTTGAAACCATACCGCTTTATTTAGAAGCGATGGAAGCATAGTGCCTTATCATCATATATATCAAGCAATGAGAACCTTTAATACCACGACAAAAAACTTTGAATGAAATGGCCTAGTTCAAAGCAATTTCTGTATATTTTTAATAGATTTGAGATTTTCAAGTTTTGAATTTAGAAAACAAGAAATAAAATTTTTATCTTATTGGAGAAACCCCTGACCATGTCAATTTGGAGAATGACCTTTAGAAAAATTTCAGCCGGGCTGAGGTGGGCGTGTAGTGTTGCTGGGCTGGACCGGTTGTTTGTGGTGAGATGCGGGCGTGGGTTAATGCAGGCTGAAATTAAGATCGTTGCCTTGTTGATGCACTTGAGGGCTCAGACGTCAACAACTCTCTGCAAAAACAAGGAATAAGGGGTCGGCGGGGCTTGCGTGGCGCCTCAGATACCTAAGTCAGTTTCTTTACGAGAAAAATTTGCTTAGGCGAATGTGTTGCATATGTATATGCGTCTGAGAATGTGTGTAGGAATGTTGGCGTTGGTTTTTTTTGCGTACCTTTCATCGAAGGCCTCTGGGTGGTCTTGTATTTATAAACAGATGTTCAACCGGTTGGGTGGTGGTTAGGAGTCCTTCCATTGGGCTGGGATATTTCTTATTTTAGTCATATCGGTTGTTACAAGATATAGAGAGTTGTTTGTTTGAGATAATCCTCTTTCCTTATTGATAAGGTTTGGTTGGTCCCGGCGGGATAATATATTGCTAGGGTTATTCTATTTTACGTATGGCGAGCACAATCCGATTTATGGGATATGGAACTCAGTTCGTGAGTTGTCCTTTGGACCTAGCCCATGGGCCTTCGGAGTTGGGCATCTTGAGGCACGAGTATTGCATTGGGCGTACCACTTCTTTGGGCTTGGTCAGTGGGCACCTGACTATTTTAAACCTATCAGTTGCCCCTGACCACTTGTGTCTTATTTGGCGTGAAGCGGAATTTCTCTCGTATCGTTGTAGTTTCTACACGTCTGTTCGTGGTTGTGCCAGCTAAAGCCTTGTCGCCGTCATAAGTCTTGTAATAATGATGACCCTTAGGTTTCGCTTATTTCTCCATTCCTCAGTTTCATACATTTTATTTCTTGGGTATCTTTAAGTCTTGTATGCCTTGGGACCTTTCTTTCTTAGCCTCTGTTTCATGCCTTCTGCCACTGCTTCAGTGTGTATTTCTAGAGTGCATTTGTGTCCATATCGTTTTGATTAGATACGACGAAACACTATGGTTTAGCGGAATTGGCTTTTATTTCTTGTCGCTTGTCTCAGTCATGGGTGAGGTCATTTCTTCTTTGCGGATTGGTGATGACTCCTCGGTTGTTGTCGGCCTTTATACGGTGGAATGCCTCGACCGGTCGGCTATATCAGAATCGAGTATTCTTTGAAACGCCTCCTCTTTCCATTGGTAAGGAGTAAGAAAAATAAACCTAATCACACATATCTGGGGGTCGAGATTGCCTTGCCTGGATTCGACATCTTGTGAGATGTGGGACCCTAGTAATTAGGCCCTTCGTATGGGAGTACCTTTGCTGATCGTTATCGACCTCCCTTGTATACGAGTATGGGTCCCCGATGTCTTAACCTTCTGTGACCTTTGTGCAGGATGGTTTGTTTTTTTAGGTGCTTTGACCAATGTATCGTTTTCCTCTGCACCCTTTCTGAAAGAGTCTTCTGACATTCAAACATTTGCCCCTCACGACTCGCTCCCAGCCCGGTTGGGGTGCATTTAGTGGGTTCTTGGCTTCCTTTAGGGATAAAGGGCTCGGCATCCCTAGCTTGGCCTTGTTTCTTCATCTTTTTTCCCAGATGAGACCGCAGGGGCTTTCTTTATTTTCAGAGCGTTCGGGGCTCTGCGTTGATCTACGACCTTCCATCTTATAGGTCATGGAAGGTATTATTTCTTCGTTAAGCGGTTTCAATTGGGAATACAATCCTTCGTAGAGGATGACACCTGAGGTGTTCCCACGGCTGAGGCGCTCGATAACGACCGTGAGTATTTATGCATTTTGGTATGACTTATCTGAAGGTGGTCGGATGTTTCTAATTTTGTATTATCTGTTTGTTTCCCAGAGGCTCGTCTTGAACTTAGCGCTGAAGATAATGTCATAGACCTAGCGTTGGCGGGATATCCTGCTTTCGTCCTTCACCTTGGAATTGATAAGGTCGGACATTCCTGGTGAAAATCCCGATGCGAGAGGTCTTTCGTTCCTGCAGCCGAGGTCTTTACTGGCACTACAGGATCCTCTCCCCTAGTTGGGAAGCTGCTGCTTTGGCGCTCTGCAGGGGAGAGATCTTGGTTCATTTGGGGCGACCTCTCGAGGCCTCGGGTGTGAAAAGGAAAAAGAGCCCAAGCTCGGGTGAGGTGACCGGCGAGTTTAGACCAAAGTTCGGAAGGCTGGGAGCGCCCGGTGCTCGAGGCGAGGGCGGGCGTCGTCTCCGCTGGCGAGGCTCCGGTGATTTTGGAGCCCCCGATTTCCACTGGCCAGACAGGAAGGGCCCTAAAGACCCTTCCTGTGGCGGCCTCCAGACGATCGTTGGTGGTTATGCTATGCTTGATGCGGAATCAGCCTTTGGAAGAGTCGGAATCGCCTCATGGTAATGAGCGAAGAGAAAAGAGCGAAAGCAAGAGTCGCGAAACCCCGGACTCTTGCTTTCTAACAGAACTCGCGAGTCTTTGTCTCACTCCAATCCTCCCGGGACTCAGGCCTTGGGAGGTCGAAGCGATGCTTGTTGACGGGCTTTGGCTTTGATCCCTTGGGGTTGCCTCGGTGAAGTCACATGGTGTGCTTTGCTTCCATGCGCCTCGGTGTTGGGCGTTATCTTCATGTTTGATATGCGGGTAGCCACTCGTCTGAAAGGCTGGCCCAGAAAACTGGCCCAAGCGAGAAGCACGTAAATTTACTGAATTTATAAAGCGAAGGTGGCCTCTCTCACTTAGAACGACCAGGCTGCGAGGCGAGCGCGAATATGTTGAAGAAGTGGAGCAGCTTAGAAGTCAGATTTGAAAGCATACTTCATCGGCTCGTGCTCGGGCCGGAAAGTAGGAAGACTGGGTTCGAGTAACTGGCGGCGGCTAGAAGGCGTCTTCGGGAGGGTTCGAGTGGTCTAGGCTTCATAAAGTGGTTGGAGTCGGGCTGGGAGGGGTACGGTCTGCCGAGTGAGCCTGCGGGTTAGGAGGAGATCATTACCTCCGGGCGAAATTTCTTGGGATCTTGGTGAATTTCGTGGAGTTAACGGCGATCGAATGATAAGCAAAGCGCTGACTCGAGCGGCTCGTCGCGAAGCTTCAGTCTGCAGGGCGTTCTTGCTGAGGCCCCCTTTCGTCGGGAATCTTACGAAGGCTGCAAATTGCGAAGCGTGCGAACGAGGAATGTCGCGGATTGCGCGGATCTCGTCCGGCCCGAGTTAGTTTAAGGCGCGCTCTCGGAGGGATGGGGTCGTGCCAAGGCGGTGAGGGACCGGGCCAGTGCTTAGTGGAGAAGCTACGGGTGGCTCGCCTTTCAAGGAAAATTTGTCGGCATACTCGGATCTGGACTTTAATTTGGCCTCCCGGTGGCTTGAAGAGGCAAGGAATCTTTTCTGAACTATTCTGAGCACAGTACTTCGTAGGTGGCGATTCCCCCTCTTCGTCGTCAGTTCCTCCTGGCGACTATCGTCTCTATGTATGTTTGCACAGAAACTGACTTTGTCGTTTATCTATATATACGTTTTCTTTTGGTCGGGACCGGGGCCCGAGACATGTGTAGCCCTTCCGAAACATATTTACATATAAATATACTCTCTTTTTTTTTTTATATATATATATATATATATCATCCGCGTTCTCATTGTAGCGTCGTCGATTTTCTTCCATGATTTGAATGCTTTAGATTGAGGATCCAGTGAGATGAATAAACAATTCGAGACTTAGTCGCGAGTGGCCTTGTAGGGCGGCTGACTTGATTTAGTTAATCACATTGGAAGGATTCGTCCTACTTGGTGAGAAGAGTTCTTAGATGTAAATTTACCGTGACTTGAATCCATGTAAGCGATGGATGAGCCGTCAATGTGAGTTCTTTGAATAAAGTGCGTCCAATGAATAAGAGCTTGCCCATGTTGAGTGATGGGAAGAGCTCGTCATAATTAATAATTGAGGAAGAGCTCGTCTACGGTGGGTGATGGGAAGAGCTCGTCAGAATGAATAGTAAAGTAGAGCTCGTCCATGCTGAGTGATGGGATGAGCTCGTCAGGATGAGTAGTAAAGTAGAGCTCGTCCATGTTGTGTGATGGGAAGAGCTCGTCAGAATGAATAGTAAAGTAGAGCTCGTCCATGTTGAGTGATGGGATGAGCTCGTCGAGTAGTGTAAAATGGGAAGCTTATCCATCTTTGGAGTGATGGGATGAGCTCGTCAGAATGAATAGTAAAGTAGAGCTCGTCCATGCTGAGTGATGGGAAGAGCTCGTCAGGATGAATAGTAAAGTAGAGCTCGTCCATGTTGAGTGATGGGATGAGCTCGTAGAGCTCGTCCATGTTGAGTGATGGAATGAGCTCGTCAGAATGAATAGTAAAGTAGAGCTCGTCCATGCTGAGTGATGGGAAGAGCTCGTCAGGATGAATAGTAAAAGTAGAGGCTAAATTATCTTTGAGTGATGGGGATGAGCTCGTCGGAATGGTGTAAGTAGGCTCGATCCACGTGAGTGATGGGATGAGCTCGTCAGAATGAATAGTAAAGTAGAGCTCGTCCATGCTGAGTGATGGGGTGAGCTCGTCAGAATGAATTGTAAAGTAGAGCTCATCCATGTTGTGTGATGGGAAGAGCTCGTCAGGATGAATAGTAAAGTAGAGCTCGTCCATGCTGAGTGATGGGATGAGCTCGTCGGGACGTGAATTAGTAAAGTAGGGCTCGTCGTGCGGGTGATGGGATGAGCTCGTCGGAACTATCGAATAGTAAGTAGAGCTCGTCCATGTGAGGTGATGGGGGTGAGCTCTCGTCGAATGAATTGTAAGTAGAGCTGCGTCATGCTTGGGTGATGGGATGAGCTCGTCGAATGAATAGTAGTAAGTCGTCCACGTGTTGTGTGATGGGAAGGCTCGTCGGAATAGATACTTGAGGCTCGTCCATGTTGAGTGATGGGAAGAGCTCGTCAGAATGAGTAATTGAGCAGGAGCTCGTCCACGTTGAGTGATGGGATGAGCTCGTCAGGATGAATAGTAAAGTAGAGCTCGTCCATGTTGTGTGATGGGAAGAGCTCGTCAGAGTGAGTAATTGACGGGGCTCGTCACGTTGAGTGATGGATAGGCTCATCAGGTGAATAGTAAAGTAAAGCTCGTCCATCTTTGAGTGATGGGGTGACTTGTCGATTGGCGGCGTGGCTCGGCTGGCTAGCGACTGCCCAGTACTTGATGTAACGCTGGTAGTGCGACCGGCGTGGCACGTGCGAGGTAAGTGAGCTTCGTCAAGGTGACGGCGTGGCTCCGGCGGCGGCCTTGAGTGGCGATGCTTGCGAGGCTGGTCGATCACGAGCGGCATAGCATGCGAGGGTAGGTGAGCTCGTCGGAAATTGAAGCGTGGCTCGGGCGCTAAAGCCAGTGGCGATGGCGGCGGCTGACTCACGGCGGCGTGGCACATTGTGGGTAGGTGAGATCGTCGAAGTGAAGCGTGGCTCGGAAGCGTGGCCTTGGTAGTTGAAGAGTTTGATGATATGTTGGCAGCCGTGTTGCTAGTTAATTTTCAATTCTTGGAAAGAGGCGAGCGTCTTTAATGCGGATTTATGGAGAATTTGGATCGATTGCATGAACTTTCGAATACTCTGATCTCCTTATAAATATCGGTTTCACTGCTGCGAGGCTTGTTCTTTGTATAATGCTGGCGGAATCTGCGTGAGATGAAGAGTCGAGAGTTTGATCATGTCGGCCATTGGAGATTCTTGAATCTGGAATTATTGTATTTGTTCTTGCATGTGGGAGTTGTGTTTTTCCCTAGTCTCCCCTTTATGGGAGTCATGTTATTCCCTAGCTCCATGCTAGGGAATGCATCCGGAGAGGGTGGCTCATCTTTTGAGTTGCTCTCTCTGTTTTTTGTTCTTCTTACTCCTCTGCCTCCTCTCTTTTCTCATTATCACCTCTTTCTTTTTCTCCCTATCCATCCTTTTTCTTCCTCTGGCTTTTCATTACGTCTTTCTCCTTTATCTCTTTTTCCTTAAAGTCTGAGACTCTTTTTGTACCACTGCTTCTTTCTTCTCCTCTTTTCACTTTCTTTTCTTTTACTCCTATCACGCCTCTTTTTTTTTTTTTTTGAGAGGCTGTATCTTGAATATTACTCAGATGTGTCGGGACACCAGCGATTATGGCCCGAATGTAATTCAATTGAAATAAAGACACTTTTGCTTTTATGTCGATGTATCTTAACATTTTGCCTTTTACATATCTTGTATATGAGCGCGAGATGTCTAACCAGAAATGGTCGATGAACGTTCTATACGTCATGAGATCGATAAGGCGTTATTTAACATTACCTGCTTGATGCTTCTTGGTAAGAAGCAGCTTAAGATGTTCGCATTCCACACGTATCAATATAAGATTTTCCCTCTTACGTTTTGAGTTCATAATTGCACAGTCGGCGGCTGGGATATGATGTAAGGACCTTCCCGGTTGGGGCTGGCTTTCGGTGCGTGGGTTTCTTCCTTGTGGCGGGGCTTCTTTAAGACTAAGTCGCGGGCATATAGCTCCTTGGGTTGACTCTTTGATTATAGTACCTGTTGTTTTCCTTTGATCTCCTCGGAAATGCGCCTTTGAACACCGCTCGCGTTTTTCTTCTAAGACTCTAGTTTAGACGAAGGGCCTCGTCATTATGCTCCTGCGATGTAACTACGACTCTTGGAACTGTGATCTCGACGGGGGTTCTTTGCCACGTGCGAGGCTAGGGCAAATGGGGTTTCCCAGTTCAGCCGACTTATGTGTTGTCTGTAAGCCCGTAGTACCTCGAGGTATTCTACTGACTCCGCTGAATCTTCTAATTTTGGTCTTGAGCGGCCTTAAGGGTTACGATCGTGACTTGGCTGTCCATTTGACGTAGATGTGCTAGGGGCCAATGATAATAATTTTTAATTAGGGCTCGGCACAAAACTCTCTGATTTAGCATTGTCTGGCCTTTTCAGATTGTATGCGATGCAGGCTCAGGGATCTGCGAACACAAATATGATGGCTCATGCCTGAAATTAACGTATTTTGCTCTGTAATTGTGGCTAAAGGTTAAACCTGCCCACTTGGTGAGTAATCCCTTGCGACAATTATGAATTTACTTGCTTTGTCCTTTACCAATGGGCGAGGGTCCCCGATATCAAACCGCAAATTGTTGGAAAGGCCGAGGACTTGCGATTGATGTTAAAGGGTTACGGCGGGAGCGTGAGATCTGGCGTGCTCTGGCGGATCTTGCATTCTTGGTAGATCGGTCATCCTTGAGTATAATGGTTGGCGGTAGTATCCTTGCCTTAAACTTTTTCACGCTAATGCGGGAACCGATATGATTCCGCGTACACCCTCGTGTACCTCTCTCGACCGTACTTGATGTCACTCCCCGCGTGCATTTAAGAAAGGGAGTGAAAATCACCGCTTGGGAACTTCCTTTATGATTAATGAACTGGTGACCTCGCCCTTATTTTGGATGCTTCTTTGGTCGTCGGGTGAAGCCGTCCCCATTATAGTTCGAATGGGGTCCATGACTTGGCTCGGACTCTGTCGGGACAGTAGTCATGCTATAAAGGGTCGTGAGAAGGTTCGCCAGTATTCAACGGGCGTCGACACAAGTCTTTTTTGTGAAATTTGTGGCTAACCATGAGCGTCGCTCGGAGATTCTGTTATGGGGACATGTTTGACTTGAACCAACACAAATTTCTTTAATAGATCGCGACCTTTAGGAGGTATAGAATCATCGTTTCACTTTTGACCCCGTGAGTCTCTTATTTGTCGACCACCCGGTTGAATCCACTGTATACCTCTAGCTGGTCGACCTCCAATGAATGGGCGAGGTTGAGGCTGCTATCACGACCTCATATTGCATATCGTTGTTTGAAGCATGGAACTAGTCTGAGTGCATATTGATGTCTATCCTTACGGTGAGGTTAGAATTAGACCGCCAGCTTCCTTATGCGCATTTGAGGCTCCATCTCTGAGCTTCGGATTGGGAGGTCGTTCTTTTAGGTAATTAATTACGGCGAGTTCTATCGGATTAGATTCCATGTGAAGTCGGCTATATTTGTGCTTTTATGGTGTTTTTGGCTTGTATCGATGTCGAACTCGCTTAGCTCATGGCGGCCATCGGCCTCCGGGTAACCACAGTTTTGTCTGTCTGCTTCATCGGATGTTAATAATCGAGACTACATGGTGTGAGCTTGGAAATAGGAATGAACCATTTGTGGTTACCAGCGCTAGTATTAGTTTTTCCATTCTCGGTTACCTCTCCTCCGCTCCTCTCAAAGCTCGACTGCAATAGTAGACTTGGTGCTGTACTCGTTCTTTGTCTGCGACGAATGCGCCTTTAGTCGAAAAGTCGGACTCTGACCAATCTGAGTGAAAGGTTCTCCTCGGCGGGACTTACTAAAATGGGTGGAGAACTCGAATCACGTTTTTAATGTAATAAATGCTTCTTCGCATCGCATCCATTGGAAGGCCTTCTTGAGAACTTTGAAGAAGGGCGGCACTTTAATCACTAATACGGATCTGAATCGGCTTAGAGCGTAATCTTTCATCCCGGTCGTTGGACCCATTTATTCTGATGGTGATGGCATGTCGAGCACAGCCTTTATTTTATCTGGGTTTGCCTCAATTCCCCTGTGGTTGACTACATGACCGGAAATTTGCGGTACGACACGCGAAAATGCATTTAATTTGAGTTCGGCCGTGTTGTAATTCCTTAGGATCTGAAACGCCTCTGAGAGGTGAGGGATGTGGAGATTGGCTGTAGTAGATTTTACCAGCATGTCATCTACGTATACCTCCATAGTTACACCTATCTGCTTCTGGAACATTCAGTTTACTAGCCTCACGGTGGGTCGCTCTGCTTTCTTGAAAGCCGACGGCATCGCTCGATGCAGTAAGTTCCACTGGTATGTGAAAGAGGTCTTTCACAGTCATCGGTCCATGCTAATCCCGATTGGCAGCGGGAAAATGGGTGTATAAAATTGAGAAGTTCATGACCCGCGGTGGCGTCCACGATGAGGTCGATCGCAGCAGAGAGGATTATCGCTTCGGGCATGCCTTGTTTATGTCGGTGAAGTCGTCTGAGTCACCACTTGCCATTTGCTTTTTGATGGGGACAACGTGTGACCACTTTCGGGATATTCTACCTCCCACTGATTGCTCTGGCAGAAGCTTCTTAGATTTCCTCGTTGATGGCTTACCTCTCTGGCCTTGAAGATCCTGCTTTTTGTTGTGGCTTGAAGGATAGGTTGGTGTTCAATCTATGAGTGATTATCGTAGGATCGATTCCTCCCATGTCGCTGTTTCCACCTTGAAATGTCTCTGATACGTCTTAAAAATTGAGTGAGGGAGGTTTTTGAGGTCTCGGATTAGTCTGCCGGCCGATATAGGCGAGGTCTTTCGGAATTAGGTCATCAGCGATCATAGGTTCTAGTTCCTCCGCGGGTTCGGGTTGGGTGAGTATCTCGTCGCGCATGTAAAGCTCATCTACATTCACGTTGTCGACTGCTCTTTGTTTCATGGAGCTGATTGTAGCATTCCACGGCCACTTTCGATCTCCTCCCGGACCGATGCACCATGTATGGTTGGAATTTGATTATCATGTGATACAGAGGATGGCTTTTATTGCGTTGAGAGTCTGCTGGCGTATGTTGTAAGCTGCGGGGCGTGATTAGGAACCTCATTTGTCGTCGTCGCTGTGAGGGGCTCTCGGGGTTAGTACCGAGTTGAATCGAGTGATGGTAGCCTCACTTCTCTCCACGAAAACCGCGGATGGGTATTGGCGGGATCACAGCTTTTCTCTCCCCGAAATGCCCATTTGTCGAAGGTGGCCCGAGAAGATGATGTCGGGTGAACTCCGGATTATCGATTAAAACCCAGATGGGTTGTGTTGGCCACGATCGTGCGAACCACCAATGGAGTGAGTCATGGGGATCTTGGCAGCCCTCGGTCGAGTCGGAGAATGTGATGGTAGTGTGTCGAGTCGCTATTTGTTTGAATTCTTGCTTGTATTTCCTCGTCTGTAGATGCGATGCTGCGGAGTAGGCCTTCACTAGCCGAACTAGATTCTCCTCCTCACCTGAATCCTCCGAGATCACATTGGATTTCTCCCGAGGGTTCTTGATGCGAGTTCTTGGATTTGCAGGGTGGTGTTAGTCGGGGCACCGGTTACGATTCTGGGCACGACTTTGGGCGGTCTAGGCTTGGTTCCCCGGAGATATGAAACGTCGGAGATATCCACGCTGTATTAAGTATTCTATCTCTCTTTTCAGTTGTATACAATTGTCCGTACGATGTCCGTAATCCACATGGAACTTCATGATATTTGGAGGATTATCCCTTATGGCGGGATTTGATTTCATCCCAAAGTTGGCCATCTGGGAAAGCTACTCGTTTCGCACCTCATGTAGGACTGTGACTGCCCCCGAAATTTGTTAGGGGTGTGAAGCGGCCCGAGGGGCGATAGCGTTGATCTTTTCGGTCGTGGTGGGCTGGGCGGTCTGCAGGATTTCCCTCCTTTTGGGGGATCGTTCTCGATCTTTCTTGGGGATTTGTCCTGGTCGTCTTGCCTTTTAGGACTTCGTCCTCGCCGTTTGTCTGTTGCACTTTTTTCTTTACGGGTGGAAGAACTCTCTTTCTTTGATGCTCGAGTATCCTCGCCAGTTTATGTATTTCTCTGCGCCGAGTACTTGGCCATCTTGGCCTGATTCTTGAAAACATCAGTCTTTCGATTGTACTCCTAACCCTGCAATGAATGCTGTGATGGCGAACTTCTCATCGGGTATGTCTATTTTCAGGGACTCAGCGTTGAACCTTTGCACGTATGACTTTAAACTCTGGAATACATTTGACCTTTCGATAGATGTGCTTCACGGCTTTAAATGCGTTACGGCTCCAGATGAAGTGGGAGGCAGACGCAATGGATAGTTCCACTGAATGGCGAGATGGATGAAGAATTATTGAGCAGGGCGAGTGGCCCTTTTAGTGTAGTGGCGAATCTGCTGCGTCGCATAAGTCTGATACCCGTGGCTCCATCGATTTTGTAGGTATTAAGGTGATCGACGGGGTCTTTGACTCCATCGAATGTTTCTATTTATGGCATTCTGAACTTTGCCGGAAGGGGGAAGTGTAGCACCTCGGCTGTGAAGGGATACTCGGTTTTTTGTACCAAGGTATCCATAGTATTCGGGGCGCGTCCTCTAACCACCTCCTTCACGGCGAGCTCACGGTAGAGACTCCGAAACCTCACGCTCCCATGTCTCCTCCTCTTTATACAGGTGAGTGATGAGCTTAAAGTCATCTATTTTAGTCCATTTTTTTGTTTGATTTTATTGTAAAGGAATAATTAAGATCTGTACATTAGAAACTCACGAATTTGTTATTTGCGGGGAGTATAAAAGAAAGAAAATGTAGTGGAAAAATCACGACAAATGGTGTAATAAAAAATGAGAAATTAGGTACAGGCGGGAATGGAAACAAATGGTTGATTAATTGATGGAGTTTTGGGCTTGCAGTCAGTTATGGTCGCAACATCGGGATAAGTGAAGGAAATAAACAGGCGGGTGCGACGGGGAATCACGGATAAGCGGTGAGGTTAACGAGGCCCAAGAATGATGCCAGCGGCGACATCGTGATGTCAGCGACAAAGGGTTGATGTCGCTGACTCGGGATGGAGGTAGCGACGAAGAATCACCTTGAAGAGTTTATGACAAGTTTGAAAAGAAAGAAAGCGTGTGACTTATCTTTGTAGTCGCGGCCAGAGGAATAGCGTCGCTGCAAAAGCAACCTGTTGAAGCCTCCAGAGACCTAATCGATGTCGCGACAAGAGATCGAGGTCGCGACATGAGACTTGCTCAGTTGAAAGCTGCAAAGAAATGAACTGCTGTCGCGACAAGAGATTGATGTCGCGACATCAGGAACATCAGTTGAAGCCTCCAGAGAACTAAGTTGATGTCGCGACAAGAGATTGATGTCCGCGACGCCGGGAACCACATCATGAAGTTGCAAGAAATGAAGCTATTTGCATCGCGACAAAGTTATGATATCGCGACGCCCGGGAAAGAACCAGTGAAACACGCAAAGGCATAAAGTGATGTCGCGACAAAGGGGTGGAATGTCAGCGACATCGAGCGACATCAGTTGAAGGCTGCGGAGTTCATAAAGTGATGTCGCGACAAAGAGATTGATATCGACATCGGGGCGACCATTTGAGCTGCGAGAAGGCGTAGGCGATGTCGCGACTAAGAGATTGATGTGGCGACATCATGAGCGACGGTTCAAGAACATATACTTAAGTTGATGTGGCGACATGGATGATGTCGCGACAAGGGATGCTTGGTCGCGACTTGAGCGGTAACTTGGGCGGTCGCGGAAATCCTGGCCAAGTGCGTTGGGATTAGGGCCCATTGAAACCCTATAAATGCAGCGGCTGAGGAAGAGGAGCGCGGCCCAGGCGGTGACACAGGCAGAGGAATGCAGGTAGGCCCGGAAAGCTCGACCCTATTTTATTAGTTTTCTTTTCTTTCTTTTCTTTTCTTCAATGTTGATGATTTAGGAATTAGATTAGATTTATCGTTCTAGTTTCGTTTCTTTTACGGAATTGGATGTTATGTCGCTTTGAAGCGGAAGGTGAATCTGGAATTCAATTCTTTTCAAATTACTACCTGGAATGTTGAAGTTAGGACCAATTTAAGGTCGGCTCTTCAGTTTCATATCTGATTATTCTTATGATCGGAGGAATCTTTGTAATGTGTAATTTAGTAATTGAGGAACCTGCTTCCATTATGAGGTAAATGTTATGGTAAATTTATCTTTCACCTTGAATTGTTCAAACGGCTTGTGAATTTGATTTAATTTAATTAAGTTTGGGTTTGATGTTTTGATCGAATATCGATTTCTTATACCGTTTAGATTTGTTTCATTGCTCTACGATTTCAAGGAGGTCCTCGGTGACTACGGAGAAGACATTCACGAGGATTAGAACATTTCTTTAAAGGTATATTACCACCTTTAATGGGAATCTCTTTGAGGCTTTGTAAGTTTACTTGGATAATCCTCTTACTCACTTGAAATCAAGAAAGAGTTTAACGAGTTATCAATTTAAGCAACCGAAGAGTTCACCTCGGTCGGATGGCGTGAGCCCGATCAGGTGTTGCGTAGATCTAATCAGGAGAGGGTGATCATTCTAATTTTGAGGAAGTAACTGGAAGTTGTATATCTTGCTTGTGGAGTAGCAGGACGAGGTTCTGGGTCAGAAAAATGGGTATAGTATTGCGAGAAAATGCCGGTTACAAGGAAAACCCTTTAAAAAGTAGTTATCTCATTTCACGTCTTGAAAGAATCGAGGAAAAAATTAGATAATGAAATGTGGAGTGTGGAAGTCAATTTATACTCTTAAGCGCCTTGAATGATTTCAAAACACGAAATGATCGAAATTTGTCGGTGTTAACTACAGAGGTGATATTTCAACATAGCGATATTCTTGATGGGTGCTGAAGATAAGCTGACCAGGTGACCATTTATTTTCTTAAATATTCTGTTATTCTTTATTAACATATTCGAGATTATTTGATTGTTCATTCATTTTCCTAGTATTAGTTTAATTTTCGGCTCATAAAATTTGGATCATTATCATTTATAGTCGAATAGTATGGAGATTGAGTAGTCGAGGGTAGTTGATTTAAAATTCTTATGAGGTCTGCGTAAAGTCCCGATGCTCCCGGACTTAAATCCATTTTATTACTTGTCGACTTGTGCATAACGAGAATATCGGACCAAAACCAAGAGATTGAAATGATTTACTCTAGGATATTTTTGGTTTATATAGTATAATGTCAACAAGTTTTATGGCACCATTGTCGGGGATTATTTAATAGTCCTTTGGTAATGTTGTTACAAACTTGTGTATACGTCATTTGGTCTCACTCAACAAGCTTTATGGCGCGGATTCTTGTGGTTGGATGAATCCTTTGGCACTTGGTGTGATATATTTAGTACATGTGTTTTGGTTCGATCAAGCTTGAAGTTTTATGAAAGCATTCGGGATAGTTAATAGTCCTTTGGCACTGGTGTGATATATTAGTACATGTGTTTTGGTTTGATCAAACAAGTTTTATGGCGCGGGTGCTTGAGGATCGAAGAATTTAATTGAATCGATATTGTGAAAGAAGGAAATACTAATTTGGACATTTTAAGAAAAGAACAAAAATAGCTTTTCTAAGCGGTGGTTATTTTTAGCCACTATTCAGAACCACATTGAATATATTTGTTGTTTTGACTAATACTATTAATGGGGTGTGTTTGCTTCGAAAAACTTTGATGCATAGGAAGCGAAGCGATACGATTCAGTGATTCTGAATTAGAAAACACTTGTGACTTGAAAGGCAAGGAAGCGAGAAGAAACACCACCATGGCGGATGAAGACGGGATCGGAATGAAGCACATAGAGAGCGAATTTAGAAGGCCTCGATCACGATCTTATGGAGGACTTACGGAAACCTATTATTGAATGAGTACTTTCTGTGATCGTGGCTATTGATGCAAACAATTTTGAACTTGGCCTTGATCTGATGGTCGACATCGAGTTTGCGGGTCATCCCGGCTGAGGACCCTGAAGCGAGCACTAGGAAGATTTCTCGAATGGCTAATACGATGAAGTTGAATGGGGTGAGACCGAGGAAGTCATTAAAGCGCATCTATTCCCCTTCTCACAGAGATACAACGGTACACATGGTATGAATCTTTACCATATGGTTGTTGATGCTTGGGAGGAGGCGGTAGAGCTATTTGGGCGAGATTCTTCCCCGTCATTCACCTCCAGAAAGGAGGGAAATCATTGTTTTAATTAGAAAGATGAGGAGCCTATATGTGGCACAGGAAAGATTCAAAGCGGTTCTTTGAGAAGATGTCGATGCATGGGATAGATCGAAGACTGGGGATGGACATGTATATCATGCTGTAGATGATATCAAAGGGATCGTGATCGTAATGTTGGCGGAGCATTCAAGCGAAAAGTGAAGAAGCGAGAGAGCTAATAGAGGACTGTGAATGCAATATGAAAACTCCTTTTGAGTTTTCAAAAGGGAAGCTTGACGGAGGAAAAGGATCATGGGCGAGAGCGAGATGAATCTTCATGGAGACGAAGTTGGATGCTATTATGCATCGAGATAGACGAAACAAGAATTTGCTTGTCCATGAAGTAGACGAGTTGAAGAAAAGTTGTTAAGAGGAAGTCTTTGAAGCTAATGAAGCAGGTTCTATGATGTGAGGGGTAAAATACTTAGGTGACGGAAGTTGCCATTTCCAGAGCCCGATCCTGGCACGCCGGCTACGGTATCACGACACTTAGGAACCATGAGAATTTCTCATATGGTGGAGGGGCTTCTCGAGGCTGAGGCGAGAGACAGAACCCTCGACAAGGGTATCAACGACCCACGAGGTTCGGTAATGACGAGTGAACACGAAATGAATATCGAGGTCGGAGGAGACCCGATCTTTTGGAAAGAGCAGATCTGTGCATTCATGGGGATAATAGAAGTACATTGAACCTCCATGAACAAAAGTTTGCGAGTTGGGAAACCGCTAGCATAAATTCTCAAATTTTGAGAACACCATAATGCATCCACGAAGAGACACGGAGACCTGAGTAGAGGCGACTGGCCACAACCTGTAACGGAGGAAGATGCCTTCCCAGTGACACGAAGAAGAATCAAAGTGCATGGGTGCGACCGAGAAGTGGGAAGAGTTAGAAAGATGAAAGAAAAAAATGTGTGACGAGAAGAAGAAAGCCCGAGAAAGGAAGAATCCTTTGGAGAAAAAGAAGGAAGGAGTGGGTGAGGAAGGATATCAAAAGGCTCACAGACACAGTCCCACTTTCCACGAAGCTGAAATCGAGATGAGAGGCGATTTACCAGTTTTGAAAACCTTCGGAAAATTTAGAGATCGTATGCCATCTGAAGTGATGACTCGAGATGCACTCTATGCCAAAATTCTGAAGGGCATCTTCAGGCGAAAAAGAAAAGATAGTAGAAGAAGGGATCGTGAATCTCACTTTGCCTTGCGGAATGTTTGTGATAAAGAAGAATTGTGAAAGATGAAGGACCCGGGGCTTTCTGATTCCTTGCATCATTGGAGGTTGAATTCGAGCTCTACGTGACTCGGGAGCTAGTATAAACTTAATGCCTCTTTTACATTTGCTTGAGAAGCAATAAGTTTGGGAGGTATTCCACCAGCATTACTCTTGAATGGCGAGACGGTCGATGGTGAAGAACTGGAGTCTTGGAAGATGTCTTTGAGTCCTTTGTTGGGAAATTTGTTTTCAGGTAGACTTCATCATTACGGACATAGAAGAAGATTTACAGTACCCTTGCTATTGGGAGACCATTCACAGCTCTTGGAGGCATACGTCGACATCTGAGTTCTTACCTTGAGGGTTGGAGAAGAAGGCTGTACTCAACTTGATCAAAAGCATGCGGGATATAGATATAGGCGAGAGAAAATTGCAATGTAGTTGATGATGTCTATACCCTCTGATACGATGTTCCTGATGATTGTAATCTTTAAGAATTTTTATCAATGAAAAAGAGATGAATTCCCGGTATATTGAAGATGACTACTGCGATTGTCCATCTGACAATTTCATTCTATAGAAGCTGTGTTGAGGCACGAAGCAAAGCGAAATGACAAAGGGAAAATAATAAAAGGGAAATTCATCGAAACCGATTGAAGGGCTAGTGTTGAAGAATTGCGAGTCATTTGAAGTATGTACTTAGAATCACGAAGAAGACCGGTGATTATCTACTTGCTAGACTCGGTGGCGGAGCAGAGGTTCTTTGCAAATCTTAAAGAAGCATAAAGAATCTAAGCTTGGTCCATTGAGAATTGAAGGGTATCGATCCGTCAATTTGCATGCACAAAATTACGCTAGAAAGAAACTTGAAGCCATCTGTAGAACATCAAATGAGACTGAATCCAGTGATGAAGGAAGTGGTCGGGGAAGGAGGGTACCAGGTGGCGGATCTTGGTTTTATCTATACAATTTCGAGATAGTCCTTGGGTGAGCCCGTCCATGTGGTTCCAAGAGAATTGGGTTCTTGTGATCATGATGAGAAAAATGAATTGATTCCGAGCAAGAGCATTGATAGGATGGAGGGTATGCATTGATTACGGGAAGGTGAACACGGCCACGAAAGATCATTTCCCTTTACCGCCGTTGATCGAGATGTTGGAGGTTAGCGAGGACACCCTCCTTTTGTTTTACGGATGGATACTCGGGGATACAATCAGATTTCTATTGCACGAGGATCGAAGAGACCACATTCACATGCCCTTATGGTACCTTTGCCTTGAAGGATGCCATTTGGGGTACATGTAATCTCGGCTACATTCGAGAGGTGTATGATGTCTATATTCTCGAGACTGGTTGAAGAGGTTATGGAATTTTATGGATAGCTTCCTTTGTGTATGGATCAGCTTTGATCAATGTTTAAACAATGCAGGCAGTGCTTCAAGATGCGAGACAAGCGGTAGCAGATTGGGAAAAATGCCATTTTATGGTGACGGAAGGTATTGTTCTTGGGCATAAAATTTACGCTCTTGGGTGGAAGTAGACGATCCAAGGTATCCATTATCAAAAACTCTTGCACCACCTACCACAGTGAAAGGAGTAAGAAGCTTCTTGGGGCATCTTGGATTTATAGGAGATTCGTAGACTTCTCAAAAATAGCCAGGACAGTATGCGATTCTTGGAAAAATATCTGAGGTTCGATTTTGATGACTCTATGAGGATGCTTTTGAAGAAATCAAAATCGGATTGGTACAAGCACTATGTCGTGCACTGGGAATGGGATCGAGGATTTGAAATAATAATGTGTGTGATGCGATTGATTTTGCCATGGGAATTTGTGTTGGAAGCGAAAGAGAAAGTATTCAAGGGCCGGCTATCTTATGCTAGTAAGACCTTCATTGAAGCCTGAGAGAACTACTTTCGATATTTGAAAGGTGATGCTAGCCATAGTATTTGCTTGAAAATTTAGAAGCGATACATTTTAGGATCCGTGTGGTAATTCACCTTGATCATGCATCGATCAAATACTTGATGTCGAAAAGGAAGCTAAGCGAAGATTGATAAAGGTGGGTCTTCTTTGTTGCAGAGTTTGATTTAAAATCAAGGATAAAGGAGGATGTGACAATGGCGATGGGCGATCACTTGTCGAGAGTAGAAAAGCGGAGTCATGAAGAAGAAAATGTGATGTTAGGAGAACTTCGGATGAGCAATTGTTTTGGGTTTCCTTCAGGCTTCCATGGTATGCGATATTGTGAATTATCGGCTTGTGGAGTAATGCCTTCGAGTCGACTACCAGAGAGAGGAAACTAGGCGACGGCGGGTATTATATTTGGGATGACCTTATTATTCAAAATAGGTGCGACATGATAATAAGAAGATGTGTGCCAGGGGAAAGTGAGCAGGCAGCATTTAAATGAATGCCATGCATCACCATACGGGGGACATTTTTACGGGAGAAAGAAACGACTCACAAGATACTCCAATCCCGAGTTTTATTGGCCTTATCTTGGAGATTTGTGTGAGTGGAGTTAAATTGTGTGATAGATACCAAAAGATTGGAAATATGTGTGAGAATGAAATGCCCTCGAGTATTTTGGTGATACAAATTTTGATGTATGAGAATAGATTTTTATGGGACCTTTCCACCATCATTTGAAACTATATCTTGCTAGCAGTGAATTCGTTCAAATGGAATTCAGAACGATGGCTTGTCGAGGAATGATGCTATCTGATTGTGAGTTTCTTGCGAAGAATATTTTGGCAGATTTGGAACACCGAACTATCATTAGTGATGGGAACCCACTGCAAACAAAATATTTGCAAAACTCATGGCAGTATGGGATTAAGCATGTAATGAGTTTAGTTTATCATCCCCGGACAGTGAATGACGAAATTTCGACGGGAGATCAAAGAATGCTTGAAAGGCGGTGAGCTCAGAGCGGGAAGGATTGGTGTTCCAAGCTTGATGACGCTTTTGGAAACTACAGGAATTTGCATCTGAAACCCCCATTGGAATGTCCCTATCTGAGAGTTGTTTTGAAAATATGTCATCTACCTCTTGGTGGAATACGAAGACAATGTCGGCCATCGAAGTTAAACGTTTTAAAGTACGCGAGGAAGAAAGATTGCTCAGTATGCAGGCTTGGAAAGGAGTGAGAAATACAGGCTTTATGATAATGCTAGAATATCTGAAAGACAAGACAAAGAAATGGCATGATCAGAGAATTTTGAGAAAAGAGTTCGGAGCTTGAGGAGCAGGTTACCAGCTGTTTAGTCTGAAATTGAAATTGTTTCGAGGAAATTAAAATCCAAATGGAGTGGGTATTACGAGTGGTGTCAAGTGACTACATTTGGGCATTGTCTTGAGGACGAGATAATGGGGAAAGAATTAAAGACCGATAGACGGAGGTTAAAGCATTATCTAAAACGGGAAAGAGGGAAATGAAGAACTCAGGTTCTTAAGAAGATACCATATGCTGATAAGTCCGGCCCGAGGACTCAAAGCGAAGCGATATTAATGAGAGGCAACCGCAAGGATTTAATTTACGATTTTAAGTTTTGAAATATTTTCTTTTAGTTCTTTGAAAATTAGGTCGAATTGTTTTTTATAAGGATAGGTTAATTTTGAAATCAATTGTAGTTTAATTAGATTTTTCTTGAATATTGCGGTGAGCACTTGAGGGTTTAAGAACATGAATATGCAAGGCAACTAGGGAACAATTCCGGCAACTTGCGGAGAAGTCACAACATGAGAAAAGGGGAGTAACCTTCTCTAACCAATTAAAGTAGATATACTTGAATTGATTGTTAAATCTTTGGCAGAGTCTTTGAAGGATGTCTAAAGGGGTTAGGAACAATAAGAAGAATTCAAGGTTCTTGAGATCATTGAGTTAAGGGCTTGGGTGTGACGGAAAGGTTATGTCGAAACATAAGTGATAATCGCGACAAAACACATTGATGTCGTGATCTGTTTTGAAAGAGCGATTTGTGAGAGTATTGAGAGGAGAGGTGTATGTCATGACACGGCTGTGATCATGACAGGTATAAGTTTCAAAGCGAAAATGATGTACTTATGACCCAGAGGTAGGGGAAATAGTGGGGAATAAAAAACGAATAAAAAAAGAAGATGTCGCGACATGATAATCGAAGCAGGATTCTAAAAATCCGCGATGTCGAGCAAACTTAACTATCGCGACATAAGTGAGTTTTTAATGCCATTAACTCACTAAAGCCTAAATTCAATGATCTCAGATTAAAAAACGAGGTGAAGTCGCGACGTGTTTTTAATGAAGAGCGATAATTATTACAAACATTGATTGAATTCTGTTGTTGGAAACTTTATCATGCACTCAAACCAGCTATTCACCTTCTTCCTCTCATACGAATCTCGGCCCACGAAACCTGGCACCGAACCTTTTGAAAAGCTTTATTACATTTCAATATATTTGAAATTCCGCTAGTCACTAACCTAGACGAGATTATGAGGGAACATAGACAACGAAGAAGCTTCGTCGAAGGACATAGACGAATTAAGTCAAAGAAGAACAATCAGGAGAGATGCCATCGAAAGCCTTGAAGCCGACAGCTCGAAGAACAGAAAAAGGAAAGGGAAAGGTTAGGAAGAAGAAAAAGTAGAAGTTTGGAGTGTCGAATGACGTGCTCAGTGGAAAAAATATTATGCTAACGAGGGGTTTGTCACGGAGAGGAGATTCAAAAATCTGTTACTCCTTCCAGGAAGTGATCTGAAGCAGAGAGGGTGGGAGAGTCTCTGGCACCCAATCGGGGTATCGGCCGGTAGAGTTTTTATTAATTGGTAGGAAGGAAGGATGGAGCGGTTTTGTTAGAGAATGCGGGTTTCATATGAAGCTAAGGCCGTGTGAGGGCTATGGCATAGTGAGTGCGCAAGCATGGTTTCCAAATTCAAACTTTGGAAACCAGATTTTGGAAGGTGCGAAGCTCACTTAATGGTAAGGTGCATTAAACCGAGAGAAGGAATGCGAGAACATTTGAGCAGGGAAGCCTCAGCAGGAAACGAAGGTATGGTTTACTTCTTAACCACATTTTGGTTCCAACAAAAAACAAGTGTGCCTGATGAAAACGAGAAGCTATGATGTTGTATGCCATCCTAAAAGGATCTGAATCAATGTAGAAGTTGTCATTGAAAATTCTATCATGGTATCATGAAGGGAATAAAAGAGAACTATTCCTCACCCGGTAGCAATCAACTGTTCTATGTTTGAAGAAGTGGGGTGAAATAGTATAGAATCAGAAGAAGAAGTACTTGACTTCACCCTCATACGAGGGTTAAGCGAAAGGACGAAACGAGAGAAGAAAGTCTTGGTAGAGAAAGAGATGAAGCCCAGTGAAAGACATGAAAAAGGAGCTCGGAGGTTCTTGTCGAGCGAAGGCACGGAAAACTCACGACCATGATGATTTCATTTTGCAGACGATGAAGAAGAGGCGGGGATGAAGCGGCCGATAGACTTCACCATTCCCTTGCTTGGTTCTCCTCTACGTGCGAGCGAATTTAGGAACATGGAGAAAGCTCGAGAACCTGAAAGCAGTTCGATCTTGGGAAGCTCTTAATGCCATGCGAAAGAGAATGGATGAAAAGCGAAGAAGTGGAACCTACAGGAATTCGAAAGGCATTTATGAAAAAGAATTGAAAGAAGAGACCGGCGTGGGAGGAAAAGGCTAAACGGGAAGGAAAAGGAGCATGAGATGGAGATTTCTGAAGAAGAGACCGGCGTGGGGAGAAGAAATTTGAGCGAAGAGAGGAACGGATGAGAAAATTTTGGAAGCGTGAGGGAAGAAGAGTTTAAGAAAGAAATGAAAGGAAAGATATCCTGTCTACATTCTGAGAAACTCAAACTAAGTCATGAGCTTTTATAGCAAATCGGTTGAGCGTGATTCTGGCTCCTAACATTGATAAAGAAAGAGATCTGAGCTGAAGCCAAATTTGGGAGCAAATCCAAGGGCTTCAAAGTTCCTACTAAGTCTCACTGAAGGATTTTGAAAATAAGTGGATGATAGAGACGAAGCAAGGATGTTTGGATCTACAGGCCCGAATGGGTGGAAAACTTGGATTTGATCGACAATAATCTCTCAGGAATTCACAGGAAATAATGGCGAAATTTGGAGAATCTGATGATAGCTTGGGGAAGAGGCAGATGAGCTAAACGAGAAGGTTGATCTCTCAGTGGTCTTCATTGAAGATCGAGTTGAGAAGGAAACTAAGAAGAGAAAGGAAGAAGGAAATGAAATTTCCTCCATTCAGCTCATTTAAATACCACTAGACTGGATCCCAATATGCTCTTCTTTGCCTCTTCCAAAAGAAAAGATAGACTTCTTCCCAATGCGACCTTCCTTACCTTTAAGAAAGCCATCTTTTGTGTATCCAAGCTATTACTTGATTGAATCGAGAAATAAAATAGAAATTTGAATTGAATTGTTGTGTCTTCATTTTGAATCTGTTTGTTCAATGTTGTGTTGCTTGTGGTTTAGATAGTTAGGAGAAAATAAAAGTAGGAATTAGTTCGAATAAAGCTATTGAGATGTAATGAGTTGAATTGAATGAAGCGGTTAGATTAAGAATAAGTGAAATGTAGAATAAGGAGCCCGAATGAATACAGTTTGATTGAAACACAAAATCACGAAAGCAACTTAAGTCTATTGATAAAAGTCCGAATAGAGGAAGGTATCTGATAGAAGGAACAAAACATATTTTGAGTTTGTGAATACGAGCAAATAGAAGTAAAGGAACCCAGTTGGATATCTGATTAATTTAACTACTCATCAGCAAAAATGGTAAATACAATCCTTATGGTTAGTCTATTGTTCAATCCAAATTCTAGAATTTGTTAGATTATTCATTGGCGAATCCCCAGTGTCACAGTACGTGAGAGTGATGCGAGGCCATTCTTGGATAGTTTGAGCCATTCTAGCCATCCTGTTCATATGTGATGCATATACCTTAGTTCCAAAATTAGACCAACAAGCTTATTTTTCAAAAATAAACCAATGGAAACCTGACCCATCACAAGAAATCAATCCTTGATAAAGAACCTATGATTGCCCGGGGTCGAGGAAAGAAAGAAATGAGTTTGGGAGTACTATGTTTTGAGGAACTCGGAGGAAAATAAAAAAGAAAAAAGAAAAAAAAAAGAAGGGAAATGAAAAGAAAAAGCGAAAAAAGCGAGAAAAATGCAATAGAAAAAGAAAACATAGGGATAAGTTTTATCTTGTGGCTTCTAACTCTCTTGACGATTAAGTCTTAAAACAGGGTGTTTGACATCTAGTACCCTAATGCCCTCTGGTATGGGAGCTACTAACCCAAAGTTAAGCTAGAGTAGAAAACAAAGTTAAAACATTGCACATATCTGAATGGTGACAAACGAAATTTCCCGGTTAATTCAAGTGAGAAATAGAGGCATCTGATTTTAGTGTGAATCAAGAGATGTCCCAAACATGAAGTTTAGAAATTTATTAGAGAAACTACAAGAAAGAAAGAGGCGAAGAGGAGAAAAAAGGTTCGGGGTAATCTTAACACAAAATTATTCCATGCCACCCATTACCCGAAACTAACAATATAAGCCCACACTGATTGATCTTGAAGGCTGAAATCACCTACATTAGTGGAGATCAATATGAAAAACAAACCTATGGAATTTGGAAATATGGAAACAATCAAAACTGTGAAGGACTTAGGGGAATTAAGTGACTCAGTATGAAGATGAGAAAGGAAAATAATCTATTATTCAACAGGATCCAATGATTATGTTGTTTGTAAAACAATTTCAATAGTTTAGTTTTGTATACCATAAAGAGTAGAAACCAACCTTGAACTGGACTTGAAGTTAGATGTACAGAAAACAATGCATTCTTTGTATTTCAATAAAATTGGTACGCTCTTGCCAAGACGAGCAGAAAAATGTCCTTTTGTTTGAGACGGAAACAAATCTTTCTTTCTTTAGCGAGATTGACAAAACTTTAAATTTAGAGGGAGTTTGATGAGTTTAAAGTCATCTATTTTTAGTCCATTTTACGTTTGATTTTAATGTAAAGGAATAATTAAGATCTGAAATATTAGAAACTCACCAAATTTATTTATTTGCGGGAGTATAAAGAAAAGAAGAAAATGCGATTGGAAAAATCGGCCGAATGGTGGAATAAAAAATCACGAAGTGTTTGGCGGAAATAAAACAAATAGTTGATTCATTGATGCGAGTTTTAGGCACGATTGATTATGAGGTCGCGACATCGGGATAAGTGAGGAAATAAGCAAGCTAAGTCATGACGGGAATCACGGATAAGCGGTGAGGATTAACGGAAGCTAAAGGGAATGTTGCGACGGCATCGTGATGTCGCGACAAAAAGTTGATGTGACTTCGGGATGGAGGTAGCGGCAAGAAGATCACCTTGGCCTTCTGAGTTGAAAGAAGAGCGATGTGACTTAGGTGTAGTCGCGACGGAGGAATGGCGTCGCTACACGAAAGCGACGGTTGAAGCCCAGCCGGAGACCTAATGATATCAGCGACAAAGAGATCGGTCGCGACATGAGACTGCTCGAGTTGAAGGCTGCGAAAGAAATGGCTAGCGTACGGCCGAAATTGATGTCGACATCGGGAACATCAGTTGAAGAATCCAGAGAACTAAGTTGATGTCGCGACAAGAGATCGTCTGCGACACTAGGAGCGACCGATTCAGGCTGCGAGCCGTAAAGTGATGTCGCGGCCAAGGTTGATGTCGCTGACATCGGGAACCATCATATGAAGGCTGCGAAGAAGTAGTGATGTAGCGACCAAGTTATGATGGCGACATCGGGCGAACGATAAAACCTGAGCGCCAAAGTGATGTCAGCGTGAGGGGCCAGGTGCCGGCGACATCGAGCTTATCAGTTGAAGGCTGCGGTTCATAAGTGATGTGCGACAAGAGATTGATGTCGCGACATCCGGGAGCCAACTCATTGAAGCTGCGGAAGGCGTGGGTTTGATGTAAGCGACAAGATTGATGTCGACATCATGAGCGATGCCGAGTTCAAAATTTGCATAGACTTAAGTTGATGTCGCGAAGCGTGGTCGTCGCGACATGGATGATGTCGCGGCGAGGATTTGGTGCGACTTGAAGAGTAGCAGGCGATCGGCAAATCCCTGGCCGAATGTTGGGATTAGGGCCCCAGTAGCTCTATCATCTGCGGCTACCCGAAGAGGAGCGCGGCTTAGCGGTGACACGACGAGTGCGGGTAGGCGAAGAGCTCGGCCTCTTTATTAGTTTTCTTTTCTTTTCTTTTCTTTCTTGATATTGATAAGTAGGAATTAGATTAGATTTATCGTTCTAGTTTTTCGTTTTTTTACGGAATTGGATGTTATCCTTTTGAAGGCGAATCTGAAATTCAATTCTTTTCAAATTACTACGGAATGTTTGAAGTTCGGGACCAATTTAGGTCGGCTCTTCGAGTTTCATAATGCGGTTATTCTTATGATCGGAAGGAATCTTTGTAATGTGTAATTTAGTAATTGAGGAATTGACTTCCATTGAGTAAATGTTATAATTAGAATTTATCTTTCTGTAGTTGTTTCAAGCGGCTTGTGAATTCGGTTCTGAATTTACTTGGTTTGGGTTTGATGTTTTGATCGGTCTCGAGTTTCTTATACCGTTTAAGATTCGTTTCATTGCTCACGATTTCAAGGGTCCTCTGAGTGACACAGAGAAGACATTCACGAGTTAAGAACACATTTCTTTGAAGGTATATTACCTGGCATTAGAATCTCATGAGCTTTGTAAGTTTACTTGTATAAATCCTCTTCTCGCTTGAAATGAAGAAAGAGTTTAACGAGTTATCCAATTTAAGCAAACAAAGTTCACCTCGGTCGGATAGTGAGGCCCGATCTGTGTTAGGCGAGATCTAATCAAGGAGAGGTGATCTATTCTAATTTTGAGGAAGAAGTAACACGGAAGTTGTATATCCTTGTAGATAACTTGGGAGTAAAGGTTTACAGTCCGTAAAATGGGTATGAAGTATGCGAAGAAAAATGCCCGGATTAAAAACCGCACTAAAAGTAGTTATCTCATTTCTGTCTTGAAAGAATCGGGGAAAAATTAGATAATGAAATGTGGAGTGTGGAGAGATCGGTGTACTACTAAACGCCTTGGAATGATTCAAAACCTGCGAAATGATCGAGAATACCTCGGTGTAACTACGAGGAATTGATACTTACGCTATAAGCGTATTCTTAATGGGTACTCGAAAGATAACTATTCGTGACCATTTATTTTCTTAAATATTCATTATTTTTTATTCTTTATATTCAGTTATTTGATTGTTCATTCATTTTCCTTGTATTAGTTTAATTTTCCAGCTCCTTAAGCTGGATCATTATCATTTATGGTCGAATAGTATGGGTGAGTGAGTCGAGTGGTTGATTTAAAATTCTTGAGATCTACGTGGGATCGATATCTGGACTTAAATCCATTTTATTACTTGTGGAACTGTGCATACGGAATGTATCGGACCAAAGCCAAGGTTGAAATGATTTACTCACAGGAATTTTGGTTTATATAGTATAATATGTAGTTTGTAACCATTTGGGATTATTTAATAGTCCTTTGGTAATGTTATTTACAAACTTGTGTATGTAATCTGGTCTCACTCGACAAGCTTTATAGGCGCGGATTCGCGGGTTAGTTAATAGTCCTTTGGCAGTGTGATATATTAGTACATGTGTTTTGGTTCGATCAGGCTGCGAGGGTGATGTGGTGCCTTCGTTCGACTTGCCCCAGAGTATTGCTTCGTTTCCTCCTCTGTGGGACGATTGGGGTCGGGTGCCCCCACGATGGTTGGACTGCCTTGCAGCCCGACGCCACGGGGAATGTCGCGTAGAGTTGCTCTTCAGCGAGGGAGGAAGGTCACAGTCTTCCGGGCTGTCGTATCTCTGTGGATGTTGCAGCTAATAAGTGAGTTGTTCAAATTCTTCTATCAGGCGTTGATTGACGAGGCGAAGTGCTTCCACTTCGTTGGTATTGGTTTGCATTGCTTCCACTGTCCTAGGAGGTCTGTTATCTGCGTTGCCTGGTGGATCCTGCATCCTTGGCAGATTGGCGTTGCCCCTGCTTGTGTTCCTTGTTGATACCATCGATGGCGAGAAATCGAGTTATATTTATAAAGACTGTCGTTCCACAGACGGCGCCATTGATGATGCTTTTTCATAGGCCCAGGCTGGAGCGTGTAAGGGGCGGCTGAAATTTGGGCCGGATTGTTTGTGAAGTTTGGGATGCGAGACGTACGGATTATGCAGGGTGAGGTAGGATCGTTGCACTATTGATCTGCAGGCTCCGGACGTAGCACTCCTGCAAAAACAAGGAAGAAGGGGGGTCGGCGAGGGCTTCACGAGTGGCGCTCCGCCTAAAAATCGGTTCTTTCCCGAGAGAAAAGAGGCGCCCAGAGAGGCCGAATGTGTTGCGTATGTATATCGTGCGAGAATGTGTGTAGGAAGGAATGTTGGCGTTGGTTTTTAGCCTTTCATAGATGGTGGTCTTGCCATTTATAGTAGATGTTAAACCCGAGTTGGGTGGTGGTTGAGTCCTTTGCGTGGGCTGGGATATTTCTTATTTTAGTCCATATCGGATTTGGTACAAGATATAGAAGGAGTTGTTTGTTTGAGATAATCCTCTTTCCTTATTGATAAGGTTTGGTTGGATCGGCAGGATAATATATTGCTAGGGGTTATTCTATTTTCTGTATGAGCGATACACAATCTGATTTGTAGGATATGGGGCTTCCAATTCATTCAGGATTGTCCTTTGGACTGGCCCACTTGGGCGCCGATTTGGCGAATCTTGCGGGGAGCTGGGTATTGCATTGGGCGTACCATCTTTTGGGCTTGGTCGGTGGGCTGAGCTATTTTTAAACCTGTCGGTGTGTAATGAAATTACGTAAATAGAGTCTTTGTACATACGAAGAGGATCATGAGTTGCATGAGTTTTAGAAGCTTTAGAAGTTTGGCTTGATAGTTGAGGATTGAAAGTTTGTACGAGTTTGTAATCAAAGTTTGAATAAATAAATTGTAAGTATTTCTTTTCAATTCTCTTTTGTTCTTACTTTAATTTTTTGTTAATTTTATTTATTTAGGGGAACAAAGGGGTAAAAAGATAAGCAAGGGAAATGGAGTTTTGATTTTAAAAATTTTTAAATAATAATAATCAACCTACATGGATCCTATTGTTATTATCTTTCTTATACAAAAAGAAAATTTTTGTTAAAAATTAATCTTTGAAACCCATGTTTTGAAGCGGAATTTTAAAATAGAGTCTTTAGTCTTAACCCATGACCTTTGCCTAGTTTTAGCCGTGGATAGGCGTTTGAGGGAGACTTTGTCTAGTCTTGGTGGGGGGATTTTTCCTATGACACGAAGTGATGTTTTATTATTCTTAATTTAAACCATGGTGTTTTGAGGAGAGATTTGTGAGATGGGTTTTGTTTTATTCTGGAGGGAATAATGGTATCAGGAGAAAATTATCCCATTATTCCCTCGCATCTAAACAAAACCCTCTCTAAATCTGTACCGGTTTAAATTAAGAGCAATAAACATCCTTAGAGCAAATAATCCTATCAGGCCAGACGAAAATCCTCAACATATCCTCGGCAAAGCGAGTTAAGATCGTAATTGATCTGGTTAAAATTAAAAACTCAAGCAATCAGGTTTCAGGTAATTTACAGAAAACCTTCTTTTTGTATAAGAAAAGATAATAACGAGGATCATGTAGGTTGATTGTGTATTTAAAATTTTTAAACCCTCACCTTGACCACAAGCAAACAAAATTAACAAGAATAAGTAAATATGGCATCTCAATTCAGGGGGTCGGGTTGACTGCCGTCGGCGGAAGCGCTCATTGGATGTCGGGTAGCTTGGGCATTTTTGCCACTTAGAAAATCGGGCGAGTGCCAAACACTTGTGCGGGAGGCTACTGCTACGGAATACATGGCTTTATCCCCGACAGTCCATGACCACACGAGGTCTCATACAAGCCCAAACTTAGTAAGTAATGGCCTTGGGCCTTGCATCATCACTCGACATATATCAATATGATCACAACATGGAGTAAAGCGGCCACTTGGGCCCATAAACAATACCCGTAAAACATACCCAAACTATGAATCGACTATATCGATAGTTTTAAAGAGTTCAAATGTTTTACTCTTATCTGAAACACATATATTACAGACTAGAGAATTCCTGTACATGTAGAACATCATAACCCAAGCCCTGTCGGCTTTCTTCCTAGAAACTCCACGGCCTGCAGGACGAATGAGTCCCCTATGGCTGGCTCCACATGCTGTAAAATAGTATCCCTCGACAGGGTGAGCTAGTGCTCAGTAGTGGAATCACCCTAAGTGGGCTACTCTCCACCTAAGTGCAATGCAATGTTCCAAAATAAACACACATCCAAGCAAATGCGTGATCCTACTTGAATGTCTAACTTATCATTTCGTACCCGAGTCCTCACCGACTCCCTCACACTCGCCTAAGCCTTGTATGAGAATTTTATGTTTTATTTAAGGACAACCCTTCGACGTATAAGTAGTGGACCGTCCGTGTTACATTTGGTGGACTACCCTCAGAGTGTATATCAATTGGGTCGATCTCGACTATTGATATTATAGCCGTGGACTACCCTCAGTGTATATCAGTTGGGCGAGTCTCAGGCGATTAATATTTAATTATGGACTACCTCGATCATTATTAGTTTTAGACAACCCTCGAACCATTTTTCTCTAGACTCTCCTCGTACGCTCCTCCTGTCATCTAGGTTGTCCCTGATGCATATGGAATGCATGATGTCAATTCCATTACGATCCCATAACACATGCAAATATATAAACATGCATATATTCACATAAAAATTAAATCACCTGATCATGTTATGTAATTTCTCATTTCATCACGTAAAATTAGCTCACGTGGGCTAATGATCAAACACGAGCAATTCTACTTGAATTACTCGACTGAACACATTAATTCCGCAAAAATTTATTTGGCGAACACTCTCGGGAATAGTGAAACCCTCGATTACTATTCTGAAAAATCACCAGCCAGGCTCGGTTCACTTTGTGAGCAGAATTTCATGGCCATTCAGAGGCCTCATTCCAATCAAGACATGATTTATTTCACAAATTACCACAATTAATCAACCCAACAGCGTGCCCGGTGATGGAGCGGCAAATGGAGTTTCAAAAATTTCGATAATTCGGTCCCGAGTTTTGGGGCCGTCAGAAGTTGAGCCTCAAACCAGCAAAACATTAAAAAACACTTAAATAAAGTGTAAAACCGTAGGGAGAAACCCCTACCTCTCGGAGTTTGAGGAAACTCCCTAAATCCGGTACCCACGCGAAGCCCTCTCCGCGTAGAGCAGCTTTCCTTCTTGTCCCGAAGACTGCCGACAGTCGGATCGCGCGATATTTTAGAGAGAAGCTAGACCTTCTCCGAAACTCGACGTGCTAGCTAGATTTTGCGAGATGATTCCAACGGTGAAATCCGTTTCATCATCAGAATCCTGAAGAATAAATTCGGTTACAGCAAAAATAACAATTTTGTCCCGAGTACGATTTGCCACTACAGAAATTGGAATTTCTCGGGTCTTACAAGAACAAAAGAGAATTTGAAAAGAAATACTTACAATTTATTTCTTCAAACTTTGATTACAAACTTTCTGTACAAACCTTCAACTCTCAACTATTGCTCAAACTCTCTAAACTTCTAAAACTCATGCAACTCATGATCCTCTTCGTATGTACAAAGACTCTATTTATAGACTTATTACACACTAAAGACAAATTTGAAAAGTAAAAAAAATCTATCTAAACATTAAATGAATGATCCATGTGTCCTTAAAGACCGATAGATATCTATACTTTCACTATTTACATAGGACTTAATAAATGAAAAGTTGACAAGTAACATCAACTTTTGTACAAAATTTTTTGTCTTTTCTTCTAAGCCAAAATTTTACCGTTTCCTCTTTAACTGTCTTCTTGCTAGCTTAAGATAAGCAGTTGAGAAAAACACTACGGTGGTTTTTGTAGTTTGCAGAGTTGACTACTGTTTGCAGGATTTGATGTATTCGTTATCCTTCCATTGCATTTTCCAAGTTTGCATAACTCTCTGCATCTAGATTTTCCCAGAAGTTTGCATCATCGTTGACGTATGATATCTCTGGTGAATCTGCCCAAAGCTGGTTAATAAAATCTTGTTCTTCTGAAGTTATAAAAAATTTTGGGTTGAAAATTTTTTCTAAAGGTTGGGTTCTCCAAATTGACATGGTTGGGGTTTCGCCAATAAGATAAAAATTTTATTCACGGTTTTTTCTAAATTCAAAATTTTAAATCTCTAAATCTATTGTAATATCTGGGGAAATTCTTTTGAACGGGTCATTTCCCATTCGGGATTTTCTTGGGGTATTAAGGTTCTTTGTTGTGTTTGATATACATGATGATAGCGGGCCTTGTAGCCATCAGAGTTCTAAATAAAAGGTGGTATGGTTTCAAAGATATATCTACATAATTTTTCGGTTCTAAAAGATATTCAACAATATTTTCGAGTTTTCGGGGAAAATTGTTAGGTACTTGATAAATACTAGTTAAAAACATGTTTCAAATCCACTTGATCCATCAGTTCGGGGATGAGTTCAAAATATTTTGATCTAAAAAGGCAATATTTACATAAGCTAAAGTAAACAGAAAAATAAATCGGGATCATGGTAAGCCATATATCTGTTTAATTCAACATTTTTTGGTTCTAAATTGTTCATATAATACCTTGGTTCTTAAACACTTTTTCATAATATTTATCTAAAAAGTAAGATTCTATAATATTATAAATATAAATTCAGAACTTGTTTTAACTAAAAATTTATTTGTTCGATGCAATGGTACTACAATTATATTAATTAAATCGGTTTCTTAACGTTGTTGAAATTCGACTTTGATTCTAAATCCTTAATATGGTTTTCTTGTTTTTCTTGGGGTTTAAGCATTTGGATTCAGTTTCTAAAACAACAAACTGGTTTTGTAAATTTTGAAGATGTTGTGTAAGACCCGAGAAATTCCAATTTATGGAAAAATGGCAAAATCGTAATTTCGGTCAAAAATCCAGAATTTATTCTCTAGATCTCGGATGACGAAATGGATTTCACCGTTGGAATCGTCTCGCGAAATCTAGCTAGCACGTAAAATTTCGTAGAATTTCGAGACAGTCGGAGTTGGCACATTTTACGAGACATCGTTTGGTCTTAGGTAAAGCGATTTTGATGGGACGAAAGTCACATATAACACCTTCTCATGTGCCATAAATGGAATGAGTAGAAAAATGATGAAAATAGTAGTAGAGATAGTAGAGATAACCATGGGAAAAGGGCAGGGGCAAAATGGTCATTTTTGGAGTTTGATAAGTTAGAAAATGAAAAATGAGAATAGTTCTCATCTTTCAAATGTCAAGGGAAGCAGAGCGAGAATAGCGGGGGCTGGGTGAGAGGAAGGCAGTTTTGATTTTTCTTTTAGATAGAGAGGAGACTTCTCTGTTTAAGCAGTCAGGCCCTCGGTAGTCTTCGGGACGAGAAGGAAAGTTGCTCTACACGGAGGCCTACGGCGTGGAGTGCGGATTTGAGGAGTTTGACAAACTCAGAGGTAAGGAGCTTCTCCTACTTGGGTTTACTTTATTTAAGTGTTTTTCGATGTTTCGGTTAGCTTGAGGCCTTGAATGGCCAGTTTGATCGGTTCAAATCTTGGGTAGGGTGTTCGAATTTTGAAACCCATGTGGACGGTCAGAGTGTTGTCCACTAGGCATTGGGAGTGCCATGGTGTAAATTTGTGCTATGAATGATGCATTGGCGTGTGGTAGGAAATGGCCTTGAAACTCCGGGTTAACTAAGTGAGCCCAGGGTTTGTGATTTTTCGGGAATAGTAGCAAGGGTTTCACTATTCCTAGCTTGGTGTTCTCAAAAAATAATTTTTGTGAATTAATATGTTTGGTTGAGTAATTCAAGTAAATTTCACGTGTTTGATCATTATACGTGAGCCTGATGTGATGAAATGCGAAATTACATAACATGATTGTGTGATTTAATTTTTATGTGAATATATGCATGTTTATATATTTGCATGTGTTATAGACTATAATGGAATTGGCATCATGCATTCCATATGCACTGGGAGCACCCTAGGACGATAGGAGTGAGTGCATGAGGTGAGTCCAGAGAAAATGGTTCGGAGGGTTGTCTAAAAACTAAAAATGATCGGAGGAGTAGTCCATCTTAAAAATATCAATGCGTCGGAGGATGGCCCAGTTATATACATCGGAGGGTAGTCCATAGTGTAATATCAATCGTCGAAGGCGGCCCAATGATTGATATATACACATCGGAGGGTTGTCCACAAACAAATAAACATAATAATTCTCATCGAGGCTTAGAGCGAAGTGTAGAGTCGGTGAGGACTCGAGTGCGAGATGTTGATTAGACATTCAAGTAGGATCATGCATTTGCTTGAATGTGTGTTTATTTTGAAGCATTGCATTGCACTTAGATTGAGTAGCCCACTTAGGGTGATTCCACTACTGAGCATTAGCTCACCCTATCGAGGGATATTATTTTACAGGTACAGGGAGCGTGCGAGGGGACGGCTCGTCCTAGAGACTGAGTTTAGAAGAAAGCCGGATTGTGGCTTTGGGTTATGATGCATTACATGTATTAGAATTGTTTTAATTTTAAAATATGTTGTATAAGAGTAAAATTTGAACTCTTGAACTATGGTTGGATAGTTGGATATATATACATTGTTATGAGTATTGGTTTATGAGCCCAAGTGGCCATTTTAATCATAGACTGTTATATTGGACTGTTTGGGACAGGTTTTATGCAGGTTTTGTATTTGGGTAGGCTCCCCGTACAAAGGAGATTCTGCCTTATTTTCGTGAAAAATGTCGGTGCAGGCATTCCGCGGTATTAGGTATGGGTTGACGGGTGGTCGGCGGACGCCCCGGTTGGGCGTTACGACGGTATTATCGAGCCTAGGTATAGGGCTACTTAGGGCTTGAGGGGATTTGGGCTTAGGCAATAGTCTTTTAGGTATAAGAACATCACCACTAGGTGTGGTTCAATGTTGAGCGTAGGTATGAGATTACCTAGGAAATCACGGAATGGCTGGACACTCGTAAATTAATGTTTTAGGTGATTGTTTGATCGATGATGTGTGAGGAACATGTGAATGTTTGATGAATGGTGTGTATACCATGTTATCTGTGTTATGTTTGTTTGTGTGCTTAGTGATTAGCACATAGGAAAACAAGTGATGTGTTAGAAATTTTCAGAAGTTTTTACAGTGTGTAAAAAAACTGGAACAATAAGGAGAAATAAAATAAATTTGAATCAATTTATTTGGTTATTGGATAATGAAATAAAATTTTAATAAATTTGAGGTTGAACTCTTAGGGTTAGTGTTATATAGGGAGCTTTGAGGAAATTACGGACCCACTTTTCGGGAATTAAATGAAAAAAAATAAGCAAAAATAAATTTTAAGCAATTTATTTGGTTTATTGAGAAAATGAAAAAATATATATATATTATATATATCTATATATATAAGGTGGAGAAAATTTTACAGTGTAAAAGCTTGGAAAAAGAAAGTAAAGAAATAAATTTTATAAATTTATTTTGGTTATGAATGAAGAAAATAATTTTCTAATGTTTGCAAGTTGTAAAATTTAAGAAAATGGAGTAAAATAAAATTTTATAAATTTATTTGAGTATTATGGAAATGAAAAAAAATATGGTATATATATTTTATTTTCTGTGACTAGAAAAAAATTAGCTTAGAAAAAAAAACCCGTTTTTGAACTACTACCCAAATTAAATTGTGAAAAAAAAACAATTTGTATTGCAAGAAGAATGTATTGTATCGTGGCTTGTAAAGAGTGCGGTTAAGCAGGTTTGTATTGATAGGATCAATTGTATTGCAAGAGAGGTGGTTTAGGAAGCGTGTGAGGGAGTGTGTTGCAATCTGAAGTGTATTGCCAGTGGAAAAAGGACATGGGAGCGGGGATTGTATTCTGATACAATTCTGTATTGTGTAACCTAGTGGGGTGAAGTGTATTGCAATACACTCATTAATATTGAGAGCTTGATGGAACAAAGCGAGAGTTTAATATCGCGACAGTAGGCTTGTATACATTGGTATTGCGACATGACGGTAGTATTCAGACAAACAATAATTTGGGCATCTCGACCTGTGTGTGACAACGGGTGGTTGCCTTGACACAGGCGTCTTCTTTGAGGTATGGAGCTATGCACTTGGTGCATTGACTGTTTTGACCAGTTTTGACTCATTGCGCATTTCCCCGAGTCAATTTTGGACATTGTTCGTGAACAGGTTCATGAACCTGCTTTGTTCATCACAAAATTTTCGAAAAAAAAATTTATTAAATTAAGGTAAATCAAATCAAATCAAATAACATTAGACAAAATTTTCGAAAAATAAAATTTTCAAAAAAAAAAATTTTGTTGATAAAAATATTTTAAATGCATAATCGATTGCCTTGCATTACACAGCCAAATACAGGATAATGAGTATACTTGATTTATGGATGAATAGTGTCACCGTTTGTGTTTATGCCTTAGAATCTTGTATTGAGATTTAACTTGATAGGCGTACGGATGGCTAGTCGAGGACGAGGACATAGAGAGCATCCACGGGGCGTGGTGGGCTGCAGGTGTTTGATCAGCGGGCACTGCGAAGTGTGGAGGGGAGTGACAGCAGTGCTATGCGGCTCCCCCAGACCAGGAGGTCAGTTGACTACTCGTCGGCCCCACGCGGGAGAAACACTCATGAATGTCGGGTGACTGAGCATTTCTCCTGAAAATCGGGGCGGGGAGTCTCCTTTGTGGGGCTCTGCCCCAGTCTGGAACCTGCATATGCAATCCCCAACGATTGCAATATGTCCAATATATCGATATATCGATCACATGAATTATCTACGGCCACTTGGGCCTGGCTTGATACTCGTAATACATATAACATGAATCGACTATATACCAAATAGTTACAAGAGTTACAATATTTTCACTCTTATACAATACATATATATATCAACCAAAGCCACAACTTGGCTTTCTTCTAATCCTCGATCACTAGGACGAGCGTCCCTCACGCGCTCCACTGTGCACGTAAAATAATATCCCTCGACAGGGTGAGCTAATGCTCGAGTGATGGAATCATACTAAGTGGGCTACTCTCCACCTAAGTGGGTACAATGTTCCAAAATAAACATACATTCAAGCAAATGCATGATCCTACTTGAATGTCTGCATGACTGACTCGGATCAGGAGTCCTCCACCCAGGCTCTCTCGCCTCTCCTAAGCCTCGTATGAGGAATTTTTGTTTTGTTGGTGGACAACCCTCAGATGTATATATATCAGTTAGATTAGTCTCAGACCGATTGATATATTATTTGTTGTAGTTACCCTCCAGATTAATGTGAATATCAATTGGTAAAGTCTCAGACGATTGATATTTTAATTTGGACTACCACTCAGATAGTGTATTTTAGACAACCCCTCAGAACCATTTTTCTCTAGGCTAAATACTCATATATTTACGCTCACCATAGTCTAGGGTGTTCAGAGTGCGTATGGGGATACATGTATACTTGAATTCCAATACGATCTAATCACATGCAAATGTAAACATGCACATATCCACATAATATCCAATCACACAATCATGTCATGTAATTAATCAATTCATACATCAAAATTAGCTCACTTGGGCTAATGATCAAACACGAGCAATTCGACTCGAATCACTCGACCATACACGTTTTCACACAAAAATATATTTTGAGAACACTGTTTCGGGAATAGTGAAACCCTCGGTTACTATTCCCGGAAATTCACAAATCATCGGTTCACTTAGTGAACCCGGGTTTCACGGCCATTTCTGGCCCTATGCATATCACAATACAATTCATTTCATAATTTATGAATTTAGCACCCATGCTGTAGGCAGTCCTGAGAATTGTAAGAAAATTTCTAAAATTTCCAATAGTCGGTCCCAAGTTTTGGGGCCGTCCAATGACCCCTCACGACCTACATTCATTTCGAACATAGAAAAAGTACTTAAGAAGGAATACAAAACTTCGGTGGTAGAAACCCCTACCTTAAGGAGTTTGAAACTCACTTAAATCTGTATGCGAAGCCCTCTCGCGTAGACGGCTTTCTTCTTGTCGGAAGAGCTAAACGGTGGATCATACGATATTTAGAGAAGTTTCTCTCTCTAAAGAAAATCTCAAAAAATGGCTCTTTGTAGTTTAAGTTATTCACGTTTTGTTCCTTTTTGAATGGGAGAATGATCTTGTTGACTAATTTGACATTTTCCTCATTTTAATCAAATTTCAAAATGACATCGTCCCTTCTTGATTTTGACATTCGCACTATCTCGGTCGTCCCGTTTCATCAGCTCTCTACTCACCACTTATATGGCATATGAGTACGTGTTATATTTGACTTTCGTCGCGAGAAAATCATTTTGCGACACGATAAGCGATGCCTTGAAAAGCGTGTAAATTATTGTCTCGAGTGAAGCCGAGAATTTACGTGCTAGCTAGATTTCGCGAGATGATTCAATGATTGATCGTTTCATCATCCAGGATCTAAGAATAAATTCAGTTTCTTAGAAATAACAATTTTGTAATCGAAATTACGATTTTGCCATTTTCAAAAATTGGAATTTCTCGGGTCTTACATTCTCCCTTAGCCAAAGGAATTTCGATCTACGAGTATGGACAATCACAATCCCACTCACATGCATATGCAACGTGCACTATTCCATGCATGTAAACAGTCATTTAAATCTTAAGCGACTAAACCACGTACCTTAAATCACGACGAGAAGGGATAGGTAGCCGCGTCGTGTCCTCGCTCCCACGTTGACTCCTCCACTCCATGGTGACCCATGCTGCAACACTAGCCTCACGGTCTTGTGCCTTGCAAAACCTGATCACGGTATCAAAATGCTGCTGGTCCCTCCTCAAAGTCCCATCGGTGTCGACCTCGATCTTGCTGATCCACCACATGGCCGGATCTAGAGTATACTTAGGGCATGAGGCATTGAAATACCTAGTGGACACGACATCGCTGGGCGATGCTTGCCTTGGCCCGATGCCTTCTGGCCTTTATCCTCTCGAGTACCTCGAAAGGCCAAATGAATCTCGGCCGATAACTACTTAGAAACTGGAACGACCACTCCTCTCTTGGCATGCGCCCAGCGTGATCGCGACCTCGAACTTTAGGGGTCGGCGTCGCATCGGCATAGCTCTTGGGCCTACGAGGCCGTGAAGCTGTTGTCGTAATCAAGCTCACCTTCTCGGAGTGTCTACAATAAGATCGAGACCCGATTATGGAGCTCTCTCCACCTCGATCCCGACATAATGGTGACACCTTGGCCTCCCGTATAGTGCCTCATACGGTGCCATGCGTATACTCGCCCGATAGCTGTTGTTGTAGGCGAATTCCACCTAAGGGCAAATGTTATCGGCATATGATCCGGGACGCGTAACAGTAGCATGTCCTCCCAATAATATAGTCTCTCGGTGACCATCTGTCTAAGGGTGGAGCAATGTGGGCTCATCGTCGGTAGGTGTGCCCAGCCTTTGGAAACTCTTCGAAAGTGTCTTGAAGTAAACCTCGGGTCCTGTCCAGGCACTATGGATCTTGGTGCTCCATGTGGCCCAGGACTATCATCGAGATCTTATATAGCGGGGAATCTCTCGAGGCGAAGGTCATCGCGAGGCTAGAAAATGTAGGCTTAGTGAGTCGGTCCCTTATCACTTATCTGCGTAGCCTGGCTGGCGTCAGGTGGCAGAGTGAGTCCTGAAAGTCCGTCGTGATGTGCTCAGACACTCGGCCACCTCGATGGCTGGCCTTAGCCTGGCGCCGGTGCTCGGCCTTAACCTGGCGACATGTGAGGCGTGTTCGTCGAGCGAAGTCCTGCGTGGCGATAATGCGCGACGAAGATCTAGTACATCTTCGTGCCACTGGATGCACCGTAAATCGAGGCGGTGAAACTCCACGAATCTCCTCTCTCGAATCGGTTGGCGGGAACCACTACGATCCTATGTAGGGCTACCATCTGCGTGGCGTAGGCCTCGTCACATTTTATTGTACTCGGTCCACGATGGACACTATCTCTGCGTCACACCCTTTAGGACTCGTCACTCTGCTCCTTGGAGGCAGTTAGCCACTAAACTCCCGAGGCACCTTGAGTGCGCTCGTTGTCTTTGTGGCTTGTCCCAGTCTGAAAAATCAGCCACTCTAGGAAGCTATATACTAGCCCAGCGCTCCTCGTGACTTGGTGAGTGCATCGGCCACCACATTTGCCTTGCAGGAATGGTAATGCAAAGTGAAGTCATAATCCTCTAGGAACTTTGTCCTCTACAACGTTGCCTCATATTGCAGGAGTCTGTGCGTGAAAATATACTTCAAACTTTTATGGTCTAAGTACACCTCGAACTCCTACGTAGTATAGTAGTGGCTCCCGAATCTTCAGAAATGAGACTACGGCCTTGACTCCATGTCGTGTGGGGTAGTGCCGTGATTCTTATTTGTGAGAACCGTGAGCTACTTACCCTCCCCGATTTGCATCAAAACACATCATTCAGGCCCACTGAGGCATCCTGATATGGCTGCCTGTCCTGTCAGGAATTTATCGAGATGGGGGTGAAGTAAGTCTCCTCTTCAACTCTGGAATGCCTCCTCGCATCTGTCATCAATCCAGGCTTGACCTCCTTAGAGATTGACTGGTCGTAGGTGTTGCTATCTGGAGAGTCTCAGTGATCTCTTGTAATGCAAGCCCCGATCGAAACTATGTATCTCGGCCGACTTGACCTCCCGACTCATCCTTTCGCCTCGAGCCTTTTCTGGGTGACTAGCACTCACGCGACACCACGTGTCACAAAAATCTCACCTCGATGGCTAGAACTCGCACTTCTTGGGCAGGGCGATATGCGTGGTCTCAGCGTAAAGCGATTCTCGGCGATACTCATGCTCCCACTCGGTAGGAGTAGGTGAGATGTCATCGAAACTACGATGAATGATTCTAAATAGGGTTAGAATATCCCTGTCGTGAAGGATCCGTGAATCTTCAGCGGCGCGTGATCGATCCGAAGGAGCATCACCGTAAACTCCATAGTGCCCGCCGCGCGTCTCAGCTGTCTGTAGGATATCTGTATCGCAACCTCAGCCCGATGGTAACCGGTCTGAAGGTCACATCTTGGGTAGGCTCTGGCTCCTCTCCGGCGGTGAACAAATCATCGATCCTCGGTGGCCAGGTGCCTATTCTTGATGTGGCCTATTCAAATGTTTGTATTGATGCAGATCAAAGTGTATCTTTCTTCTGCATTGAAAGAGAAGCTGAGCCGGACGCCCATGGTAAAGTGCTCGATCTGAATGAGCCTTGTCGATGGCTCCTGTAGTTGGACTGCGAGTTCTAACATTTCAGCCCAGTTGCCATCTATGCGGAATTCGAGAGATGGGTGAAGTACCAGGGTGTAACTCAATACCGAAGTCTACATCCCTATATGGAGGTAGTCCAGGTAGCTCATCACGGAAAAACATTCGCATACCTTTCATGAGCCACTCGAGTGAATCTAAGTCTGGTCTCACCTCGTCCTCTAGGGTAAGGCTCGCTAGCTAACCCGCCAACTGTCCCTGACACCTAGACTCATATACTATATGGGGTAAAATGTCATGGTTGTCTCCCTGAAACACCACGCACGAGTGCGGAGTCTGCGTGTGAGGCGGGTAACCCTCTGCGCTCATGATCGATGCGACCACGTAATTTGTCGACTGATCCATCCCCCGGGATGACATCGAGACTCTGAGCATGTCCATGATCCTCGGGTCAGCTGTAAGTAGAGTCCCAGAGATCTCCATTTCCAAGCCTCGGAGCATATCATCCTATTCTCGCCTAATCCCTAGGGAGCTCACATATCGAGGCTCCTCTAAGGTCTCCGACCTCACAAGCCCCTGACTCGATCATGGTGATCTGTGATGAATGAATGCGGCTTTTCGTAATCCAAATAACACTCCTAGCCCGTAGGCGAGATAGCAAAAGCCGTACCACTGTATAGCGGGCGTCTGGCGGCTCGGCTTGCGGTGTGACAGGCTGGGCTCGCCCTGAGACCCTGATGTCCTGCTGTGGGCCCTCGTCCTCAGCCTCTACCGGTATACCGGGCCTCTCGGGCTGCTGTGAGAAATGTGAGAATTTGGAGTGTATCTCATGAAATTTGAGGAGGATAGCCTCTGCGGCATGTCTTAGTCTTTGTGGAGGAATGTACTATATCCTCTCTGCTCCTGCTATTGATTGGGGCGTCTTTGTCCCATTCTAAGGATCCACGTCTCTGGGACGATCCATCTCATGTGTCGAGTACAGCGACAATGGTAACGCACACCATCTGTCTCGCGGCCAGGAAACTCTCTCATCGTCACGGCTTGGATGGCGTGAGCCTCACAAACCTCTGTCAGACAAGCTCTGCCTCTTTCTTTGAGCCCCGGAAGAAAGTGGCCCCATCCTTCCTCTTACCACTAACACTCGCATCAGGAGTGCTCGAACCTCCTCATCTCTCTGCATACATGGTGGTGTCTCGACCATGGAATCCATATCGTGGCGGAGTCCTACAATCATTTAGAATGGACAACTTAGTCCATTCTCGAATCTCTAGCCTTGGCCATGTTTATTGTACGTGTCGTCAACAAATCGGGCTAACTACATGAATACAGCCACGTAGTCCATGCTTGTCATCCTCCACAGCGTTCTAAACTCCCCGAGCCTTAGCATGCCTCGCGATCTCTGGAAAGTACTTGCCATGAGCGGCTCTTGAAACTACGCCTGTCACTAACCTCTAAGTCTCACAAGATCTGGCCAATCTCCGCCCCATGCCGGGCCTCGCCCTCCCAGGCGGAATCACATTTAACCTGATCCCTAGTCGTATCGGAGGTGATCTCACATTACCCTCCGATCGTTCTCGACCTGTAAACTTGATGAGTGCTGCCACATTCAGGTCTCACCTGTGAATGTCGGAGGGTGAGTGCGCTCTAAATCTACAGAGGTTACTAGGTCCTCACTGGCCCACTGTGTCTTGCTGTGCGATAGCAGTGTGCAGGCACACCTACGGCCTGTGAGCCTGGCGATCAAATGCCGCGAGCTGGTGATATGGTGTGCTGACCCGGTGCCCAGTGGACGTCCTCATTCATCCTCTGTCCTCGTCCTCTGCTAGCCGCCACACAGTGCATGTGAGTGAAATCTGATACGATTATCTAAGGCATAAACAGGCCCAGGGACATATCCTTACACAACAAATGGAGTGTATGCCCATTGTCCTTGCATTTATAGGTAATACAGGCAATCATTCTGCATTTAAAATATTGTTTTCAACGAGCATTTATTTCGAAATTTTCATTTTTGAAATTTTATTTTGAAAATTTTGTCTAATTTTTATTTGATTTGATTTTTTCAAAAATAGTATTTTCTTCGATTTTCTTGATTTACAACATAAAACCTTAGAAATTATTTTCTTCACCTCATGCTTAGAATAAATTTATGAAATTTATTTTCTTCATATCATTTTTTTCATTTATTTTCAGGGACACAAAAATTACTTATCCATATTTTTTCATTTCGGTACACTCAAATATATTTATTAAATTTATTTTATCTAGCTTTCTTAGGTTTACACCTTTGTAAGCGAAAACCAAAATTTTTTTCTCTCCTCATTTTTTTTGGTTCTCCATCGATAGCCTTCCTTGCTACTGCATGCGATAACTTAATCTTTGCATCCACACAACTCAAAACTTTTATGAGTTCAGTATAAAATCTATTAAATTTTATTTCCTTTTTCCAAATAAATTTATTATAATTTATTTCATTTAATACTATACCAGTTTTATTCTGTAAACACAAGTGTTCTAACACCTTAAACCTTTTATTAAAAATTCTATTTTGTCATCAATAAACCAAATAAATTAATTACAATTTATTTGTTTCGGTTACACACTTTGTAAACTCTAGATTTGTTTTTCTGACATAGTAAGTATTAATTACTAAGCACGAACATCATAACATATCCTGAGCCATGTTATAAAGCATCATTCATACATGATCACACAATAAATCATCAAATCACACAAAACACACCAACATGCATCTGAGTGTCTAGTTTTTGCCACAGTGATTTCTAGGTAATCTCATGCCTACACTCGACATCGAACCACCTGAGTGGTAATGTTCTAATACCTCAAGACTATGGCCTAAGCCCGAATCCCCTCAAGCCCTAGGTAGCGGTAGCCTGGCTCGTGCCTGGCTGTGAAGCTTGTATCGGGGACTAAACTTATAACTACACAGGCTCAGGTAATCGTTTACCTTAGCTCGATAACAAGGCCCCGTGAAGCTTGTATCGGAACTAAACTTATAACTACGCCCCGCAGGAGGCTCCCCAGTAATCGTTTACCTTGGCTCTGATGCAATTTGTGGCGCCTAAACTAGGAGATTCAGTTGACTACCCCGTGACGTGGAAACACTCGTGAATGTCGGGTGACCAGAGCATTCTCATGAAAATCGAAGCGAGTCTCCTTTGTGCGGGAGCTCTACCCCGAAATAAAACACATATAAGCATCTGGCTTGATTGCAATATGTGTATATCAAATATATCCAATCACATAGATATCTGGCCACTTGAGGCCTAAGCGATACTCATAATACATACTAACTATGAATCCAACTATATACCAAATAGTTACAAGTTACAATATTTTCACTCTTATACAATGCATACATATATCATCTGACAAAGCCCGCACTTGGCTTTCTTCACAAAATCCTCGATCCACCCCAAGACGGCGAGTCTCGCACGCTCACGGCTACGTAAAATAATATCCTACGACGAGTGGCTGTGCCAGTAGTGAGATATTAAGTGGGCTACTCTCCACCTAAGTGTAGTGCAATGTTTCAAAATAAACACACATTCAAGCAAATCGCGAATCTACTTGAATATGCAACTCCAACTTAGATCCGGTCCTCAGGCTCTCTCCCCACACTCCTTCTGTTCAAGTATGAAATTATTGTTTTGTTAGTGGACAACCCTCAGGTATATATATCGATTGGGTAGTCTCAGACGATTGATATATTATTTGTTGTGGACTGCCCTCCAGATGAATATCAATTGGGCGTCTCAGACGATTGATATTTTAATTTGGACTACCCTCCCGGAGTAATTAATATTTTTAGGCGACCCTCCAGAACCATTTTCTCTGGAGCTCATCTCATGCACTCCTCCTATGGTCTAGGGTGTTCCGAGTGCATGGAATGCATGTATGCCAATTCAATCTGATCTAATCACATCTGGAAATATGTAAACATGCACATATCCATAATATCAATCCTTACCTGATCATGTCCATGTAATTAATCTGATTCATACATCAAATTAAGCTCACTTGGGCTAATGATCAAACACGAGCAATTCGACTCGAATCCTTGACCATACCGTTTCCTGTGAAATATATTTTTGAGAACAACGTTTGAGGAATAGTGAAACCCTCGGTTACTATTCCCTGAAATTCACAAATCATCGATTCACTTAGTGAACCGGGTTTCCACGGCCATTTATGACCTATGCATATCCACATTACAATTCATTTCATAATTTATGAATTTAGCACCCCATAACCGGCCAGAAACGAGTTTGCAGTTTGTAAAAATTCTAAAATTTCCAGCAATTGGTCTAAGTTTTGGGACCGATCAAACAACCCCTCACTTGACTCGTTCGAAACGAGCATCGAAAAAGTACTTGAAGAGATAAAACCAAGTAGGAGAAGCCCTACCTCAGGGAGTTTGAGAGCTCCGCAAATCCGGTGCCCGTGCGGCCACTCTCGCGTGACGGCTTTCCTTCTTGTCCCAAAGACTAGGCGAGTCGGATCGTGCGATATTTTAGAGAAGTTTCTCTCTCCCAAGAAAATCTCAAAAAAATGGCTCACACCCAAGTTTACAGTTCAATTCACGTTTTTGTTCCTTTTTGAATGGGAGAGATGATACTATTGACTAATTTGGCATTTTCCTCATTTTAATCAAATTTCAAAATGACATCTACGTCCCTTATTTTCCCAGTTTTGACATTCGGTACTATCTCGTGATCCATTTTCATCATTTTCTCTACTCCTTCCATATGGAACATAGTACGTGTTATATTTGACTTTAAATCGCATCGAAAATCGTTTCTGACACCGTAAGCGATCTGAGAAAAGTGTAAGTCATTGTCTCGGGTCGACCCAGAAATTTTACCATTGCTAGCTAGATTTCGCGAGACGATTCCAACAGTGAAATCTATTTCGTCATCAAAGATCTAGATAATAAATTCTTGATTTTTAACCAAAATAACAATTTTGTAATCGAATTTACGATTTTGCCCTTTTTCCAGAAATTGGAATTTCTCGGGTCTTACAGCATCGCACGGTGGTCATAAGCGGGTAGACGGGAAGGTCTGGTAACCTCCGGAGAATTTAGGGCGCATCATCCTCCGGAGCATTCACGGGAGGAGATCAGATGTGGCAGGACCATTGGTTTATCTTGAGATCGAGAAGGTGTTAGAGCCGTAGATTACCTCGACACTACCCGAGGATTAGACTAGGTAGTTCGGCTAGAGAATGAAGACAGTATGGTGGAAATGGCGAGGACCTCTTAGGATCTTAGAGGAGCCATTGTATGTGAGTTATCCACAGGGATAAGGTAGAGAATAGGGATGATATGTCGAGTTGGGTTAAGTTGGGGACTCTACTCATTTGTGGACTTGGGGATCATGGACATCAACCGAGTTCGATGTCATCTTGGGATGGATTGGGCGATAAGCTTATAGGGTTTTTATTGATTGTGGCGTAGGAGGTTATACTTTGCCTACCGCCAGGCGGTACTCGTGTGGTATTTCAAGGAGACTGACATGATATTTTGGATAGTATATGAGTCAGTGTTAGGGAATGGTTAGCGGGTTGTGCGAGCTACCCAGAGGACGGAGAGACGGACTTGGATCTACCTCGAGGAGTAGTGTGCGATTATGTGGATGTTTTCGGATGAGATTTACGGGTACCTGCGAGAGGTAGTAGACTTCGGTATGGGGATTACCACAGTGCTGCCCCATCTCTGTAACCGCATAGGATGGCACAGTGGGTTACGGGAACTCGAGTCCAGCCTACGGGGAGTTGTTGGATAAGGGTTCATTAGGCCAGGAGCACTTCACCATGGGGCACTCACGATTACATTTGCGAAGGGCCAGACCCTTATTTGTGCATTAACTTCTGAGAGCGGTTGAATAGGAGTTCTGATCGAGAATCAGTACCATGAGAGTTGATGATTTGTTTGATCGGTTGAGAGGACGAGTCTACTCGAAGATAGACCCTTAGCGGTAACCATCGGTGAGGATTAAGGGAGGCAGATATCCTTAAGACAATGTTTAGGACGTGTTATGGGCACTTTTAGTTTCTGGTGATGCCCTTTGGATATGAATGCGCGGCGTTCATGGATCTCATGCATAGGATATTCTGACCTATCTGAATCCCGGTTTATGCCGTGCGTGCCGTGGAAGACATTTTTGATCTACTCGATTGAAGTGGGAGCATGGTATCGCGAGGATTGTTTACGAGTTGTTGAGAGACCATCGGTATGCTATAAGTTGATGAAGTGCAAGTTTTTGGCTTGCGGGGTGAGATTTTTGGGACACGTGGTGTCGGCATCGGGTGTCGGTCGACCCCGGAGAAGGAGAAGGTTGAGGGCGTGAGTTGGGAGAGACCGAAGAGTCGATCTTCGAGATCTGCTGATTTCTTAGGATTAAATTTGGAGTGTCTCAGGGAATTGAAATGGGTGAAGTTGTCCATTCGGAGCGGGGATCGTAGGATTTCACCTGCGGGACATGGACTCGTGGTTGGGGCGACCACGACCATAGAGAGAAGTCGAGAATGCTTTCAGGCACTCGGGATACGGGTGTTAGTAGCGAGAGGATCGATCTTCTTGGATTAGGGAAGAGCGAAGACTTACGCTTCACCGCGGGGATTCGGGGTAGGAAGGTTGGGCATGAGGCGAGATTACCCCGAAGCCAGGGATCAGGACTTTGGGACGACCTGGTCAGGTCTTGTAGAAACGAAGGAGAGTATAAGGTTCATTCCTCCACACACCTGCAGTGCGGTCGGAACCGATTTAGTTTCGGGTGCTATCTGAGCACTTCCGGTAAACACGAATGGCGGAGGGACGGTGGAGTCGAGAGTCGGTTGGTCGAGTTCTTGCGTGAGCGTGGTGGACACTTAGGGTGGTAGACATTGGTTGTTGATGTCGGGCCAACTGGATGAGTTAGCCTGACCATCGGGTTGTCGATGAGTGAGACATGGCCGGTTGTCATACTGACCACGACCTTGGGTCCCAGGCTTAGAGGTTAAGGCCTTTAGAGAAGCGGGATAGATGTTCTTCCACTAGGATGTAGGGTGAGGTTGATCGATAGGTCGAGATTGAGTGAGATCTTTGAGATCTGCTCATGGTGAACCGGGATTGGGTGTCACGATGTAATATTGTGTTCGTGTGCGGTAACATCAGCGTCCATTCGGAGGTATGGGTGCACGGTGTCTGATCATTCGCCGCTCTTGGTGAGTGTGATTGAAGTTTGTCTTTAGGGTACATCGATGAAGACTCATAGTTCGATTCAGTAAATGAAGAATAAAGTTTGTTGGGCAAAGCAAAAGTCGTTAATCCCTAAGGTGAGAATCTGGAGTTAGGGTGTAAGGGCAGGGAGATATCCACTAATTGCAGCTATAGATATAGAGGCTCGAAGTGTAAGCCGAAGAGTTATGTTCATCGAGATGAAAACACACGGTCAGGTTATTACGTAGACTTAGAGTTGAGTGATAGGAGCCGGGAGTGACTCGAGATTTGGATACCCCTTTGGAATTTGCATTGGGTGTTGTTAGTCAGCAAGGGCTCGGTATATGGATGTCATTCATGGCGTGGTAGGTTGGCCAGTCCATTAGATTGTCGATGATTGTGACCTTGGGGAGGTTAGGCGTTTACACACCCAGCGAGGTTGTGTAGGGTTCACGTGTTGTATGGATTATATTATAGGTGTTAGAGAGGGACCTTGACTGACATACGTCTTTCAGGTCATAAGGGTAGAGGAGCATTTGCCCTTGGTAAATTACGCTCTGACAATAGTTATCGGGCGAGGCATACAAATGACACTATATGAGGCATTGTATGGGAGACGTATGGGTGCAGATTATGATTGGATGAGATGGAAGGCTCCATCACGGGTCGATGATTAAGTGCCTCAGAAGGTGAGCTTGATGCGACCGGCGTCTTCTCCGCGACTCGAGGCGGCGAAGAGCTATGTTGGTGTTTGAAGTGACCCTTAGAGTTCGAGTTGGGGATCACGTTTTCTTGAAGATGATGCCCCCAGAGGAGAGTGGTCGGGTTTGCGATCGCGGAGGCTATAGCCCGAGGTTTATTGGGCCTTTGAGATACTTTCGAGAGGTAGGCAGCGTAGCATGCCCGGTTAAGCGTTACCGCACAGCATGTCGAGGTGTCCGCAAAGGTGTTTCGTAATCTCGTGCTCGGTATACGGATCGACTCGTGGCGTGGATTGGGGGACCCGGTCGGGTTAACAACGATGGGACCTTTGAGGGAGGGGACGGTAATAGTATTGTGGATAGCGAGTGATCGGGTTTGCGGCCCAGCAGGCAGTGAGGCCCAGTGAGTGTTATGGCGGCATGGGTGGAGGAGTCGACGTGGGGCCATGAGGACACGTCACGGGCCTATCCGCTTCTTGTTTAGGGATGAAGTCGTAGTTTGAATCGTTTAAGAATTAAATATTTGTTTACATGCATGGCGAGTGCATTGCATATGCATGTGAGTGTTTTTGATCGTTAAATTTAGGAATGAAATTCCTTTGGAGGAGGAGAATGTGGGCCAGAAATTCAATTTACAGAAAAATGGCAAAATTGTAATTCGTCAAAAATCGAGGAATTTATTCATAGATCTCGGATGATGAAGCAGTTCCAGTTGGAATCGGTCTCATGAAATCCAGCTGGCCGTAAATTTTGTAGAATTAGGGACGGTCGGAGTTGGCACATTTTTCTAGGAATCGCGTTTCGGGTCTTAGTAAAACTATTTTCCGATCTTTGACGAAAGTCACGTATAACCGTACTCATGTCATAAATGGCATGAGTAGAAAATGATGAAAATGGACGGTCGAGATAGTCTTAGAATGACAAGCGGGAAAAGAAGGAATGAAAATGGTCATTTTGGGTTTGATAAAGTTAGAAAAGGACAAAATGAGAATAGTTCTCATCTTCTTGAATGTCGAAAAGGAGAAGAAGCGGGCGAGCAGTAGGAGTACAGACCGGAGGAAGCGATTTTGATTTTCTTTAGAGATGAGGACTTCTCTCTAAATTCCCGGTAGATCCAGACCGCCGTGAGTCTTGGGACGAGAAGCCCAGAGATTGCTGCACGCGGAGGGCTACCTGTAGTGCCGGTTGAGGGTTTTGACCAAACTCAGGAGGTGAGGAGTTTTTTCCCTACTTGGGTTTTACACTTTATTTAAGTGTTTTTCAATGTTTCGATTAGTTTGAGGCCTTGAATGGTAGTTGATCGATTCCAATCTTGGAGCAGGGTGGAATTTTTGAAACCCGTGTGGACCGATCAGGTGAATGTCCACGGGCTGTTGGGGTGCCATGTGGTGTAAATTTGTCTTATGAATGATGCATTGGCGTGTATGAGTAGGAAATGGCCAGTGAGAAACAGGGTTCACTAAGGTGAGCCAAGTGATTTGTGATTTTTTGGGAATATTAGTAGGGTTTCACTATTCCCCAAAGCGATGTTCTCAAAAATAGTACTGTGAATTAATATGTTTGGTCGAGTAATTCAAGTAGAATTGCTCGTGTTTGATCATTAGCCCACGTGAGCTAATTTTGATGTGATGAAATGAGAAATTACATAACATGATTGTGTGATTTAATTTTTATGTGAATATATGCATGTTTATATATTTGCATGTGTTATAGACTGTAATGGAATTGGCATCATGCATTCCATATGCACTGGGAGCACCCTAGGACGATAGGAGTGAGTGCATGAGGTGAGTCTAGAGAAAATGGTTCGGAGGGTTGTCTAAAAACTAAAAATGATCGGAGGGTAGTCCATACTAAAAATATCAATCGTCGGAGACGGCCCAATTGATATACATCGGAGGGTAGTCCATAATTAATATCAATCGTCGGAGACGGCCCCCAATTGATATATACACATCGGAGGGTTGTCCTGAGCAAATAAACATAATGAATTCTCATCACGAGGCTTGGCGAGGTGTGAGGGAGGTGATGAGGACTCGGGTGCGAGATGATCGATTAGACATTCAAGTAGGATCATGCATTTGCTTGATGTGTACATTTGGAGCATTGCATTGCACTTGGTGGAGAGTAGCCGGCAGGGTGATTCCGCTCTGGGCATTGGCTCACCTTGTCGGGGATGTTATTTTACGGTACGGGAGCGTGCGAGGGCCTAGGGGACTCGCCGTCCTGTAGACAGAGGTTTGTGAAGAAAGTTTCTGATTGTGGCTTTGGGTTATGATGCATTACATGTACAAATTGTTTTAATTTTAATATATGTTGTATAAGAGTAAAATTTGAACTCTTGAACTATGGTCGATAAATATATATATACATTGTTATGAGTATTGGTTTATGAGCCTGGCGGTCGCTTTAATCATAGACTCCGTTATATTGACCGTTTGGGACAAGCGCGTGTGTTTTGTATCTGGGGTAGAGCCCCAGACAGCAGAGACTCGCCCGATTTTCAGAAAATGCCCGTTACCCGACATCTACTTCAGCATTCCGCTGGTCGACGGTAGTCAAACCCGACACCTGACGAAGGCCACTTGTTGGGCTAAAGTCAAATGGTTTTTCCATAAGCATATTCTAAATTTTGTTTGAAAGTTTTGAGGTTTTAAAGACCAAAGGTTATCAACAATTACTTTATGTTCTTCAAAAAGAAGCCGGGAATACAAAGACTAAAATTGAAGGTTTGGGTTTAAAACTTCATTTTTAAACTAATCTGCCTTAAATTGAAAAGTTTTTTGATTTTGAATTTCTCCTTTGAGCCATGTTCCTGTGCACAAAAAGTTAATCATAAATAATTAATTTATTTATATAAATCTATCTACTTAACCAATCTGCTAATATATTATCCTTTCCTTTTATATGTTCAAATTTTGGTTTAAAACCAATTAAAGCATTCTGAAATTTTATCCATCTTTTGGTAGATAATTTTGAAGAATTTTTATTTTCAAAGAATTTTTTAATATTTTCACAGTCAGTTCTTAAAATAAATTGTTCTTGGTTTAAAAATAATTGAAATTTTTCTAAAACTAAAATTATAGCTTCTATTTCTAAACTGTTGAACTATGTTCTTTATTATTCACCAAGTTCCACTACAATATCTACAAAGTTTTTCTTTTCTAAATTATTGGTTAATGCTAAAAGAATTCCTCCCCATCCCGTTGATTTCAGATCTGTTTTGATAATTTTATATTCACTCTCTAATGGAGATGTAAAGTTGAGATTTTTTAACAAGTTCTTATCTTTGGATCGATGACATTCTAGTTAAAATATTTTTGCCCTGTAATTTTGGTTTTACTATAAAGAGGTCCATCTTGTAAGACCCGAGAAATTCCAATTTCTGGAAAAAGGGCAAAATCGTAATTTCGATTACAAAATTGTAATTTCGGTAAAAAAAATCAGAATTTATTCTCTAGATCTCGGATGACAAAATGGATTTCACCATCGAATCGCTCTCGCGAAATCTAGCTAGCACCGTCAATTCGCCGCACCGGAGATGTCGAGTCGGCACGCTTTTCGAGGCATCGCGCGTCGTGTCAGAAAACGATTTTCGATGCGACGAAAGTCACATATAACACGTACTCATGTGCCATAAGTGGCATGAGTAGAGAAATGATGAGAATGGACGGCCGAGATAGTGCCGAGTGTCAAAACTGGGAAAAGGGGGACATAATCGCATTTTAGGATTTGTTTAAATGGCAGAAAAGACAAAATAGTAATACGTCGGTTTTCCCAAATTAAAAGTGACCAAAAAATGGGCATAAGGGAGGGCTGGACAGAGGAGCAGATTTTGATTTTCTTTTAGAGAGCAGAGCTAATTTCTCTCTCTGGCTTTCCCAAGAACCGACCGTCTAATTCTTCTGTGGCAAGAAGGAAGGTTGTTCTACGCAGAGAGACCTACGCGTGGGCACCGGATTTAGGGAGTTTCCTCAAACTCCGAGAGGTAGGGGATTTATCCTACTGCAATGCATCTTGGCTGCTGCACTGTATGATTTGATGATTTGAGGCTGAGGCTGTTTATTTAATCCCAAAATCAGATCCAACATTAATGACGCTGACTGCTGTTAGCCCATGATCATCCACTGATTCTTGTCATTACAGTAATTGCAAAGTTATAAATGATGTTTGACATACGCCTGAATGGTCATAATTTCCTGGTTCACCATAAAACCATAGATTAAGATCATCTTAATATAATCTATGGCTCACTATTCTAGATGAGTGTCTCACAAACAATTTTTAAATAATGTCAGCAATCCAAATCCAGTTGTCATTTGATCATTACTCACGGAGTTTAATTTGATAAAATTGATATGAAATTATAATGATACAAACAAAGATTTAAACATGGAATATATACTGATTATATGATTGCATGTTATTGAACTAAACTGGAATCATCATTATCTATGATGTAATGAAATCCCAGATCAGAGAGTGGCAATATAATCTTTGAGAGAAGGTCTGAGGTTGTTCCAAAAACAATAAATATCTTGAGAGAAACCAAATTATATTATCAATCTGCCTGGAGATTCAACCATCTGATATACACTCCGAGGGTAGTCCATACACAATATCAATCGTCGTATACCTACCAATCTGATATATACATCTGAGGGTTGTCCACAAACAACAAAAAACTAAGGTTCTCATACGTGGCTTAAAGGTGTGAGGAGTCTGGGAGGACTCGGGGATATGAGATGAACGCTAGACATTCAAGTAGGATCATGCATTTGCTTGAATGTGTGTTTGCCTCTGGGAGCATCAGATATGCACTTAAAGGAGAATAGCCCACTTAGGGTGATTCCACTCATCGGAGCATTAGCTCACTCCCGTCGAGGGATACTATTTGGCTGTGCAGTGGGAAAGACAGCGAGAGACTCGCTCATCATGAGGTCGCTAGAAGAAAGCCGTAATGTGGCTTGATGGTTTTGCATGTATTAGAATGTTTTCATTTTAATATATGTGTTGTATAAGAGTAGATCATTAACTCTCAGAATTCATGATATATAGTTCGATGTTTTATGAGTATTGGTTATGGGCCTAAGTGACCGTTTTACTCATGTTATGGATTATACTGATAAGTCAGATATATGTCATGAGTATAACGCAGAAAAACAAGAGGCCATTTTACTCTAAGATAATTGTATATGAGACCCGTGGTCACAGTATATTAGACAGGTTTTATACAAGTGTCAGGCCTGGGTGAGCCCCGTACAAAGGAGACTCGCGATTTTCATGAGTGGCGTCTGCAACCCGACATCCACTAGTATTCCGCTGCCTACTGGCAGTCAATCCACCCCGAATTGGGGCGTCTACGCCTAATTGACTTAGGTTTTAAATAATATAAGGTCTAGCATAATTTAAACAATCCTAAAAACTTTGAAGGGTTTTTAACCTTCTAGTTTGTTTGAAAATTATTGATTTTTTGTACTATGTGTTCTTTGAAGTTTTACTTGACCATTTTCTAATTCTAATCCTAAAATTTCAATTTGATTTTTAACAACTTTATTTTCTTTCTACTAATTATCAGTAAACCATAATTTATAAAAGTTCTTCAAAACAAGTTCTAAATGTTTTATATGTTAATGAAAAGTTTTCAGAAAAACAAGAATATCATCAATATATACAAGAATAAAAGAGTATTTACCAAATATTCTATCCATCATTCGTTGAAATATTTTTGAGGGAGCTGCTTCTTAATCCAAATGGCATTACATTCCATCTATATAATCCTCAAGGACAAGAAATGCAAATTCCATGGTTTGCTAACTTCATCTAATCTTATTTGCCAAAATCCACTTTACAATCTAATTGTGAAAAATATCTACATCCTTGAATAGAATTAATTAAAGAATCTTTATTAGGTATTTTATATGCATCATCATAAGTATTATCATTTAATCTTTATAATAATTACCATCCTAGCTTTTCCTCGTTTTCTTCTTCACTATGGTTTCTAACTAAAATGCAATGATCTATGAGGACTAAAACTTGGTTTGATGAGGTTATTTTGCACAATTCTTCTATTTGTATTTTAAATTCTTTTGTATCTACAAGGTTACATGCACATTCAAGTTTCTATAATTTAAATCTGGATTTTTATTGGTATTTTACAAAATTGTTTGCTTATATTCCAATGTTTTTGAGGGTATTCTCCTATAATTCCTATTTTTTCTGCTTGACTAAAAGGTTTTTTTAATTTTAATGCGTTTTTTAAATTTTCTGAATAATCATTAACTACCATCTTTATTTCCTCTATTTTATTTGTATAATGAAAACTATGTTATTGGTTCTATTTTTCTCGTGTTTGTATAAGCAATAGTCGTAGTTTTAGGTGAAAGCTAAACTTTGGTTGTTTGTATTGGTTATACTCTCCTTGTGGCAAATGTACAAAATTTAAACTCTAAAATAAAAGGATACAAACTTATATTAGGTACTAAATAGGTTTGTGGTAATGTCATGGTTATATTGTTAATTATTATTGGAACATTAGCTATATATTTTGTTATTATTATTTTTTCTTGATTATACTGCACTAATTCTACAGGTTGAATTAAGGTTTGTTGATCTTTTTGGTACTAAAGTTTCAAATAAAAGGTTTTTACTAGCCTGTGATTCAACATTGCTTCTACTTTTATTTAAGTTTTCTTTAATTTAATAGTTGTTGGAAATGTTATTGTTTTTACCTTATTTGTTGTATTTACCATTGTTGTTCCCAAAGAATTTATTTGTTCTTCTTCTTTTTGAGTTTCTTTATCACCTAAATTATTTATCTTAACTTCTATGTAGGTTTTCCTATTATTGTTGTTTTTCAAATCTTTCCATATATTATAAGATTTATTTTACTTTCTAAAGGTTGTACTAATTTTTCTAAATCTAAAGGAGTCTCTTATTTTAGGTTTGTTTTTGATTCATTTTCTTCTCTCTTTATTAAAATTATGTTCATCTAAATTTTCAATTTCAAAAAATTCTATTTTACTGATAAAGTTCATTTTCTTTGGTTTTATTACTTCTACAATTTCCATGGTTTTGTTTCTAAATTTCAGGTTCAAATGGATTGATTTTAAATTCCACTAGTTTTGGTTTTTCTCCAAAAACTAAGTTTTTCAAATTGTTGGAAAATATTTTCTATTTTATTTTCTTCTAATTTACTAGCTTTTCGTTTCCTAACTAATTGTTTTAGTATTTGATCTACTTTTTAACTAAGTTTTTCTAATATTTCTTTCAAATTTTGTTGTTCAATTTTTATTTTTTCTATTTCTTTTTGTAAGACCCGAGAAATTTCAATTTCTGGAAAAAGGGCAAAATCGTAATTTCAATTACAAAATTGTATTTTCGGTTAAAAATCCGAAATTTATTCTCTAGATCTGGGACGAAAAAACGAATTGCACCGTTGGAATCGTCTTGCGAAATCTAGCTAGCACATAAAATTCTCGTCAATTTCAAACAATGAAATGCACTAAGCTGGCGGCATCGCGTTCAGCCACAGAACGATTTTCGCTGCGAATGAAACACATATAACACGACTCATGTGCCATGAGTGGTATGAGTAAAGAAATGATGAAAATGAACGGTCAATAGTGTCAATGTCAAACTCGGGAAATGAAGGGGATATAATGGTCATTTCAATTACTTAAGTCACAAAATGCCAAAACAGTCATGCAACCATCTCCTTCATTAAACCAAGAAAAAAAATGTGAAAGGGGGAGGAAAACTGACAGGGAGTTACAGATTTGAGTTTTAGAGAGAGATTGTCTGACTTCTCTCGAAAAATACGGGCGATTCGACCGTCGGCAGTCTTCGGGACAAGAAAGAGAATTGCTCTACGCGAGAGTTTCTGGGTACCGATTTAGGGAATTTCAACTCCGAGAGGTGGGTTTTCTCCCTACTGGGTTTTATTCCTTCGCTAAGCATCATGTAAATGTTTCGTTTGGTCGAGGCCTTGAACGGCCGCTTGACGGCCCCAAACCTGATCAGAATTGATATGATTTTTGAAGCCAAAACCGAGCAGTGCGGACTGTCCATGGCTGAGTTGGTGGATTAATTGTGCATTTATGTGTCGATGCGTGTATTGGTTTGTATGAGGCCTAAATCAGAAACCCGTTCACCAAGTGAACCGATAAATCAGGCTTTGAAAGGAGCAAGAACTGAAGTTTTGCATCGCTCCCGAAATGTTGATCACAAAATAATTTTTGTGAAAATATGAGTTTGGTCGAAAGGATTTAAAGAAATTGCTCGTGGTATGATTACAGCCTAAGTGAGTAATTTTGATGTATGAAATGAGAATTTACATGACATGATTGTGTGAATTGATTGTTTTGTAAATATATGCATGTTTATATATTTATACGTTAATTGTAATCAGATTTAATTGGTACAGATGCATTCCATATGCACTAGAAACACCCTAGGGACTATAGGAGTGAGTGCATGAAATGAGCTTAGAGAAAATGATTCTGAGGGTCGCCTAAAATATGAATTATCCGAGGGGTTGTCTAAAACTAAAATATCAATCGTCTGAGATCGCCCAACTGATATCTGGTTATGGTCCATAACACATCAATCGCTCTGAGACGAACTAAATTGATATCTACACATCGAGGGTTGTCCACCAACAAACAAACAAAATAATAATTCTCATACTAGGCTTAGCAGCAGGAGGAGTCTATGAGGACTCGGGGTATGAGTTGATCATGTAGACATTCAAGTAGGATCATGCATTTGCTTGAATGTGTATTTATTTTGGAGCATTGCACTGCACTTAGGTGGAGAGTAGCCCACTTAGGGTGATTCCACTACTGAGCATTAGCTCACCCTGTCGAGGATACTGGCCTTACAGTACAAAGGGAGCGTGCGAGGAGACTCATTCGTCCCAGGCCATGAAGAAAATAATTTTGGCTTTGACTTTGTTGATGTTTACATGTATTATAATTCGAGTATTTTAATATATGTTGTATAAGAGTAAAACATTTGAACTCTTAGAACTATTGGATATAGTTGTTATGTTTTTATAGATATTGTAGTATGGGCCCAAGAGGCCGTTTTATCCATATCGTATCATCAGGATTATATTGTACCGCTTGGGACAGGTCGCTGTGGTGTTTTATTGCAGAGCTCCCGTACAAAGGAGACTCGCCCGATTTTCTGAAGTGGTGCCGTAACCTCGACACATCCACTTGTATTCCGCGGGTTGACGGGTAGTCAACGGACCCCCCGGGAATGGGGCGTGTCACAGCTTGGTATCAGAGCTTAGGTATACGAATACCTAGGGAGCTCGGGTTGGGTATCCATCACCACTAGGTGGTTTGATGTGGAGTATAGGTATATGGAAACCTATAGATTGAGGATTTACTAGGGCCATAGTCGAAGGAGAGCACGCTCACGTGTGTGGTTCGGCTGTTCGGTTTAGGCATGAGATTACCTAGGAAATCACTTGACAAAACTAGACACCATAAACAAAGCTGAGCGTTTTGCATCTGTTAGTCATTGTGTGTATGTATGTCACCAGGTTGCAGGATAGAGATCTTTATGTGCTTGGTGATTAGCACATGGACGTGTGGCAAAAATATTTTGAGTTTTATGTAAAGGTGTAAAACCTGAAAACAAATTAATAAAACAAATTTTTCAAATTTATTCGGGGTTGTCGATAACAACAATGAGAAGAAATTTTGTTTTGCTACAAGTTAAATCCAAGAAAATATAATAAAATAAATTTTTATGAATTTATTTGAGGTCGTTGTAAATCGAAAAAGAAAGCATAGAAAATAAATTTCATAAATTTATTCGTTATGAGGAGAAAAACAAAGTTTTTATATGGTGTAGTAATATAAGTGAAGAAAATAAATTTTTAGAAATTTATTTGTGTATTCTGAAAATGAAAAAAAAAATGAAGGAAATAAATTTTTATAAATTTATTTGAGTGTTCAAGAAAATGAAAAAAAAAGGTAAGAAAATTTTAAATATTTTTCAAGAAATGGAAACAAGAAAAACAGAAAAAAAAATTATGCAGAAAACCGTTTTGGGCTACTGCCCAAACAATATTGTGGAGAACATATTTTGTATTTCAATAGAGGGGATTGTATTGCAGGAGTGTATTGGGTAAATGTGTGTTTGGAATACTGAGTCAGACAAGGGGAGCAGAAAAGGAAGGTCAAGCCTGGCTAGGTACCGTATTGCAAGACAGAATTGTATTGCAAACTTAAAAATAGTTTAGGCACTGTATTGCAATACCATTTTTGTATTGCGTAGATGAAGGTTTGAGGGGCTAGAGAAATCGTATCAAGTAAAATGGCGCCATCAGACAAAGAGGGGTAGGTCGGGCAAGAATATTGTATCAGAATAAGTCTAGTGCGTCATAGGCATTGTATTGCAGAGGTCAGTTGCGTGTGTTGCAATACGCTATTGTATTGCAGGTCGGGAGTGTTTAATGGGCCGGGTCGACGCAATACAAAGAGGAGCGGTACCGCGGGCTAGGCAAGTGGGGTCGTTGGTGAGTCACGAAGGCAAAAATTTGTATCGCGACGCAGGCCGCGAAAAGCGGCTGGCGCGCGGCTACGGTGCAGCAGCACGCCGGCGAGCAGCAGGGCGGCACGGCACGGCGCGCGGCGCGCAGCGCCGTAGCAGCGCAGGGCGCTGAGACGCAAGAAGCAAAGGTCGTGGCACTGTACTACTGCTTATCTTGCCACTCGCATCGTTTCTCAGTCAACTTTTGGGATATTGTTCAGAACCTTGCTCATGAACACCGTTTCATCATAAATTTTTCAATTCTTTTTATTATTAAATTAATAAAAATAAAATAAAATCAACTAAAATTTGACAAAATTTCGAAAAATAAAATTTTCAAAAATTAAAATTTTCGAAAATAAAATTTTGTTGAAAACAATATTTTAAATGCAAAAATTGATTGCATATACACTGATTTATGTGTATGATTAGTGTCTCGGGGCCGTGTTTATTTTAGAGATATCAGACGATTTAACCGCTATGTTAATCAGGTAGATGGCTAGTAGAGGACGAGGAGGTGAGGACGTCCACTGGTACCGGGTTAGGCACCATCAAGCAGCTCACACACTTTTGATGAGGCCTCCGTAGATATTGATAAACAATGCTATCACATAGGCTGGTATAGCAGGTAAACAGGAAGATCCTAGTAACCTCCTGGTGTTTGTGACGATCATCCTTCTAGACATTCGCAGGGGGGAGGATCCTGCAGACACCATTGGTCTGCATGCATCGAGAAAGTGTTAGAGGCTAAGGAAGATTACCTCCGACGCGATCTGTGATTAGACTAGCTTCTGCCCGGCCAGAGGTGTGGGTGAGGCCCAAATATGGTGGAAATGGGCAAAGGACCCTAGAGACCGAGGAGGCGATGACATGGGCAGAATTTCAGGAGCTGTTCATGTGTACGTACTTCCTGTAGATCACAAGCTCAGAGTTCCTAGAGCTGCTGTGGGGCGAAGGATCGTGATGGATTATGTGACTAGGTTCACAATGCTAGCCCGATTTGTTGTTGATTACGTGGCCATAGACATGGCCAAGGTTAGAAGATTTGAGAATGGGCTAAAGTTGTCCATTCGAGATAGATCAGACTCGCCACAAGATACGGGATTCCATTGGTCAGGGACAACCCCCGACCACAGAGAGAGTCGGGCTTAGAGGCCCAGACCTTTAAGGAGCTCAGATGTGGCTCCTGTGTGATTTAGGCAGAATAGGGATGATATGTCGAGGTTGCGAACTGGAGATCTCGGGGACTCTACTTACGTAACTGAGGATCATGGACATGTCGAGTTCGATGTCATCCCCGGGATGATCGGGCTGACGCCTTGCAAGGTCAAGTATCGATCAGAGCGCAGAGGTTACCGCCACACGCAGACGATACTGCGGTAGTATTTCAGTAATAAACATGATATTTTGCCCCATATGGCACTTGAGTCCGTGTCGTGACGCTTACGTAGTTGGTTAGCGAGCCCTACCCTATAGGACGAGGAAAGACCAGACGGATCTACCTTTGAGTATCGCGGGCGAGCATGCGGATGTTTTTCCTTACGGTTACCCGGGATCGCCTACGTAGGGTGGTAGACTCCTAGATCGAAGTTACACCTGTACTTCACCCATCTCTATGACTCCGCATAGGATGCAAATCTCTACATGTGAACTCGCAGTCCAAGCATGTGAGCTATTGGACAAGGGGTTCATTGCACGAACACTTCACCTACGGGGCGCTCCGTGGCTCTATTTCATAAAAAAGAAGGACAATAAGACCCTTCGACTGTGCATTGATTATCGACAGTTGAACGGGTTACGATCAAGAATCGATACCCATTACCGAGGATTGACGATTTGTTTGACTTCATTGAGAGAGCGTGTAGTCTACTCCCAAGATGCACTTCACTAGTTACCATCACCGGTGTTGGGATACAAATATCCCTAAGACAACGCTAGGACGCTGTCGATTGACAAATGCCAGCATTCATGGACCTCAGGGATATTCCAACCCTATTTAGATCAATTTGTCGTAGTCTTCTTGGATGACATCTCGACCACTCCAATCAGAAGGAGCATGAGTATCACTTGAGGATCGCTTACGCTTGTCGAGAGACCATCACGAGTAATGCTCCGCAAGTGCGAGTTCGCCATCGGGAGGTGAGATTTTCGGGAGACGGGTGTCAAAGATCGAGGTGTCACGACCCGCAGAAGGTCGAGGCGCTGATGAGTCGAGAGGCCAAGCCGGCCGAGATACGAAGCCTCGGGATCGGGTCGGGTGATACAGAGATTCATCGAGGATTTCTCCAAGATAGCAGATCTATGACTCAGGGGCTGGACCCTAAGGAGGTCAAGCTTGATCGGATGACCGATGCGAGGCATTCCAGAGTTGAAGAAGAGACTTACTTCACCTCCCATCTTGATAGTTTCGAATAGGGATAGGGTATTACCTGCATTGATGCCTCGAGGGCCTGGATTGGATGTGTTTACGCAGTCCGGGGAGGGTAGGCTTAGTGTTCTCACAATTGAAGAATCAACATAATTATCCCACACACGACATGGAGTTGGCGACCGTAGTCTCGCCTTTGAAGATTTGGAGCCACTACGAGTACGGCGAGGGAGTTCGAGGTGTACTCAAACCATAAAGTCTCGGCGAGAGTTCACGCAATGACCTCAGCCATGAGGCAACGCAGATGGATGGAGTTTTCAGAGGATTATGACTTCACTTTGCATTACCATCCCGTAAGGCAAATGGTGGCTGATGCACTCACGAGTCACAGGAGCTGGGCTAGTATAGCTTCTCGGGAGTGGCTGATGCTCGAGACTATGGGACGGTTTGGGCTACAAGACGCGGAGCGCACTGTGGTACCTGGGAGCTTAAGTGGGCTGGGGACCGCCTCCGTGAGCGAAGGATTGAGTCCCAAAGGGCGTGATTTGCGAGATAGTGTCCATCGTGCACGTAGGCTGTAAATGTGCACGTGACGAGGGTCGGATCGCTCATGCAGATGGTAGTCTTCAATATAGGGACTTAGTGGTTCCCCATTGGATCGAGCCTGAGAAAGGAGATTCTCGGGGAGTTTCACCGCCGATTCGTGGCATCCAGTGGCACTAAGATGCCCAGATCTCGCCGCGCACTATTGGAGTGGGATGAAGAGACACGTGAGGGGACTTTGTTCGACGATGTCTCATGTGTCGCCAGGTTAAGGCCGAGCACCGTATACGCCAGGCTACTTCACCATCGGAGGTGGCGCCGAGCCGGAAGGAGCACGCCACGATGGACTTTGTGACCCACTTGCCACAGAGACGCAGCCAGGTTACGACACGCATGCGTGATAGTGGACCGCTCACGAAGCTCCGCACATTTTCTAGCCGTGCGGATGACCTTCGCCTTAGAGAGATTCTTCCTAAGCAGGCATTCGAGAGATAGTCCACTACATGAAGTACCAGTTATCCATAGTGTACCTGGATAGGACCGAGAGCGACGGCGCACTTTTGGAAGAGTTTCCAAAAGGCTATGGGCACACATTGATGATGAGTATACACTCCACCCCTCGTATTGCATGCGGTCATCCGAGAGGACTATACAAGTATTAGAGGACATGCACAGCATGCGTCTCCGATCATAAGGGCGCCTGGGAGGAGCATTTGCTCCTTAGTGGAATTTGCCTTACAACAGCGCTACTGTGCAAGTATACGTATGGCAATCGTATGAGGTAATCAGACGGGAGGCCATGCAGTGTCACTGCTATGTTTGACCGAGGTGGGAGAGAGCTCCATCACTGTCCTCGATCTAATTAGAGACACCTCCGAGAAGGCGACCTTATATCCATTAACGCCTCTCACAAACCGAGCCGGCGTAAGAGCTACGCTGGATATGCGACGGCCGACCCTTAGAGTTCGAGGTCAGGGATCACGCCTTCTCAAGGTGAGCCTAAGAGGGAGTGGTCGTTCCTAAGAAGCGTGGCTAGCAGCCAAGGTTCATTGACCTTTCGAGATACTGAGAGGGTAGGGCAATCAAGGCGTAGGTTAGCGCTATCGCCCAAAGATATGTCGTGTCCACGAGGTAAGCTCTTCACATCTCCATGTCTGAAATATACTCTAGATCCAAATTTTCATGTGGCGGATCGGGGACAGATCGAGGTTGACACGATGGGACTCTTCTGGCGACCAAAGTGTGCATTGTTGATAACCGTGATCGCTTTACAACGCAAGACCGTGAGGCTGCTAGCGGTTGGTGCTATGGCGTCACTATGGAGTGGAGGAGTCTACGTGGGAGCGCGAGGACACGATGCAGGCCACCTATCCCTTCTTGTTTAGGGATGAAGGTACGTAGTTTAGTCGTTTAAACATTTAAATGGCTAGTTACATGCATGATAGAGTGCGCGTTGCATATGCATGTGAGTGATTGTGATTGTCCTGAATTTCGGGACGAAATTCCTTTTAAGGAGGGGAGAATGTAAGACCCGAAATTTCACTGGAAAATGGCAAAATCGTAATTTCACAAATTGTAATTTCAAGCCAAATCCGGAAATTTATTCTCTAGATCTTGGATGACGAACGGATCGCACTGAATTGTTCCGCTAAATCTAGCTAGCACGCAAATTTCCGTCAATCAAAAACACTGAGTCGGGCACATTTTTCAGGCATCGCTGCTCGAAAGCCGAACGATTTTCGCTTTCATGAAAGTCATGTTATAACACGTATCATGTGCCATGAGTGGTATGAGTAATGAAATGATGAAATGGACGGCCAAATAAATGGGCTGAATGTCAAAACTGGAACGGATATAATGGTCATTTTTGAATGATTTGCTTCACAAATGCCAAAATAGTCAATAGTAACCATCTCCTTCATTAAAACCAAGACAAAAACGCGAAAGCGGGGAGGGAAAACTGATGTGGAGTTGCTGCATTTGAGTTTTAGAGAGAGATTGTCTCGACTTCTCTCTTAAAATACTTCCGAGATCCACCGCTTAGCCTTCTGGACAAAGAGTGAGTAATCAGTTTACGCTGGGAGAGGGTCACAGGTACGATTTAGGAGTTTCTTAATCCCAGAGGTAGGGGTTTCTCCCTAATTTGGGACCATGTAAATGTTTCGTTTGTCGAGGCCTTGAACTAAGCCGCTGATCTGGCCCAAACCCGATCACAACATGATTTGTTAAACCATGCTGCGACTGCCCATGGTCGAAGGTGATAATTGCGGCATTTATGTTGTCACACCCCACCCCCTACTATCGGGTGTGGTGTGCTCTACACCCACGTAAACCCTCAAATTGTTACCCTGAATCCACTAGCAATCCTCGCCAAGCCGCTCGTATCGCTTGCTTCAATCTCGTATAAAAGAAATTCTTCACTTAAACTTATAGATTTGAGAAATTTGCAAAGATAATGCTCGGAGATAGATATACTGTCCCAAACCCGTATACACAATTTTACACTATATCAAACATGGCAACCAACAACCTCCACACATTTTCATAAACCACATTATGTACATACATATATTCCTTTATACAAGTTCATGTATTTACATAAAATTCTATTTATACACAACACTTTATAATCGATGTCAGATTCCTATTGTGCTCCAAATACCGCGTAATTCGCATTCGAGTAGTTTTTAAATATAAACAATTAAGAGCAACGAGTCTCATGAGTGTATGTTTTTAGAAAATACGGTTTTTTCTTAAAATATCTCAAACCGGTGAAACTCATGAGCATGATATATTTTTAATATTTTTATTTGCTTTTACTTTAAAAGTTTCTAAACTTTTATTGTTTGCTTACTTGAAAGTTTATAAAACCTTTCAAAAATCTCTTGCTTGCTTGTTTATTCACTTTAAAAGTTTCAAACTTTTCAAAATTTGCTTTTAAAAGTTGCTCAAAAGTTTCTTGCTTCAAAAAGTTTCTCAAAACTTTCATAAACACGAGTCCTGGCTCAACCGCATGCTTTGAAATAAAACGGGACCCCGGGGCTTCAACCGGCTTGTCAACAAAAAATGGAGCCCGGGCTCAACTGGGGCTTGTTTTAAAATTGAAACACCCGAGCCTAGGCTCAACCGTGTGCCAATGGTTGATTTTAAAACCGTATAAACATGCTTATAAATCATCAACCAATTAGAGGCCTTCCTAATAGCCGACTTCTAGTGAACACGGAGCCCGTACCATCAGCCGGGTGGAAGACCTGGTCCACATCACCTAGTGAAGGGCCTTACCCACGCCACTTTTTTTCTCGGTAAATACATGGAGTCGACCGGGCCCCCATCACCATAATTTAGTTAGAGCTCTTAACCTTATATACTCCAGTACGTGCCATGGTCTCCTTTAAATGTATGATGCATGTTCTAAGTTTCCTGCCGACCAGCAATCTAAAATGCATGTATGAAATCCTAACACCACCGCGCACGCATTTTAATACCTCCGACCTGGATGCTTGCTTAAGACTAGATTTTGGTTAGGCCTATTTTGCAAAATAGACTTTTGTTTGTCATTTTGAAATATGTCATAGTTAAAACCATTGCCTTCGTTAAACTCATTGCTTCGCTTTTAAAAGTATGGTTGAATGAATCAAACCACATACTTATTTGTTTCTTCATATATGCGTTTAAAATCAAAACCGCTGTCATTGTTAAACTCATTGTTGTCTTTCAAACATGGTTTTACAATCAAAACCATTTAAATACCAGCAGCAAAATAAATATAATAATACACTAGTATTTGGAAAATAGGTTTGTAACACTTACCTCTTGTTTCCCAAACTCGAGCACAAATCCACTACTTATTCTTTCGCTTTTAGCCTACATACTCAAACGAATACAACGATTAATCACCTACGATAGCGTATAAACTTAACGTACTTCACACGCAAGTCAAATTGTAAGGTCACACAATATTCATATAAAGTCAAATTTAACAATTTACCCTCGAGCACCAAAAACCTCAACAAAAAAACCACTCATTTGTAGAAACTTTTTCCAAATAGTTACCTCTATGGACTTTATTACCCAAAATTATTCAAAAGGGTCTTCAAAATTATGAAACTTTCAGATCAGTTCTTTATATATCCAATGACATCTTTGTAAAATTTCAATGTAAAATTCCTTCCTCTAAGGCCCTCAACCACATAACACAAGTTACAAAGATGTTTTTGATTCCAAACTCACTCGAATCACCTACTGTTACAGACTTCTGGATCTTAATCTATAAATTTGAAATGGTTTCTTCACTCATTTGAATTTATGATTCTAAGGTTTTTCTCCAATTGGAATCACCCAATTTGGATCACCAAACTCAAGCGTTAGTTTCATATCTAGATGACTCAATTTTGCGTAACAGAATCTGCACATAGCTCCACTTTGAATAAATTTGAGGCACTTTTGGCTTATAATTTGCATGCACTTCCTTCAGATAACTTATTCCCCTAGAAGTCATATCTTACCTATAATTTTGAATCACTCAATTTGAGATGAGTGAAACTCACTCTATGGCCAAAACATCACACCATACCCCAAACAGAGAATAACTCAGCGAGCTACAATGAGCTCACCTTTCAGTCCGTATTTGGGAGCCTTAGAGCCAATTTTTCTATTCTTCTATAAATCAGTCTATCTCTTATGGTTCTTACCAATTTGAATCAATTCATTTGGATGATTATAACTAATCTATAAATCAAAACAAAATAGGGGTTTTACCAAATTCTGACAGACTTCTTTAAAAACCCAACATTCTCCTTTTACAACAATTCCTCAAAAACCAACATAGAGTTCATCATCCAAAACAACTTCACAACACTTGAATTGGTATTTGGAACTTCATAAACCAAACCCTAGGTAAAAATCCCAGAATCAACCCAAGGTCCACCTTCAATTCCTACAAACCATATAACAAGAGGATTCCATGTTTATTGTATACTCACCTGTTTTGACTCACATGACTAACAACAAATCTAGGGTTGTAAGACTTCTCAATCAAACCCTAGGTTTGGAACAAACCAACTCATAGAAAACTTATAATCACACTAATAACTCCTAGACATCAAAACATAATTTGATTTAGAAATGAAACATACCTTGTTTGCTCCTCTCCCACTTCTTCTTCCTCTTCCTATTCTTCCTCTTCTCCTTCTTCCTCATTCTTCACACTCCAAAGTGAAGCCCTAGCTTTGAGACAAAATGAGATTTTTGTTTGTCTCATCTCCCCATTATAGCCTCATATTTCCATTATTATAAACCAAACCATAATCATTCAATATTGCAAATCAACTCTTGTTATTTATATGATCGACCATCATCTTCTCATTTTATGGTTTCATATCCTCTATAGAAAATTACAATTTTATCCTTGTTCTAATACTACCATAATTCAGTTTCTAAATTTTATCAATTACCTGAGTCATCTCAAAATATCACAAGGTGACCCAATGTTCGGTATGCGCCCTGCGGTTGCATGAGCGCCTATCTCGGGACCGGGGCGTTACATATGTGTTGATGCATGTATTGGTTTGTATGAGGCCGAAAATGGCCGTGAAACCCGGGTTCACCAAGTGAACCGATAAATTATGCTTTGAAAGGAACAGTAACCTAGGGTTTTACTGTTCCCGAAACAGTGATCACAAAATAATTTTTGTGAAAATATGAGTTTGGTCGAGTGATTTAAATTAAATTGCTCGTGTATGATTATTAGCCCAAGTGAGCTAATTTTGATGTATGAAATGAGAATTTACATGACATGATTGTGTGAATTGATTGTTTGTAAATATATGCATGTTTATATATTTACAATATGAATTAGGCTGTATTGGAATTGACATACATGCATTCCATATGCATTCTCTGGAACCTCCCCAGGATTTATAGGAGTGAGTCGTAGAAATGAGTCTAGAAAATGATTGGTCGTCTAAAATATGAATTATCGGGGTTGTCTAAAACTAAAAATGCTCGATCGTCGGAGCGGTAATTGATATATCGGAGGGTAGTCCATAAATATCAATCGTCGGAGGCGGCTTGATTGATATCTACACATCGAGAGGGTTGTCCGCTAACAAACAAACGATAATAAATTCTCATACGGGGCTTAGAGGCGAGTGTAAGGGGAATCGTGAGGACTCGGGGCATAGGAGTTGATCATGTAGACATTCAAGAGTAGGATCATGCATTTGCGAATGTGTGCCTTTTGGAGCATTACCTTTGCGCACTTAGGTGGAGAGTGAGCCCTTAGGGTGATTCCACTACTGAGCATTAGCTCGCCTGTCGAGGGATGCTATTTTGAGGTACAAGAGGAGGCGTGCGAGGACGGCTCGTCCTAGGCAAGCTTTAGAAAGCCGGATTGTGGCTTTGACTTTGTTGATGTTTACATGTATTAGAATTCTAGTATTTTAATATATGTTGTATAAGAGTAAAACATTTGAACTCTTAGAACTATTGGATATAGTTGGTATGTTTTTATGGATATTGTAGTATGGGCCCAAGAGGCCGTTTTTATCCATATTGGTATCATTGTGATTATATTGGGTACTTGGGACGGGTTTCATGCGGGTGTTTTATTTGGGTAGAGGCTCGCTAGGTACAAGGAGACAACGCCGATTTTCTAAAATGGTGTCGGGTGGCAGACATCCATTTAATATTTGAGGTTAATGAGATGATCTTGGTTTGGAGTAAGTGTCACACTTTTCTAAAATTATCTTCCTTAACTAAATGTTCTTTTATATAGTCTAAGTTTGCTTCTAATTAAATTAAAATGTTAAAGTCTTCCGACTTCTTTCTAATTCCTAAGGTTGTATTACATAAATCTATTCTTCTTTGTTGAATTTCTTTAACTTTTTCTATATATTTTTTTTATATCACAGTCACACTCGCCTGATTTTCTTTCTTGCTTTTTATGTTCTTCTAATACTACTTTGGTTATTCCTAACTAAATTTCTGAGTTCTTAAAATATTTAATTTCTTCCTTTTTAGCTAGGGTTAATTAATTTCTACAAGTTTCTACACTTATTTCTAATTTCTAAACTAATTTACGTACTATTTACTTTCTAAGAAATTATTCATCAGACAGACACTAACATAAAAGATTATCTATATAATATTTTACTATTTCAGTTTAACTACAATTTCTAGGTTAAATAACTCTTGGTAGGTTTTACTTCTTTTATAGTGGTTTATTCACACAAATATTTAAGAGAAACAAGGTTTTGAATATCTTTGTAAGGTTTTTACTTGATTGTTCTTAAAGCATGCGATTTATCTAAATTTTTCCTAAATTCTTCTGCTGACGTAAATTCAATTACTAAGTTCTTTTAGACGATCATAATCTAAATTATAAACACTAGGAGGATAAGGAATAAAAGACATAAAATAAACACACAATTACTAACATACAAAATTTTCACAATTTTCATGCAAATTATAAAAACAGACTTAACAAAATCACACAAATTTCAAAATATCAAAATCAAACAAAATTTCACAATATCATAAACATACAAATTTTAAAAAGGTTGTTTCACAATATGACTTTAAACGGGGTAAGATAAAGCTTGGTACTCTGGAATTTAATTTCAAAAGTTTTTAAATAATAATAATTCATACAATTCTTTAAATGCCATTATTCCCTCTTATACTAAAAACAAAACCCTCTCACAAATCTCTCCTCAAAACACCTGGTTTAAATTAAGAATAGTAAAACATCATACGTGTCATAAGAAAAATCCCCACAAGACTGGACAAAGTCTCCCTCAACGCCTATCACGGCTAAAAACGGGTTAAGGTCATGGGTTAAGACTAAAGGCTAGTTTTAGTCTTAAGCTAATAAGACAGAAATTCAATTTACGGAAAAATGGCAAAATCGTAATTTCGGTCAAAAATTAGGGTATTCTCTAGATCTTGGATGTGAAGCAGTTTCACCGTTGGAATTGTCTCGTGAAATCTAGCTAACATGTCGAATTTCGTCGAATTTCGAAACAGTCGGAGTTGGCACATTTTTCGAGCATGTAGTTCGAAGGGTGCAGTAAAGCGATTGGTCCCCCCGATCACGGCCCAGAAAGTCACATATAACACGTACTCATGTGCCATAAGTGGTATGAGTAAAGAAATGATGAAAATGGAGGGTCGAGATAGGGCCGAATGTCAAAACTGGGAAAAGAATGACATAATTGGTATTAATTGAATTGTTTAAGTTGGATAATAAGACAAAAAAATGAATAGTACTCATCTTCTCAAATTCAAAAGGGGAGAAAACGTGAAAAGCTAGGAAAAAATGACAGTGAGCTGAAAATGGAGGTTTTAGAGAGAGAACATCTGACTTCTCTCTAGAATATTGATGAGCTTAAAACTCATCTCTTTTTAGTCCATTTTTCTGTTTGATTTTCAGTTAAAATTGAATAATTGATATACGAGTATGAAGAAACTCACCAATTTGTCATTAAGCGGAAAAGAAGCAAGAAGAAGAAAATGCATTAGAAAAATCTGAAATAAGTGGAGGAAGGTACGGTCAGATAGGCGGAGCGAAATGAAAAGAATTGGGTGATTCATTGATGCAGTTTGGGGTTTGCAGTCAAATTACGGTCGCGACACCAAGAGAGGTGAAGGAATTTGATGCGGTGCGACGGTAAGTGCGGATCAGCGGTGAAGGATGTCGGAGCTAAGAGAGCGGCGTCGCGGCGACATTCGGTGCGACAAACGAAACACCTTTAAGCTATGAGAGGTTTGGACTGATGAAGCTGCCTGAACTTAAGTTGATGTCGCGACGTGAGATTGATGTCACGACATTGATGATGTCACGACAAGAGGCTGAAGCCACGACATCAAGAACCATCAAGAGAAGACTGTAAGCCACAAGGCGATGCGCGACATGAATCAGTCGCGACACGAGGACACGCTTCGATTGAAGGGTGAAGTTTCATGAAGTGAGGTCACGACAACAGTTCGAAGTCTCGACATCTGAATACAAGTTAAAAACTGCAATTGACTTAAGCTGATATCGCGACATGAGATCGAATTCGCGACATCAGGAACGACCAGATCAATGATGCAAAGCCTTAAAGAGATGTCACGACAAGATATTGATGTCACGACAACATGAGCAGCTAGCTGACCTCACGGTTCTTTTTAGATGATAGCCAGCGACAAGAGAGATCGATGTCGCGACATCGAACTATCGATTGAAGACTACGGATGATTTTGAGCTGAGGTATACGACAAGATATCGGCGATCCGCGACATCGGGAAGAATATCGAAATCCTGCTGAGCGAGCGTGAAGATGTCGTAAACAGATGGTGATGTCGCGTTTTGAAATGACTAAATCAGGAAATTTAAATAGGGTAAATTTGAAGTGCTAGCGATGGGATAAGTCGCGACTATCGATGATGTCCACGACAAGGAAACTAAAGTGGGCTTGAGATGCTCGGGCTGGCTGCCTCTGAAATCCTAGCAATTGATATTGGGATTAGGGCCAATGGAAAACCCATAAATCTGTGACTATCCAGCTCATTAAAGTAGCTTGGCGGCCACAGGGTGAGAGATTACGGATAGTGAAAGCTCATTTTCCCTTCTTTCTTTATTTTTCTTTTCTTTTATTTTCTTAATTTTTTTCATTTAGTCGTTTCGACGGTCGTACTCTTGTATTTTATTTTTTTTTCGTTGTATTTCTGAATCGGATGTTATATCGTTGAAATTTGAAAGTGAATCTGAGTCATTAATTTTCAAATTACTACCTCAAATGTTTGAAGTTAGGACAAATTTGGAATTGATTGTTTCAGTTCATTCTGGTCGTTCTTATGATCGGAGAATGTATCGTGGTCGATGGTGGGAATCCATTCCATTAAGTGAGCGTTATAGTCGAATTTATCTTTTACGTAGTCTTTTTCAGCTGACTTGTTAATTTCGGTTAATAAATTTACTTGGTTTTGGGTTTTATTTTCTTGGGATATAGATATCGATTTCTTATACTAGTTAAGATTTGCGTCATTCTTTCACGATTTCAAGGAGGTCCTGCGAGTGACACGAGGAAGACATTCTGAGAAGTAATGTACATTTCTTTGAAGAGGTATATTAACACCTTTATTAGGGATCCTTTGAATTTGTAAGTTCACTTAGATAAATCCTCTTCTCACTTGAAATCGAGAGCGAGGTTGAATGAGTTATCTATTTAAACAAGCGAGGTTCACCTCGATTCGGATGGTGGAAAACCCGATCCAGGTGTTAGGCGAGATACAATCAAGGGAAAGGTCGATCTATTCTAATTCGAGGAGGGCAATCACGGAGTTGTATATCCTTGCTTGTAGATAACTTGGGAGCTAAGGTTTACGGTCATAAAATGGGTATGAAGTATTGCAAAGAAAATACCTGATTAAGAATCCTCTTTAAAAGTAGTCATCTAATTCCACGTATTCGAGAGAATCGGGTCATAAGTAGATAATGAAATGTGGAGTATGGAGAAGTCGGTACCTTACAAAGCCTTAGACAGAGATTTTGAAAGCTGGGAGTTAATCGAAATTTTATTAGGGTAACTACAGTGATAGTTCATATACTTGTTTCTATTAATGTGTCTTAGGATAGCTAATTACGATTATTCGGAGTTCTTTTATTAGAAATTCATTATTCTTTATTCTTATTCTTTTAGTATGTTGGGTAGTTAGTTCATTTTCTTTATTAGTTTAGTGTTCGACACCTTATTGAGATCCTATTATCAATTTGTGGTTGAAATGGTATGGAATTGAGTAGTCAGGTGGATTGATTTAAAGTGCCAGAGATCTACGTGGATCGATATCTGGACTTTTAAATCCATTTTATTACTTGTCGACCTGTGCTAAACCGCGAATGGACTAAACAACTTTTAAAAATGATGATTACTCTAAGAGATTGGTGGTTTATACGTGTTTGTTTCGTGTCAGCAAGTTTTATAGGCGCCGTTCTTGGGGATAGATAGTCCTTGGTAATAGTGTCGAGAAATTTTATGCAGTGTGTTTTGAATTACGAGATTGTGAGTTTTTGTGTGGATTAGGGATAGATAATAGTCATGGTAATAGTGTCGAGGGAATTTGTATGTGTTTTAGTGCAGTCAACAAGTTTTTTATGGTAGCGGATTCTTGGATCGAAAGAATTTAAATAGATTGAATATCCCCAGGATGAAAGAAGGAAATACTAATTTGGACATTTTTAAAGAAAGAACAAAAGCGTTTCTTGATGACTACAGTAACCAACCCGACCTTTGTATTATATTGAAAATGTTTGTTGATTAGGCCCAATCTATTGATCTTAGTGTACTTTGATTTCGAAGGCGACTCATCTGACCATGGCGGATAAGATTGAGCCGGTGTAGCCAACCGGGAATGTACGTGAGACCTCGAGGAGCATGACCTTATGGAGAATTTATGGAATTCATTCATCCATAAATATTTAGCAATAGAGCAGACTGACAATCCAATGCTAATAATTTTGAACTCGAACCGGCCATGATAACCATGGTCAGCGGTATCGAGTTTTTGGTCATCACTTGAAGATCCAAACGAGCACGGGAAGATTCCACCGGGATGGCTAATCTTTGTTAAAGTTAGCGAATGGTGTGGAGCAGTTATTAATTCTGATTATTCCATTCTCTTTACGAGATATGGGCGTAACATGGTTAACTCCACACCGTATGAATGCATTAACACATGGGAAGGAGCTAATGAGATCTTATTTAAACCAAATTCTTTACTCCATCCTTCTACTGGACAAAGAGGAAATTACTAATTGAGTATGGAAAGTATGAGAACATGTATGCTGACAGGAAAAATCTTGCTGAATACAACATTAACTCATTTGAATTTTTCGGGGAGGAAATAGCGGTGAAGAGAGCAAAGGAATGTAATGATGGAATGGTGTCGACCCATAGAGGCCAAACTAGACATTGATACATTGGTTGAATGAAAAGTCTAGCCCCGAAATAAAAAAATGAAGCAGTTGTGGAAAGAATGAAGATTGCACGGAAAGAAGGATCTACAAATCACATTCAGGACAGTGATATAACATTGGAATAAAAGGGGAGTCTCTCTCATTTCCTTTCTCTATCTTTTTATTGCAACTAAGTTGAAATAATTGTTAGGATTTTATATTTAGTAGCATGATTGCAAGTTTGGGGGAATTTATTTTATACTTGCATGAAATGTAGCAATGAATATGAGAAATAATAGAAATTGTCAATTTCATATGATAAAAATAAATTGAGTTAATAGTTGATTTGAGTGACATTGAACAATTGTGATATTGCGTAAGTTGGATTGTTTATTGTTTGAGATATAACACGGGTTCGAGAGGATTGACGGATATGAGAGAATGAATAATAATAAGTGGAAAAGCGAATTGATGAAATTTGAGTCATATAGAAATAAAAGAACATTCTCTGTCATAACTTAGAAACTACGTGCGTCACTTCCATTAATTAATGTCTAGACTTTATTACTTGATAATGAAGTAACTTGAGTAAAGTCAAAACATTAACCTCGGTGTCTAATTTCCTCGAGGTCAAGCCAGACTAAATTCACCCAAAACTTATGCAAGAATAAATAGCGATAAATGCGACAAATCCATCTGCAGTCCTAATCTATGCATGAATATCCTCGATTTCAAGGGCATAATCAGAGGAAAATAAAGGCATTCAGAAAAACTTTCCAAATTCTCCAAGAAAGCTAGAAATGCGGATTGAAAATACGAAGGACATAAATCGATGAATCTCATTTAATCTTCCCATAGAAATTGAAGGAAATCATAGGTGACTTTGTTCTTTCAAGAAGACACACCTCACTATAAAAGGGATGGAAGACAGGAATTAGAAACAAGCGAGAAAGAATGAAGGGGAAGGAAAATGAGAGTGAAAAGAAGCGTCGGGGAGTGCGAAACCAGCATTTTATGGAATGAGTGGAGTGAGGCTCGTGAATTCCACTAAGTGTTCCATAAAACCCATTGTTTCGCATTTGTTGATGGGGAAGAATATGGATTAGTTAGAATCCATCAACCAAGAAGCTCCAGAGAAAAAGGTGGAAGCGGTCCCCCAGTTTGTTTGAGCGACCTTGTTACTTGATCGAATCGCTTCATCCCGAGGCTCAGTGCAGGAACCAAATTTTGAAGCGGGGGATGCAACATTCTGGAGAAGAGATAGGATTTTAGAGCAGGAAATAGAGTTTTTCTTGAATTTAGTAAAAAATGTTTGTAAATGAACAGTTGGTGTAATATCGAAATCTTTTTGATATTTGAATAAAATTCTGTTGATTTACAAATTGGTTGATCATGATGTGTGAATTATTGTTTTACGTACTAGTTTATTTTTACATTTAGAATCAAAATAACATTTTATGTTACGTGTGATTTATACGAAAAGAATGGAGAACATGAATAATGATAGAACTAAGGTATATCATCTTGTTTGTAAAGTTGATTAGGTTGAAAACTCGAGAAATTGGTTAATTACGATATAACAAAAGTATTTGGGTAAACTAATGTAATTAGGCAGTGAATAAACACGAGTCTTGAAGGAAGCAATACATCTCGGTCGACAACACCTTTGAAACTTTAGGCGAAATTAGGAAAATTTTAAGGGTCGAATTTGTAATCCTGATCCTAGAACTTGTTTGAATATTGATTGAAGGCGAAATCTAGTTGAAACAGCGGAGACAAAAAGTAATCACAGGCCCATTTATTGAGCAGTTTCGGAAACACCGACCCTGCTTATGTATATGCTTTGCATACCTTAGTCCCTGAATTTGAGCCAAGATATTCCATGTCTTCAAAATAAGCCAATGAAAGCCCGAGCCATCCTTTATTACTAAACTTCCAGTAAGAACTATGATGACCGAGGGCACTCAAAGGAGAGGAAAGAGATGAAGTTTGGGGAGTTTGATTAAGGAAAGGCAAAGGAGTTGTATAAGGTGAAGGCAGAGATCGACGGGCACTCAAAGGAAGAAAGCTAAAAGAATAGTTTTTGTCTTGTGGCTGGCAACTCTCTTGAGCAAATTAAGTTCTTAGGGGTGTTTCAACACCTAGTACCTAATACCATACGGTATAGAGCTCTTAACCCAAAGTTAAGCTAAGAGTGTTAGAAAGCCTAAAGGCAAAACATAACATAATTCTAAGGGCGATTAGAGAAAATTCCCCAGAAATTGGTCTGAGAGAAATTGGGGAGCATACGACTTTGAGAAATTCAGTAGAATCGAACATAAAGTTTGGGGTTTTTTTTTTTTTTTTTTTTTTTTTTTTAGGGAGGGAAATAGCGATTGAGGGAGAAAGAAAAAGATTTTGGAGTAATCTTCGACCTAAGAATTCCATTCATCCTACCCTTTTACCCAGACGCTTTTATTCTGAGCCAAAGACTGATTGATTTTGAAGGTCGGAATCACCTGGTGATGAATGTGTAGCAAACATATGGGTTTGACAAAACATTTAATAAAACCCAGAGAGTTGTATTGGGGTGAGGTTGGCGACTTCACCACCTGAGAGTAAGACTTGGTAAATAAGCCCATTTAATACTGTGGATTTATCTGAAAATACAATGATAAAGTTATACCATGCTTTATTCTTTCATCTGGCGAAGCTTGAATTAACAGGTGATATCTTTAGTTACAGATTAGAAGATGAACGGATAAAAAAAAAAGCAGAGAAAAATATCACTTTGTTTGAGGACAAACAATTCTTTCTTTTCTTTGCTTGAGGAATGATAAAACTTTAAGCTAAGGGAACATTGAGCTTAAAGTCATCTCTTTGTAGTCCATTTTTAATCATTTGATTTTAGGTTAAAATTGAATAATTGATATACGAGAATTATGAAGAAACTCACCCGATTTGTCGATAGCGGAAGAAAGCGAAGAAGAAATCTGGGTAGAAAAATGCGAAATAAGTGGAGGAAGGTGCGGTCGAATGGCGGTAGAAATGAAAGAGGTGGTTGATTCATTGTGCAGTTTAGGGTTTGCAGGTCAAATTCGGTCGCGACACGAAATTGAAGGAATTTGATGCGGTCGCGGCTTGATAAGTACAGGATCAACGGTGAGGGATAATCGGGGCTAAAGAGACGACGTCGCTGACGACATTACGGGGTCGCGACAGAAACACCTTTAAGCGTATGAGAGGTTTGGGCCGGTAAATTTGCCGAGACTTAAGTTGATGTCTGACGTGAGATTGATGTCGCGACATTGATGATGTCCGCGACGAGAGGTAGAGTCGACATCGAACCATGAAGGCCCATAAACCCTGGTGTGTCGCGACATGAGATCGAAGTCGCGACACGGACACTACGCTCGATTGAAGGGTGAAGTTTCATGAAATTGAGGTCACGACGACCAGTTCGGTCGCGACATCCCGAGGCAGCAGTTAAATCTTTACTTGATTGGCTTAAGGCGATATGTGACATGGGATCGAGTCAGCGACGCTCCGGGAAACGACAGATCAATGTCTGGTAGTAAAGAGATGTCGCGACAAGATATTGATGTCCGCGACAACGCGAGCAACTAGTTGAAGCCTACGGTTCTTTTTAGATGATGTCGCGACGAAATTCGATGTCGCGACAATCGAACATCGATTAAGGCTACGGATGATTTGAAGTACGGTCAGCGATGAGATATACGACGTCGCGACATCGGAAAACCATCGAAACCTACCCGAAGGCGTGAAGATGTCGCGACAAGATGGTGATGTCGCGACACCAAAATCATCGAAGCTAAATAAGTAAGGCGAAATCCATGACGTGTCAGTGTTCGCGACATCGATGATGTCACAACAGAGCGAAGTCGCGACTTGAAGCGATCTTCGGGCTGGCTACTGCAGAAATCCACAGCGGGTGATATTGGGATTAGGGCCAATTGGAAACCATATCATCTGTGACTATCCGACTCATTAAAGTAGCTTGGCGACCCTGAGGCGAGTGCGGATGGTAGCTCATTTTCTTTCTTTATTTTTCTTTTCTTTTATTTTCTTAATTTTTCATTTCGAGTGATTTAGAGCAGGATGTGCTCTTGTATTTTTATTTTTCGTTGTATTTCCTGAATCACGGATGTTGTTATCGTTTGAGTTGAAATTTGAATGCGAGAATTCATTAATTTTCAAATTCTTTGCCTCTCTGAATGTTTGAAGTTCGAACAATTTATGGAGATTCGATTGTTTTAGGTTTCAATTCTCGAGTCCCATTCTTATGATCGGAGGAATCTTTGTATCGTGTAATTGTTAATTGAGGAATCGAGCTTCCATTAAGTGAGCGTTATAGTCGAGGTTATCTTACGTAGTCTTTTGACTTGTTAATTCGAGTTAATAAATTTACTTGGTTTTGGGTTATTTTCTTGGGATCTGAATATCGATTTCTTATACCGGATTAAGATTTGCGTCATTGCTCACGATTTTAAAGGAGTCCTGCGAGTGACACGGGAAGACATTCCCCCGAGAGTAATGTACATTTCTTTGAAGGTATATTAACTTGCTATTAGGGATCCTTTGAGCTAATAAGTTCACTTAGATAAATCCTCTTCTCACTTGAAATCGAGCGAGTTGAATGAGTTATCTATTCAAAGCAAGCGAGGTTCACCTCGATTCGGATGGTGAAGCCCGATCCAGTGTTAAATGAGATCTAATCAAGGAAGATTAGATCTATTATTCTAATTTGGGGAGCATGAAATGCAGGTTGTATATCCTTGCTTGTGGAGTAACTTGGGAGCTAAGGTTTCTGGAGTCCGTAAAATGGGTATGGTATTGAAAATGCAGGGATTAAGGTCCCTCTTTAAAAGTAGTTATCTAATTCCACAGTATTCGAGAGAATGGTCATAAATGAATAATGAAATGGAGTATGGAGAGATCAGTACACCTTGCAAAGCCATAGACGATTTTGAAGCCCAGGTTAATCGAAATTTTATTAGGGTAACTACGAGGAATTGATAGTTCCTGCTTTGTTCCTATTAATGTGTCTTCGAGGATAGCATTGAGTGTCAGGTTCTTTTATTAGAAATTCATTTATTCTTTATTCTTATTCTTTTTTTAGTATATTTGGGTAGTTAGGTTATTTTCACTTTTGTTCGTTTAATTGTTCCAGCACCTTATTGCTGAATCCTATTATCAATTTGTGGTCCAAATAGTATGGAAATTGAGTAGTCGGGGTAGTTGATTTAAAATTCTTGAGATCTACGTAGGTCGATATACGGACTTAAATCCATTTTGCAATAAATTTGTGCACTTGCGAATATCGGAGACTAAAACCCGACTTTTAAAAAAAGTGAGAGGATTTACTCTAAGGGTTGAGTGGTTTATCGTGTTTTGTTTCGTGTCAACAAGTTTTATAGAGCGCGGATTGTCGAGGATTAGATAATAGTCCTTGGTAATAGTGTGGTTATTTTTATGTGTTTTAATTACGGTCAACAAGTTTTATGGCGCGGATTCTGAAGTGATTAGATAATAGTCCTTAGTAATAGTGTACGAGGAAATTTGTACATGTGTTTTGAAATTAAGTCGACAAATATCGACGTCAGGCGGAGTCGGAGATCTTCGAGCAAGAAGAAAAGCTGCTCTACGCGGAGAGGTCTACGCATGGACTCCGGCTTTGAGAGTTTTTTACAAACTCTGTGAGGTAGGGGTTTCTCCCTACTTGGGTTTTATTCTTTATTTAAGTACTTTACAATGTTTTGGTCTATTTGAGGCCTTGAACGGCTGTTTGATCGGTCCTAAAACTTGGGACCAAAGTGTGAGAATTTTGTGGAACCTCAAATGGACAGTCCGTGCAATCCACGGGCTGTTTGGGGTTATTTATGGTGAAAATTGTGCTATGAATGATGCTTTGATATGTATGGTAGAATGCAGTGAGAATGCGGGAGTTCTTAAGTGAGTAGATGATTGGTGATTCTTAGGAATAGTAACTCAAGGAGTTTCACTATTCCAGAATAGTATTCACAAAATAATTTTTTGTGGAACGTGCTTGGTCGGAAATAATTCAAGTTGAATTGCTCGTGTTGATCATTGTAAGTAGCGGAGCTAATTTTGATGCGATGGATTGTGAAATTACATGACATGATTGTGTAATTAAATTTATGTGAATATATGCATGTTTATATATTTGCATGTGTTAGAGACTGTAATGGAATTTGCATCATGCATTCCACTTATGCAAGGCACCCCAGGATGATAGAATTGAGTGCATGAGGTGAGTTTAGAAAATGAATTTCGGAGGTAGATTAAAAATAGTAATTATCGGGTAGTCCATACTAAATAAATATCAATCGTCGGAGCGACTTATACTATATATATATATATATATATATATATATATATATATATATATATATATATATACATCGGAAGGTTGTCCCTGAAATAAACTGTAATCCTCATACAGGGGCTTAGGCGAGTGTGGGGGAATCGACAGGGACTCGGAATTTATGAGATGATCAGTTAGACATTCAAAGTGAGATCATGCATTTGCCCAGATGTGTGTTTTACTTTGGAGCATTGCATATGCACTTAGGTGGTAGCTGGCTTAGAGTGATTCCAGCTGCGGGCATTAGCTCCTTACAGTCGAGGATGCTATTTCTGGTCACGGGTGTGCGAAGAGGCGGCTCGTCACCAGAGGCGAGTTTTAGAAAGAAAGCCCAGGATTATGGCTTTGGCGTTTTAATTAATTGTATATATATTAGGTGTTACATTTTAATATATGTTGTATAAAAGTAAAAACAATTGAACTACGAAACTATTGGATATAGTTGGATATATATATATATATATATATATATATATATATATATATATATATATATATATATATATATATATATATATACTATATATGATAGTAGTGTTGTAATGGGCTGGCCAGTTTGTTTTGTATTCATGATATTGATGTTTGGGACCGGGTTATATACGGTTGTATTTGGGTAGAGCTCCCCACAGTACAAGGGAGACTCGGCCAGATTTTAAATGAAAATGTCGGGTCACCCAGGCATTTCCACAGCTCTGTCGGAGTTGTGGTAGTCGACGGACCCCGCACAGGCGTCACATAAACTTTAGAGTTTAAGACCAAGAGACTCTGAACAGTCTTAAACATTAGAAATTTAAACATTAGAAGTTTAATTTAATAATAATTTTATTATTAAATTCTCTTGCCCAATATAGTAAATTTACTATAATTAAGTTTAATTATAATAAAATTAAACTCTCTAATGTTATTATAATAACACAACGGGTATCAGAACATGAAGAAAAAATAACACAAGAAAATAAAATTGAAGAATTATTCCCTCTTATACTAAAAACAAAACCCATCTCACAAATCTCTCCTCAAAACACACTGGTTTAAATTAAGAATAATAAAACATCACTTCGTGTCATAGGAAAAATCCCCCCACCAAGACCAGTTAAAGTCTCCTCAACTTATCCCACATTTAAAAGCAGGTTAAAGGTCATGAGTTAAGACTAAAGACTCTAGTTTTAAAATTAGCTTTGAAACATGGGGTTTCAAGGTTAATTTTAAGAAAAATTTTCTTTTGTATAAGAAGATAATAACAACGAGGATCATGTGGGTTGGTGTATTATTTAAAAAATTTAAATCAAAACTCCATTTCCCAGCTTATCTTTTTGCCCATTTGTTTCCCTAACTCGTAAAATTAACAAAAATTAAAGTAGAACAAAAGAAATTTGAAAAGAAATACTTACAATTTTATTTCTTGAAACTTTACTGCCTAAACTCAACTCTATTCTTGCTTTCCGAGCTCTGCAAAAGCTTCTAAAACTCGCAGTCCTCTTCGTATGTACAAAGACTCTATTTATAGACTTATTACACACTAAAGACAAATTTGAAAAGTAAAAAAAATCTATCTAAACATTAAATGAATGATCCATGTGTCCTTAAAGGACAATAGATATCCTATACACTTTCACTATTTACATAAGGACTTAATAAATGAAAAGTTGACAAGTAACATCAACTTTTGTACAAAATTTTTTTTGTCTTTTCTTCTAGAAACTAAAATTTTACAAGTTCCCAACCTCTTTCATTTGTCTTCTTGCTAGCTTAAGATAAGCAGTTACGAAAAAGCGCTACTACGGTACGGTTTTGCGGTTTGCGAGTTGACTACATTTGGGGATTTGATGTCTTCGTTATCCTTCATTTGCATTTTCCAAGTTTGCATAACTCTACTTGCATCTAGATTTTCCCAGTTTGCGTCCCTTGTGACGTATGATATCTACGGTAGATTGCCCAAAGCTGGTTAATAAAATCCTGTTCTTCTAAAGTTATAAAAAATTTTGGGTTGAAAATTTTTTCCTAAAGATGGGGAGTTCTCAATTGACATGGTTGGGGTTTCATGATAAGATAAAAAATTTTATTTACGGGTTTTCTAAATTCAAAAACTTAAAATCTCTAAATCTATTGTAATATACAGGAAATTCTTTTGAACGGGTCATTTCCCATTCAGGGTTTTGCTAGAGTATTAAAGGTTCTTTGTTGTATATGATATATACATATTATTAAGCGAGGCCTTTGTGCTTCCATCGAGTTCTAAATAAAGGTGTTATGGTTTCCAAGATATATCTATAGTTTTCGGTTCTAAAAGATATTCAACAATATTTTCGAGTTTTCAAAAAGAATTATTTAGGTACTTGATAAATACTAGTTAAAAACATGTTTCAAATCCCTTGATCATGAGTTAGGGGATGAGTTCAAAAATATTTTGATCTAAAAGACTTATATTTACATAAGCTAAGTAAACAACGAAAAATAAATCGGGATCATAATTAAATATATATCTGTTTAATTCATTGTTTTTAGTTCCCCAATTGTTAAGTATAATATACATTTGGATTTACTTACTTGACTTTTTCATATGTTATCTAAAAAGTAAGATTCTATAATAATATAAATATCAATTCCGAACTTGTTTTTAACTAAAAGTTTTTCAAACTATTTGGTAAGCAAAGCTAATTTTCTAATTATATTAATTAAATCGGTTTTACTAACATTGTTCAAAAATTCTGACTTTGATTCTAAATCCTTAATATGGTTTTCTTGTTTTTCTTGGGTTTTAAGCATTTAGAATTTTTCAGTTTCTAAAACAACAAATTGGTTTTGTAAATTTTGAAGATGTTGAAATTTAAAAGGCTAAAAATGGTTTTTCCATAAGCATATTCCCTAAATTTTAGTTTTGAAAGTTTTGAGGTTTTAAAGACCAAAGGTTATCAACAATTACTTTATGTTCTTCAAAAAGGTTTTGGGAATACAAAGACTGAAATTGAAGGTTTGGGTTTAAAACTTCATTTAAACTAACGGTTCCAATTTGAAAAGTTTTTGTGTGACGCCCCAAAACCCGGGGGTCTGTTGACTACCCGTCAACCCACGGAATACTCGTGAATGTCGGGCGACCCGACATTTTTCACGAAAATCGGGCAAAGTCTCCTTTGTACGGGGAGCTCTACCCAAATACAAAACCTGCATAAAACCTGTCCCAAACAATCCAATATAACAGTCTATGATTAAAACGGCCACTTAGGCCCGTGACGATATTCATAACAATGTATATATATATCGGAGCTATCGACCATAGTTGAGTTGAAATTTTTACTCTTATACAACATATATTAAAATTAAAACAATTCTAATACATGTAATACTTGTATTAAACACAAATCCGGCTTTCTTCAAAACCTCAGTCTACAGGGCGTAGTCCCCTCGCGCTCTATTTTTGTAAAATAGTATCCTGTAAGATGAAACTAATGCTCGATGAGTGGAATCACCCTAAGTGGGCTACTACCACTAAGTGCATATACGATGTTCCAAAAACAAACACACATTCAAGCAAATGCATGATCCTACTTGAATGTCTAACTAATCATCTCGTGCAGGAGTCCTCACTTGAGCTCACCACACTTTCGCTAAGCCTCGTATAGAAATTATTATATTTATTTGTTGTGGACAACCCTCAGATGTGTATATATCAAATTGGACTAGTCTCGGAAGCGATTGATATTATTTATGGACTACCCTCCGATGTATATCAGGTGGGCTAGTCTCAGACGATTGATATTTTTATGGACTACCCTCTCAGTCATTTTTAGTCTTAGACAACCCTACGAAACCATTCCTCTAGACTCACCTCCCATGCACTCACTCCCCATCATCTTAGGATGCTCCCAGTGCATATGGAATGCCATGATGCCAATTCCATTCTGATCTATGTCACATGTAAATATATAAACATGCATATATTCACATAAAAATTCAATCCCCTGCAATCATATTTATGTAGTCGCATTTCATCACATCAAAATTAGCTCACATGGGCTAATGATCAAACCACGAGCAATTACACTTGAATTACTCGATAAACACAGTAATTCTAAATTTATTTTGTAGACACTGTCGGAAATAGTGAAACCCTACGGTTACTATTCGGGAAAATCATAATCGTCGGTTCCTTTGTGAACGCATTTCCACTGACCATTCCGGCCTTTTCAAACCCGATACATGATTTGGCATAATTGCAAATATTAACAGCCCCGAATCAGCGTGGCGATCACGGATGCTCCATTTGGTTTTTCAAAGAATTATAGTACGGTCCCGAGATTTGGAATGGAGTCAACAACCCCTCACGGCCTCATTCGACTCAAACATCGACAAGTACTTAAAGAGGAATAAAACCCAAGTAGGGAGAAGCCCACTCTAGAAGTTTGAGAAACTCACAAATAAGTTTTGCATAAAGCCCTCGTGTAGAAGCATTTCTTTTCTTGTCCAAGGCTGAAGCGGTCGGATCTCTACAGGTTCTAGAAGAGGACATCCTCTCTCTAAAACGCCATTTTGGCTATTGGAAGTCTCCCCCACGTTTTCTTCCTTTTGGAATTTAAAGAGACAACCTTATTCGTTGTTTGTCTTATTATCCAACAAACAATTCAAAAATGACCATTTCGTACTTATGCTTTCCCGGGTTTTGACATTGACACTATCTCGGCTGTCCATTTTTTATCATTTCTCTACTCATACCACTTATGGCACATGAGTACATGTTATATGTGACTTTCGTCGCATCAAAAATTGTTTTTCGGCACTCGAACCGCGATACCTCGAAAAACATGCCAACTCCGACTGTCTCGGAATTCGACGAAATTTTATGTGCTAGTAGATTTATGAGAGCGATTCCAAGCTGTGTAATCGGTTTGGGTCATCAGGGATCTAGATAATAAAGTACTGATTTTAACGAAATTACAATTTCGTGGCAGAGTCGATTTTGCCCTTTTTCAGTAGATTTCTGGGTCTTACATTATCCTCATAAAGGAATTTCGTCGAGTGCAGACGATCCACAATCACTCACGTAGCATACAACGTGCCTTTGTATGCATGTAAACTAGTCATTTGAATCTTTAAACGACTAAATCACGTACGCCGTCCCTAAGCGAGAAGGGATAGAGTAGCCGGATCGTGTCCTCGCGCTCCCGTTGACTCCTCCACTTCATAGTGCGCCATAGCACTCTTATAGCCTCGTGGTCTTGCGTCGCAAAACTACGATCTGTTATCCAAAATGCACCTTTGGTCCCTCCTCGAAGATCGTCGGTGTCGTACTTGATACGTCCCCGATCCACCACATGAAATTTGGATCTAGAGTATACTTAGGGCATGGAGACTTGAAATACCTCGTGGACACGACATCTTCAGGCGTAGCAGCCAGCGAGTGCGCTACGATTGCACATCCTCAGTATCTCGAAAGGTCAAATAAACCTCGGTATAACTTCCAGCTTGCGAACTTTGACCACTCCTCTCTTAGGCATCTGCCTTGTGAGAAGGCGTGATCCCAAACTCGAACTCTAAGAATTCGGCGTCGTACATACATAATTCTCCTGCCGGCTACGGCGAGTGAAGCGTTAATAAATATCAAACACCTTTGGTGTCTCTAATCGGTCGAGGACCGATTGATGGAGCTCTCTCCACCTCGATCCCGACTTAACGTTGATCCTACGCTGGCCTCCCATACAATACTCATATGAAACCATACATATACTCGCGATAACTATTGTTGTAGGCGAATTCCACTAAAACAATTGCTCCTCTACGTAAGACCCGGGACGTATGCTCGTAGCGTGTCTCATCACATATATAATCACACCACGTGTAACCCTACCCATGACCCACTTACTTTATTATGTGACCTTCGAGGTCACAATCATGACAATCCAGTGGATCGTCGACTGAGTCCATGTCATGAATGACATCCATATCTGAATACTGTAGGCTCGTGACGCAATCGCGATTGCGAAGGTATTCAATTCTCAGGGTCACTCGGGCTCTATCTCACCGACTCAGTCTGCGTGATAACTTTAGCCATTTGTTTTCATCTCGATTAACATAACTCTTCGGCTTACACTTCCAGGCCTCTTACATTCCTACGAAATTTGAGATATCTCCACAGGTCTCTTACACCTAACTCGGAATTCTCACGCCAGAGTTAACAGCCCCCTTTTGCTTTACTTGACACACTTTAATTACTCTTCATTTCTGAATCGAGACATGAGTCTTCATTGGACGTAGTCCCTAAGGCAGACTCAGCCCACTCACGAAAGTGGTGAATATTTATCTGGGTGCATGCACACCCAGGCTCGATGTGATGTTACCATGCACACGAGCAGCGATAATGCCCGTGCTTATGACCTTGATCCAGGGGTCCACCATGAAGCGAATCTGGAATCTCACTCATAATCCAGGCTCTCACCTTACATCCTAGGGAAGGCATCTATACCTAGCTTCTCCTAAAGGCCTTAACCTCTAAGCCCAATCCCGAGGAGTCGTGTCGTGTATGGCATGACAGGCTAAGATCGATGCAACAACAGATGGAAGTGTCCCGACTCATCCATGTCAAGCGACATCAACAACCAATATGTCTACCACCCTAGGTCCCACTGCGCTTCCATTTGCGCAGCTCTGATCTGTCCACGACTTAGGCCCACTCTGGACCCTGCGGCCTATACGTGCTGGCGAGGTGCTTATATAACTGGAATGAAAGTACATTACTCTGGCCAGAACACTAGGGTGTGGAGGAATTGAGCATGTCTCTACTCTGTTCTCACAATCGCGAGATGCAGCTGTCCCAAAGCCACAGGATCCTTGTCTGCAGGGTAATCCATCTCACGTACCAATCCGACCCTAGTCGCGAGAGCTCATGTGACGAAGTCTTCTGCCTCTTCCCGAACTAGAAGAATTTGATCCTCCCCTCTTGCTACCAACACGCATCCGAGTTCTCACGAGCATCTCACGATCTCTCTCTCTATAGTCGGGGGTCATCCCGACCATAGAGTCCATGTCGATAAGGCGAAATCTCGTCCACACTTTGAATGGACAACTTGGCCCGTTCCGAATTTCTGTAATACGCGTAATCCCGAGAAACTATGTATCTTGAAGATTGACATTCGGTCTCTCCTACTCATCAACACTTGCCTCAACCTTCTCTAGGTCAGGCGGCACTCCCAGTGCGACACCACGTGTCCCGAAAATCTCCCTTAGTAAGCTAAAACTCGTAGCTTATTGAACTTAGCATCGGTGATGGTCTCTCGATGGCTGTAACCTGATCCTTAAGTGATACTCATGCTCCCACTCTGACTGGGAGTAGATCAAAATGTCATCCACGAAGACTACGACAAACTGATCCAAATAGGGTTGGAATACCCTATACATGAGATCCATGAATGCCAGCACGTTAAATCGATCCCGAAAGGGCATCACTTGTGGCTTCCAAGTGTCATAACGGCGTCCTAAGCGTTGTCTTAGGGATATCTGTCTCCTAACTCTCTAAAAAATTTGATGGTAACCGGTGCGAAGGGGCCTATCTTGAGTAGACTCGCGTTCCTCTCAACTGATCAAACGAATCGTCAATCCTCGGTAATGGGTACCGATTCTTGATCATAATCTGTTCAACTGTCGGTAATCAATGCACAGTCGAAGGATCTTGTCCTTCTTCTTCGCAAACAGAACCGGAGCGCCCCATGGTGAAGTTCTCGATTACAATGAACCCTTTGTCAGTAGCTCTGTGCATTTGGACTCACGAGTTCACAACTCAGCGGGTGCCGCCTATCTTTTGGAGTCATAGAGATGGGTGAAATACCAGGGTGTAACTTCGTCTTTGAAGTCTTACCCTCACATGGAAACGATCCATGTAATGTCTGGAAAACATCCGCATCTTCATGTAGCCTCTTTTGGTAGATCTGGTTGGTCTCTCCTCGTCCTCTAGAGGTAAGGCCGCTAGCCAACAGCTAAGCATCCTGACACACAGGACTCATATACTATATGGGGCAAAATGTCATGCTTGTCCCCCTGAAATACCACCCAGTACAGTCCTGCGTGTAGGCGATAACCCTCTTACGCTCACCAATCGATACGCGACTACGTAAGGCTGTCGGCCAATCCATCCCGGGATGACATCGAACTACGACATATCCATGATCCTCGGGTCCATAGTGATAGAGTCCACGAGATCTCAACTGCCAACCTCGACATATCATCCATATCCTCGCCACCAATCCCGAGGGGAGAACTCATCTGAGGCTCCTCACAAGGTCTCACAGAGGCCCTTGCCCCATTTCCACCATATTTGGGCCTCACTTTCATTGGAACATAGCTAGTCTAATCCTGGTAGTGTCAGAGGTAATCTCCATAGCCTCTAGCACCTTCTCGATCTGCATGAACCAATGGTCTGCCTGTGGTCTCCTCTCCCTGTGAATGTCGGAGGATGATGCGCTCCCAAACCTCTGCAGAGTTACTGGGACCTCCACGACTACTGCTATAACAACACACGTGCTACATTCTTGCCGCAATACTTACGACCTCTCTGAGGCCCTGCGATCCAAATCTTGGTGGTGGTCGAATGCGGTGGTGGTGACCCGGTACCAGTGGACACCTCGTCCTCGTCTTCGACTAGCCATCACATACGAGTTCGATGGCAAGTTTAAATCTCAATACAGTATCTGCAAGAAACATCTTAGTGCAGTATTAAATACACTATCATCGATGTATACACATTGTCCTTGCATTTATAGGTAATGCAAGGCAATCAATATACGTTTAAAATATTTTTATCACAAAATTTTAATTTAATTTTTTTGAAAATTTTATTTTAGAAATTTTTTTGTCTAATTTATTTGATTTTTTTAGTTTTGTATAAATATTTTTTCAATTATTTCAGCATTTGGAAAAATCCTTAAAAAATTACTTTTTTTTCATTTTCTTGAACACTCAAATAAATTTATAAAAATTTATTTTACCCCATTTTCTTCAATTTTACTACTTGTAAAATCTTAGAAAATTATTTTATTCTCCTCATAACCAAATAAATTTATGAAATTTATTTTCTTTACTTTCTTTTTCCAGATTTACATTGTAAAAATTTTTTCTCCACCTTATATACATATATATTTTTTCTCATTTTATAATAAACCAAATAAATTGCTTAAAATTTATTTGTTTAATATTATCTATTTTCATTTAATTAGGAAAATGGTGAGAATTTCCTCAAAGCCTCCTTATATAACACTAACCCTAGTGTTCAACTTCAAATTTATTAAAATTCGATTTCATTATCCAACACTCTAATAAATTTATTCAAATTTATTTTATTTTTTCCTCTTTGTTCCAGTTTTTACACACTGTAAAAACTACAAAGTTTCTAACACATCTTTTTGTTTTCCTATGTACTAATCACTAAGCACACAAACAAACATAACACACATAACATGGTATACACACCATTCATCAAACATTCACATGTTCACGCATCATTTATCAAACAATCACCTAAAACACATGCATGTAGTGTCCTAGTTTTGTCCCGTGATTTCCTAGGTAATCTCATACCTACACTCAGCATCGAACCACACCTAGTGGTGATGTTCTTATACCTCAAAGACTATGGCCTAAGCCGAAATCCTCGAGCCCTAGGTGGCCAGGTATCTAGGCTCGATGCAGTTGGCGCCCCCCCGAGCAGGGTCCGTTGACTACCGTCGGCCGCGGAATACTCGTGAATGTCGGGCGACCCAACATTTTGGCGAAAATCGGGCGGGAGTCTCCTTTGCTGCAGGGAGCTCTACCCAAATACAAAAGCTTGCATAAAACACATCCCCAAACAATCCAATATAACAGTCTATGATTAAAACGGCCACTTAGAGTACCATATTAATATCATAACAATGTATATATATCCCGACTATCCGACCATAGTTCAAGAGTTCAAATTTTACTCTTATACAACATATATTAAAATTAAAACAATTCTAATACATGTAATACTTCATAACCCAAAGCCACAATCCGGCTTTCTTCTAAACCTCAATCTCTAGGACGAGCCGTCCCCTCGCACGCTCCCTGTACCTGTAAAATAGTATCCTCGACGGGGTGTTTAATGCTCAGTAGTGGAATCACCCTAAAGGGCTGCTCTCCACCTAAGTGCATATGCAATGTTCCAAACAAACACACATTCAAGCAAATGCATGATCCTACTTGAATATCAACTAATCATCTCATACCGGAATTCTCACCGACTCCCTCACACTTGCCTAAGTATGAGAATTATTATATTTATTTGTTTGTGGACAACCCTCCGATGTGTATATATCAATTGGACCGTCTCCGACGATTGATATTATTTATGGACTACCCTCCAATGTATATCAATTGGGCCGTCTCCGACGATTGATATTTTTATGGACTACCCTCCGATCATTTTTAGTTTTAGACAACCTGCAGAGCATTTCTCTAGACTCACCTCATGCACTTTCCACTCCCTATCATCCTAGGATGCTCCCGGTGCATATGGAATGCATGATGCTAATTCATTCTGATTATATGTCACATGTAAATATATAAACATGCACATATATTCACATAAAATTCAATCACACAATCATGTTATGTAATTACTCCATTTCATCACATCAAATTAGCTCACATGAGCTAATGATCAAACACGACGATTCTACTTGAATTACTCGACCAAGCGTTAATTATGAAATTTATTTTGTGAACACTGTCTCGGGAATAGTGAAGCGCATCGATTCTTATTAAAATCATGTCGTCCGGTTCACTTTGCAATGAACCGCATTTCAAGCCATTTCCGGCCTTTTCCAAACGATACATGATTTGTATAGTGCAAATATTAACAACCCCAGTAGTGCAAGCGATCAGGCTCAGCTCCATTTTGGTTTTCAAAAATTTATAATTCGGTCCCAAGATTTGGGGCCAGATCAAAAACCCCTCACACGGCCTCATTTAGCTCAACGTTAATGATGCTTAAGAATGAATAAAACCCAAGTAGGGAAAGCCCGCAACTCTGGAGTTGAGGCTCGCAAATCCGATGCGCGGCCGATAGGCGTAAAACTGACTTTCCTTCTTGTTAGAAAGCTGCGGGCCAGTCGGATCTCCTACAGTTAGAGAGAAGGAGGGACATCTCTACTGCAAAAAATCGAATTTTAGATTTCTTTGAAATCTACGCGTTTTCTTCCTTTTTTGGCATTTAAGAAGACAACACTATTCGTTGTTTGTCTTGGCCTCTGACTTAAACAATTCAAAATGACCATTTCATCCATTTTTTCGGTTTTGACGTTCGATGGTATACCGGTAATGGTTTTTATCGTTTATACACTCATACCACTTATGGCACATGAGTACGTGTTATATGTGACTTTCGTCGCGTAAAAATCATTTTGGCTTTTGAATCGCGTCCTGAAAAATGTCAACTCCATTGTCTGAGATCAAGCGAAATTTTATGTGCTAGCTAGATTTGGCGGGCGATTCCAACGGTACAATCCGTTTATCATGGAGAGATCTAAAGAATAAATTACGGTTTTCTTGAAATTACGATTTGCCCTTTTTGAAATTGGAACAAGATTCTTTATTTGCTTTTGAATTTCTCCTTTGAGCCATGTTCCTATACACAAAAAGTTAGTCATAAATAATTAATTCATTTATATAAATCTGTCTACTTAACCAATCTTTACTAAAAGAATTCTTCTATTTCATCTTCTAAGTTATATATACTTGAATTGTCACTCTCAAAATCTAATTCACTAATTAATTCTTCATTGCCACTATTTATTTCATGCTCTTTTATTAATTAATTTTAATTTGGGTTTTTCTATTTCGATTCATTTGTATTTTTGATTCAAGGACATTATTCGGGTTTTATATGACCTACTTGCCCATAAATAACATTTACATTGGTTTTACTATAATTGGTTCTTCTTCTTTTATCCAATATTTACAGTTTCTATATCTTGTATTAAAAAGGTTGGGTTTGATAATAGTTACTTGATTTTTTCTTCAAAGGTTTGTTTATATCTTTTGGGGTTTCTATATTCCCTTATCTATCTCTATCCTAAATCTAAATCTTCTCCTAAATTTAATCTTCTACAAAGTTGTCTATTTAAATCTTGTTCTTTTATTTGACTTCTTTCTCCTATGTTAAACATTCTTTTTCTAACCGATTTTACAAATTCTACTCTCTGCCTATATAAGGAGGATTTTTGCTCATTGAAGGTTGAAAATTCATTCCTCAATCACCTGCAGTGCATATTTTAACATCATATTTATTTAAATATTCGAATTATTCTATCTATCTTGAAATTACTTCTTATAAATTTTTGTTCATATTCTTTTATATACGAAAGGTTACATAATTTTAACCGTTCAAACTTATAAAAGATATAATACAAGTTCATTTACATCCTCTTGGGTTCTTCTAAAAAATATAATTTTATGATTTATAACGCAAATATCTTAAAATTATTTACAACTACAAAATAACTCTTTATTTTCTTGTTCCATGTTTCACAAAATTTGTAATATTTTCGTTCCCCTAAGGTATTACTTTTACAATATTCATATATTTCTTGTTGGTTTTAGGCTCTGACCAACACCATGAATTTAAAGATTGTTCCCCCAATTTTCTATAGTTTTCTAGATTGCTAGTATTATATATCTAAAATTGGTCCATTTGAAATTTACATATTCATTTATTAGTTGTGAATAACTACTAGAAGGTTCTATTACAGTTTTAAATTGCGAGCCTTGTTTAACTATTTATGTTTTTACATTTTACAAATTCTTCCAAATTTTATTTTCTTGTGTTATTTTTCTGCATGTGTTCTTTTTGATTTCGATTATTTCATTTATTTCATCTTTTTTACGGAATATGTGGTTGTATTATAAATTGGTTTATTGCTTCTCCTCTAAATTTTTTTTTAACTAGGTTTGTTTGATAAAGTTTCGAATTATTTAATCATCTAAATAATTATTATACGTATTATCTATAAAGATTTTCTTGATCTATTGGTTCATAACAATTTGGATTTTCAAATTCTTCTAACAATCTATCATTCTTTCTGAGGTTTCTATATAAATTTTCTACCGGTTTCTATATTACTTTAATTCTGGTTCTTCTATGTTTACCTTCTTTGTCATTAATTCAGTTTTACTTCTCCAGACTACGGATCTATATTTATGGTTTTGTAATTTCCAAATGTTATACTAGCACTTCCATCTTTATTGTGATATATACTACTAGAGGTTGGATATTTTGTTTCTGGTTTATTTATTTGTGGTAATTCCCATTCTCTTCCTAATAAATAATTTATTTCTAAGGGTTTAACTTCAATCATATTTACAGTTTTACTACCAAAAGTTTTTATTATATCATCAAATTCCATCATGCATTTTAAACTTAAAGCATTTGTTGTTTTTCCAATAAATCCTATGGCTACACTATACTAATTTCTACTTTCTAAGAAATTGAACTACTAGCATAAGAATTGAACTACTAACATAAAGATTATCTAAATAATATTTTACTATTTCGATTTAACTACATTTTCTAGAGTTAAATAACTTTCGTAGGTTTCTTTATAGTGGTTTATTATTCACACAAATATTTAAGAGACACAAGGTTTTGAATATCTTTAGTAAGGTTTTTCACAGTTGTTCTTAAAGCATCACGGTTTATCTAAATTTTTCCTAAATTCTTCACGCTGAATGTAAATTCTATTACTAAGTTCTTTTACACGATCATAATCTAAATTATAAACACTAGGAGGATAAGGAATAAAAGACATAAAATAAACACACAATAACTAACATACAAATTTTCACAATCTTCATACAAATTATCAACACTAACTAGGAATAAAAAACATAAATTTTCACAGCTATCATAAACATAAAAAATTTTTCAAAGGGATTGTTTCACAATATGACTTCATGGCAGGGAGTAAGATAAAGCTTGGTACTTTGGAATTTAATTTCAAAGTTTTTTAAATAATAATAATTAACATCTGAGAATTAAATTTAATTATCCATGGATAATTTTTAAATTAAATTAAATGGAGTTTTGATTTAAAATTTTTTAAACAATAATAATCCAACCTACATGGATCTGTTGTTATTATATTTCTTATACAAAAGAAAATTTTCTTAAAAATTAATCTTTGAAACCCATGTTTTGAAAGTGGAATTTTAAAGCGCAGTCTTTAGTGCTTGTGACGCTGCCCATTTTAGCGGAGTGGATGGGCGTTTGGGGAGACTTTATGTTACCTGGTGAGTTATTCCTATGACCTGAAGTGATGTTTTATTATTCTTAATTTAAACCAGGGTGTTTTGAGAAAAGATTTGTGAGATGGGTTTTGTTTTTAGTATAAGAGGGAATAATGGTATCAGAGCACTTGTAACCCGTTTAAAGTCATAAACGAGTTACATTTTTAGGATAAGACATACATAAAATTATTTAAAATAATTTGAGTTTAGTCTCAACTATTCCTCAAATTATTTAAAATATTATTATTAAATAATAATAAGCAACCTACATGATCTATTTATTTATTATCTTTCTTATACAAAAGAAAATTTTTGCCATCAAATCTTTGAAACCCATGTTTGACGGAATTTTAAAACTAGAGTCTTTAGTGCTAACTTCATTACATTTTAACCAGTTTTCAGCCGTGGATAGGCGTTGAGGAGACTTTGTCTGATCTTGGTGGGGGATTTTTTCCTATGACAAGTGATGTTTTATTATTCTTAATTTAAACCGGGTGTTTGAGGAGAGATTTGTGAGATGGGTTTTGTTTTTTAGTATAAGAGGAATAATGAGTATCGAAACTTTTGTATGTTAATTATTATTATTTAAAAACTTTGGTAAATTCAGTACCAAACTTTTATCTTTGTGGCGCCACCCCAACAGAAGTCCGTTGACTACCGTCGGCCCGCGGAATCTAGTAGATGTCCGGTGCAGCGCCACTTAATCGGGCGGAGTCCTTTGTGCGGGAGCTCTACCAAATACAACACCTGTATAAGACCTGTCCCAAACAGTCCAATATAATCACAACATGGTACGGCCACTTGGGCCATAAACAATACCATAAAACATACCAACTATGAATCCTGACTATATCCACGATAGTTAGAGTTCAAATGTTTTACTCTTATACAACACATATATTAAAATTAGAGAATTCTAATACATGTATAAAATCATCAAAGCCACAACCCGGCTTTCTTCACAACTTGGCCTCTAAGATGAGCCGTCTCCTCGCACGCTCCTTGTACCTATAAAATAGTATCCCTCGACAGGGTGAGCTAATGCTCAGTAGTGGAATCATCCTAAGTGGGATACTCTCCACCTAGGAAGTGCGGTGCAATGCTCCAAAATAAACACACATTCAAGCAAATCATGATCCTACTTGAATGTCTAGCGATCATCGTGCAGGAGTCCTCGGCGAACTCCCTCACACTACTTTAAGCCTCGTGTAGAAATTATTATGATATTTTGTTTGTGGCTGGACAGCCCTCTAGTGTGTATATATATATCAATTGGGCCGTCTCAGAAGCGATTGATATTATTTATGATTTACCCTCCGATTTATATCAATTGAGGACGCCTCGACGATTGATATTTTTGAGTATGGACTACCCTCAAGATGATAACATTTTTAGACAACCCTCCCAGAACCATTTTTCTCCCAGACTCACTCCCTATCGTCTTAGTGGGTTTCAGTGCTTGTATGGAATGCATGATGCCAAATTCTAATCTGATCTAAATCACATGCAAATATATAAACATGCTTATATTCACGTAATTCAAATCACACAATCAAGTCATGTAATTTCACATTTCATACACCAAAAATTAGCTCACTTGAGTTAATGATCAAACACGGGCAATTCAACTTGAATCACTCAACCAAACATATTTTCACACAAAATATATTTTGCTTGAACACTGTCTCAGAGGCGTAGTGAGCCACCTCGGTACTATTCAGTCTGTCGTCGGTTCTTTGTGAACCGGGTTTTCACAACGTTTCAGGTATTTTTTTCACACACATCAAAGCATGCATTCATAACACAGATTTACCATGAATAACCTGATGGCAGTGGGCCGGTCGCGATTTGTCCCGCACATGGAGTTTTTCAAGAATTAACTGCGTCAGATTCAAGGTTTGGGACAATCAAATAGCCCCTCACGGTCTCATTCTCAGCTTTCTAAGGCATATTAACAAAGTACTTAAGCGAAAAAATAAAACCAGTAGGGGGAGAAACCCACCTCACGGAGTTGTAGAAACTCCTCAAATCCGTGTCTGCATGGCCAGCTCTGCGTGAGCGAGGCTTTCCTTCTTTATCCACGAAGGCGCGGCCAGTCGGGATTCAGCGCTAGATATTTTAGAGAGAAGCTTGAGGGTTCTCTCTGCAAAAACCTCCATTTACAGCATACCATGCTTTTCTCCTTCCCATTTCCGCGTTTTCCTTTTGGATTTTGAAGGAACTGGCTTACTATACATTTTGTCCTATTATCCAACTTACAATTTCAAAAACCAGCGTTTACGTCCTTAACTTCGGTTTGACGTTGTTATAAATTATCGTTTTAAATGCGTTTCTTTACTCATACCGCCTTGGCACCTAATTGCTTGTTATATGTGACTTCGCCGCGCCGAAGTTAGTTTTCTTTTGACAGCGATGCCTCTAAAAGCGTGTCAGCTCAGTCTCGAGGGTGACGAAGTCGACGTTCTTCATTAGATTTGTGAGGCGATTCAAATAAATGATCCGTTTCGATCATGTCGAGATCAGAGAATAAATTCTGGTGCCGCTTGAAATAACGATTTGTAACCGATGCGATTTTGTAGTTTTAGAGTAAGATTCGCAGTGCTACTTAAAAATGTTGAGTATCGGAGGGTAGTCCATGCCTAAAAATATCAATTGTCAGAGCGGCTGATTGATATAAATCGGAGGGTAATCCACCAAATAATATCAATCGTCGGAATGGCTTGATTGATATATATATACACATCGGAGGGTTGTCCCGCAGACAAAGATAACATAATAATTCTCATACGGAGGCTTGAGGCGAGTGTGGGGGTCGGTGAGGACTCGGGTACGAGATGATCAGTTAGACATTGAAGTAGATCATTATTTGCTTGAATGTGTGTTTATTCCCCAGACATTAGCTGCGCTTAGGTGGAGAGTAGTCCACTTGGTTGGATTCCTCACGACATTAGCTCACCTTGTCGAGGGATGCTATTTTATAGGTCACGAGGGGGCGTGCGAGGAGGCGGCTCGATCTAGAGGCTGAGGATTGTGAAAGTCGGGTTGTGGCTTTGATGATTTATACATATATTAGAATTCTCTAATTTTTAACTATATATGTATTTGTATAAATCACAGGCTATTTGAACTCTTAGAACTGTGGATATAGTTGGATTCATAGTTGGTATGTTTTATGGGCTATTGTTTATGGGCCCAAGTGACGTTTACTCATGTTGTGATTATATTGAATTTGTTTTGGGACCAGGAGTTTATACAGTGTTATATTTGGGTGACTCATCATCTGAGGAGGCTACGGAATTTGAAGTGGCGTCGGGTAACCCAGAAATCCACTTGCATTCCGCGGGTTGGCAATTAGTCATGATTTGAGTTGGAAGATGCAATCTTACCCCGTTTAAGTCATAGTAATGAAACAACCTTTTTTAAAATTGTATGTTTATGATATTGTGAAATTTTGTTTGATTTTGATATTTTCAAATTGTGTGTGATTTTGTTAAGTACATTTTTTTATAATTGCATGAAAATTTATGAATTTGTATGTTAATAATTGTGTGTTTATTTTATGTCTTTTTTATTCCTTATCTATAAGTGTTTATAAATTTTGGGTATGATGGAATACAAAAGAACTTAGTAATAAATTTGAATTATCGTGAAGAATTTAGGGAAAAATTTCAGATAAGCGCATGCTTTAAAACAAACGGTAAAAACATACTAAATATTCAAAACCTTGTTTCTCATAAATATTTGTGTGAATACAAAACCACTATAAAAGAAACCTCGAAGGTTATTTAACCTAGCTGTAGTTAAGAAATAGTAAAATATTATATAGATAATCTTTATGTGTTAGTAGTTGAGTTCTTATCTTTAGTAGTTTCTTATAAAGTAGAAATTAGTACGAGAGGTAGTGTAGAAATTAGAAATAAGTGTAGAAACTTGTGAAATTAATAGACCTGAGTTTAAAAGGAAGAGATTAGTATTTTACGGAACCTTGTAGAAATTAGGTTAGGAATAGCAAAGTAGTGACAGAAGGGCATAAAAAGCAGAAGAAATCGAGGCGAGTGTGGTAATAAAATAAAAATCTAGAAAAAGTTAAAGAAATTCAACAAAGAAGAATAGATTTGTGTAATACAACCTTAGGAATTTAGAAAAGAAGAATTTGGAAGACTTTAAACATTTTAATTTATTTAAGAAACACTTAGACTAAATAAAAAAGAACATTTAGTTAAGGAAGATAAAATTTTGTAGAAAAGAAATAGAAAAATAAAAAATTGAACAACAAAATTTGAAAAATATTAGAAAACTTAGTCAAAAGTAGATAAATACTAGAATTTGGGCAGAAATTCCAATTTTACGGAAAAATAGCAAAATAAATGGCCCGGTTCTGAAATTGTAATTTCAATTAAAAATCGAAATTTGTCTGCAGATCTCGGATGATGAAGCGGATTGCATCGTTGGAATGGAAATGCCATGAAATCACACCTAGCATGTCGAATTTAGTACAATTACAGAGGCAGTCGGAGTTAATAGCGTTTTGGCGTCGCGTTTTGAGTCTTGGAAGTAAAGAAAGCGTGTTGATGTGACAAAATCACGTATCGCATGTACTCATGTCGCCTTAAGTGGCGTGAGTAGAGGAAATGATGAAAATGGGCTGAAGAGATAAGTGCTTGAGAGTATCAGCCCCTGGGAAAGATGACAAAATGATCATTTTGGATAATGATTAAATGAGAATAAGACAAAACACTCAATAGTGTTTGTCTTCTCAAAAATGAAAAAGGGAACAAACGTGCAGGGGGAGACAGATTTACAGTGAGGTTCAGATTTTAAATTCTAGAGAGAGAGGGAGCCACTTCTCTCTAGAATCGTGGGAGATCCGGCCCAGAGTCGGTCGTCGGGGCGAGGAAGGCGCTCTCTGGAAGGCACTCTGCGTGGTATTTAGTTTGAGGAGTTCAGCCAGCTCCGAGAAGTAGGAGTTCACCGCGAGTTTTAAGTCTTTTATTGTCCTTTTCATTAATCATTTGAGGTGGGCCAGGGCGTGAGGGCCGTTTGATCGGTCCCAAATCTTTGGACCGAATTGTTATAATTTTTGAGACCTCAAATGGACAGCCCGTGCAGTTCACGGACTGTTTGTGATGGGTATGTTGGGAATTATGTATTCAATGTTGCTTTGGTATGTATAGGGCTGGTAATATCCAAGACTGAAGTGGGTTATTAAGTGAATCAGCGTTGGTGATTTGTGAAGATAATAGCAAGAGGTTTCACTATTCAGAATATGTTCACAAATAATTTTGTGAAATAATGTGTTAGTAAAATTGATTAGAGTTAAATTCAACCGTGTTTGATCGTTCATCCCAAGCAAGCTAATTTTGGTGTGTGATGGCAAATTACATGACATGATTGTGTGATTTAAATTATGTGAATATATACATGATTATATATTTGCATGTTGTAAAATTAAATGGAAATTGTCATGTTCCATACATTGCACAGGGCTTTAGGACGATGGAGTGAGTGCATGAGTTGATTCCTTGAGAGAATGGTTTTGAGGGGTTATAAAGTAATGAATATCGGAGGTAGTCCAAATAAAATATCAATCGTCGGGTCGACCCGATTGATATACATCGGAGTAGTCCACACATAATATCAAGTAATTGGTCATTGAATTGTGCTATATATCGGAGGGTTATCCACAAATAAAAACTAAGGTTCTCATTCGTAGCCTTGAGGCAGTGTGAGAGTTAGGAGGACTCGGGATATGAGATGGTCAGTTAGGCAGTTCAAGTGGATCGCCATTTGCTTGAATGTGTGTTTATTTACTGGGCATTGAATGTAACACCCGAAATATACCTAGTCGTTTTAAACATGTTTAGGGTATTTTGTAAGCATAATTTATTTGTTTCATGAGTAAAATGCGAAACACGGAAACGAGAGACCCGGAAATTTACAAAATTTACAGGATAAAAATTTGTAATTAGTCTGAGGACTCAAAAAGTCATAAATTCGACAAAGTTTAGGCCCGAGTATAAATAATAGGAATTGTGGTGTAATTCCTAGAAAGATGGAGGACGAGATGCAAATAATGAAGCCAGCCCCAAAAATAGGTTTTGGAGGGCCAAACAAGGCCTTAGCAAAACATGGGATTTAAAGACCAAGAGTTAAATTATCGAAGAAATGACTTAGAGTGGCAGGAAGGAAGAGGAAGAAGAGAGAGAAGGAGGGAAAGCCAAGCCAAAAAGGTATGGAAACTCACCTTGATATGAACTCTATGAGATTGTATGTGAATTTCCATGCTTCCACAGTTTGGTTATTAGCTTGTCCCAAACTTGAGGTTTTGCTGGGTTTCATCTTGCTTGAATCTTATGAAAATGGGTTGGTAGAACCAGTATAGCGCAGATGGTTATGAAATCCTTCCTTTGAGGATGGATTCATGGTTAATTGAGTAATTGAGTTAGGGTTGGAGACAAACCTAACTGTCATCATAATTGGTTTGTGTATGGGTCAGCAACCATCTTAAAATTGTTTTGGAAGGATTCTTGATATGTTTTGGAATAAAGATAAGTATTGAAAGAGGAATTGAATAGAAAAGAGGTTACAAGAGGAATAGGAAATGGTTTTGATGTGTGTTTGAAGTGTAGAGTTGGTTTGGGATGGAAAACCATGAAAAAATGGGAGAAAACACACATTCTGGGCATTTCCGGAATTGATGTCTATACCGGTACACCGCGAACATGTACGGTACACTTTGTGTTCAGTCATTTTGGCGTCGTGCAGTACACATTAGGTGTCACCGGAAGTACCACTGTTTTGTTTTTCCTATTCTGACCAGTTTTTGTATTTTGGCCATAACTTGCTCATTTCTTATCCGATTTGAGTGATTCAAGTAGTCAATTAAAATAGACTTCAAGGAGAACCAAGAATTAAGAAATAGGCATCGTCAAATTCTGATTCTAAGTGGTCGAAAAATCCACTAAAAGTGAGGCTATGTGCAAGCCAATTTCTGCATCAGTCTTGAACATGGAGTAGTCCGGGTTGTTTTTGACGTAGCTTGAATTCCGGTGCTCCGAATTGGGTGATTCCAGTTGGAATAGAACCCTTAACACCTTAACTTTAAAGGAGTACAAAGAACCAGTGTCAAATATGGAGTCAAGGCACTGAAAAATGAGTATTTCAAACTGTCCACTCGGGTAAAATCGGTAAGCGAAGGCTAGTTGTACGAAAATGCCATAACTTGAGTTTGGACGATCCGAATGGATTGATTCAAATTCCTGAGTAAAGAAAATTCATAGAAGAATAAGAATACATGAATAAGGTGTGATTACATGCTCATCATATCTTACTAGTATATGGAATACGATCTGTCATGAATGCATAATGTGGCTAAAAATGCCCTAGTATAAGATAGAGATTCTTGACCTCATATAATTGTAAGCGCCTAAGACCGATTATTCGTGACCACGGCCTCATCACGATTAGTGCCCGGTACTCGATTAGTGCCCGGCCTCTTGATTAGTGCCGGTACTCTGATTAGTGCTCCGACCTCTGATTAGTACCCGGTACTCACGATTAGTCTTCACGGCACTCTGTCTGTTAAAGTGCTGGCACTCCTGTCTGATTAGTGCTCGACATACGTCTGTTAAGTGCTACGGCACTCCTGTCCTGATTAGTGCTACGACACTTCCGTATTGTATAGTATCTTCTGGTACTTATTGTGCTGTGTCCTACTCATTCCTTATTACTGGTCTAGGAAATTAACTGACTATATGATAAGACTACGAATAAGAATAAGAGTAAGATCTTGAATGTACCTCTGTATAAGTTATAATGGCCTCTCACAGTTTTTCTGTATCTAGATAAGTTTTTTGTCTCACGATTAAGTCACAGTCTACGAATAAGTTACGTAGTACCTAAGGGTGCTCATATGCGAATAAGTTACGTCTCGATTAAGTCTTGTCTGCCTTAAGTTACGCGAAGTGCCTACGGGTACTCACATATCATAGATTAGAAGTTACGTAGTACACCTCACGGGTACTCTCAGTATTTCATCAGGATTACGTAGTACCTGGGGGTACTCCACGTATCGATTAAATTACGTAGTACCTACGAATCTCACGTAACTAATTAAGTCCATTAGTACCCTCTGGTACTCCATTATCGGTAAAACAAGTATAAGTCGATAGTACCTAAAAGGTACTCGTATCGATAAAATAAGTAGTAAGCTCTGTAGTACCTACAGGTACTCTCGTATCGGAAAATAAGTTCTGTAAAATAAGTATAAGTCCGGTCGTAACTCTGATTTACTTCATTATATGTATGCATTGTGATCTGTACGCAGCATGGATAGTGTCCATTATCTGGTATGTATCTACATACGTCTGATCTGACCTTGTATGTAATATGATTCTGATATGTTCCGACTTATCGTACCTACGGGTACCTTCGTACAAGAATAAGTTCAGTAAGACCAGTATAAGATCCGTAAGACAAGTATATACTCTGTAAGACATGTATAAGATCTGTAATACATGTATAAAATCAGGATACATGTATATGCTCAGTAATACGAGGATAAGATCCGATATGCAGAATAAATACGTAGTACAAGTAGAAGATCCGTAAGACAGGTGCATTTACGTAGTACAAGTACAAGATACCAGTATCTCTGTATAAATATAACGATTCACGAAGTACCTACGGGTACTCATGATTAATTTACTGTGAAGTACTGGGCATCTCGAGTATAAGCGGATAAGGATAAACTCAGAAATTAGTACCCTACGGGTACTCCGATAGTATAGGTATATGCTGGCCTAGAGGCTTGTTGGGATATGATGCAAAACAAGTTGGTATCGAGCCGAACAATTGTCAGTAGTACTACTTTGGTACTCCTGTATAAGATTAAGTTCCGCAAATCCAATATACGTTCCGTAATCTCTGTGATACCTTCGAGTACCTCGAACAAGTGTAAACTCCGTAGAATAAGTATAAGTTCTGTAAACTCCTACGGGAGATCTGAGATAGATATAAATACCCATACCTAATTAAGTACCTCTGTATAAGCATAGGTTCTGTAACTCCTATGGGAGATCGAAATAAGTATAAGTCTGAGACAAGTATTAGTATAAGTTCCGATATGTATGTCATTTAGGAGACCTAAATAAGTATATGTATGATACAAACATAAGTATAAATATGTATCCTACGGGAGATAAGTATCGATCGACGGATGTTAGTATATGTCCTTTGGGAGATCGGAATGCAGTAAGTATTAGTACGGAGGAATAAGCATGATACGCATAAGCCTAAGTAATTGTATAAGTTCATTATGAATACTGAATATTACGATACCCATTGCGTATGCTGTATTTATGTTTTACGTATAAGAAATGTTTTCACTAAAGCGTAAAAGCAGCACGGGTTTAATCCGTGTAGGTACGAGGAAGACACCGACAAACATTCGCATACGGTACGGGTCAACACACACTTTATGGGGTTCACTACATGTAGGTTCCGTGATACGATTTGTAAATGTAGAAATCACAGTTTTGTATTTATAAATGGGACTCGATTATATGTGTCCTAGATTTTGATGGACTCCTCAGGTGGTAGCTCTTTAATATCATATATGATCTTTTGGTCTGTTATAGATGTAGGCCACACCCACGGGTACTAGATCAACTTTAAAAAAAAAAAAATCGGGTAAAAGTCCAGTGTACGGTTTTCGCGTCAGACTCGGTTCGGATCCATCAATCGGGTCGGGATGCGAGGAATCGGGCGTGACGGCATGTTAGGTGGAGATGGCCCATTTAGGGTGATTCCACTCTTGAGCATTAGCTCACCTGTCGAGGAACATGTTTTTGGTCTGGGAGGCGCGAGGGAGGCAGCATGGCTGAGATCATTTAGAAGAAAGGTGAGTTAATGGCTTTGACATGAACATATACATGTATTAGAATTCTAAATTTTATATATCTTAGATCTAAGTAAATAATTAACTCTTGTAACTATGATACATAGTTGATATGTTTATGGGTATGGTTTTATGGGCCAAGTGGCCGTTTTACTCATGTGATGGATTATATTGGATAGTTGGGATATATGTTGTGAGTATAATGCAGGGGCCTAAGAGGTCATCTTTACTCGGTATAGTTGTATATGAGACCCTGTGTGGTCATTTTGTATATTGGGACAGGTTATATACAAGCGTTGTATTTGGGTAGAGCTCTTCGTACAAAGGAGACTCTGCCCGATTTTCGTGAAAAATGTCGGGTCACCCGACATTCACGAGTGTTTCCGCGAAGGGTTGACGGGTGGTCAGCGACCCCGGGTTTGGGGCGTCAAAGCAGTATGAGCCTAGGTATCTGACTGCCTGGGATGGCTTAAGGGGATTTTTGGCTTAGGCCATAGTCTTTGTAGTGTAGAACATCACAACTAGGTGTGGTTCATTTGTTGAGTTTGGGTATGAGATTACCTAGGAAATCACAGGCAAAACTAGGACCACTTTGCATACATGTGTTTGTTATGTTTTGTGTGAGTTGATGAAACAAATGCTGTGATCATGTTGATGAGCAATTGTATTGCATATATTGGTTGATAGCATAGGAAGAAGAGTGGAAAGTTTTGGAGTTCACAGTGTGTAAGCGAGACCAAAATAAAGAAATAAATTTTACTAAATTTATTTGGTTTAAGGACAATGAAATAAAATTTTAAATAAATTTTAAAATGAACTCAAAAATTTGCGAGTGTAAGTACTGATGTTAAACAGCTGCATGTATGGAGTGCTTGGCAAAGGCTCTTGGAAAAAAAAAAAATAAATATATATATATATATATATATATATATATGAGATGATGAAAATTATTTTTAAGGTTTTACCAATTGGGCTTGAAAGCGAAGAAAATGGAATAAAATAAATTTTATAAATTTATTAAGTATTACAGAAGACGAGAAAAATAAAAAATAGGTGTATATATTTTTTTGATGTTTTCAGTATTTGGAAAAAAAAAAAAAAAAACAAAGGATGAGTATTTTGTTCGGTACCATAGCAAGGCTAGAGCGGGGCGGGAAATTTGGCGGCCAGAGCGGCCTGGCCCAGCGCGGCCGTGGCTTTTCTGGTAGCGTAAGCGTGGCGGCGCGCAATGGCCCGCGTGGCTGACGCGGCCAGCGGCGGAGTCTTTGGCGTAAGCGGCCCCAGGTGGCGAGGCGCGCGGCACGGCGCTGGGCCGGCAGGCTGCTGGCGGCAGCCGGTGTGCGCCGAATGCGCTCGGCTGACAGCCCGGTTGACCGATTATTCCTGAGTCAATTTTTGGACATTGTTCGTGAACCCGGTTCATGAACACTATTCATCACAAAATTTTTGGAAAAAAAAATTATTAAATTAAATAAAAATGAAATAAAATCAAATAAAATTAGACAAAATCTTCGAAAAAAATTTTCGAAAAACAAATTTGTTGAAAACAATATTTAAATAAAATTGATTGTCTCAGACATCAGAATGCAAGGACAATGTGTATACACTGATTTATGTGTATGATTAGTGTCTCGGGTCAGGTTTATTTTGAGATATCAGATGAGATTTAACCGCCATGTTAATCAGGTAGATGCTAGTCAGGACGGCACTGCACTGGCATCGGTCGTGCACTAATCGGCATTCGACCCACCCACGCATTTGGATCAGGCATTTGCTAAGGTCAGAGGAGTTCGCGCAAGCCGGGTCGCTATCGCACGTGCTAGCATAGCAAGTATCAGAGGTCCTAGTAACCTCCGTAGGTTTAGAGCGCATCATCCTCCCACATTCAGGAGGAGACCTCACAGGTGTAATTCATTGGTTTATTATGCAGATCGAGACCACTTGAGGCTATGGAGGATCACCTTTCGATACGACTCGTGATCGTGTTAGCCGTGATTCCATCTAGAGGGGCAGCTCAGGTATGGTGGAGATGGGCTAGGACTTCTAGAGACTTAGAGGTTATGACATGGGCAGAGTTTTAGGAGCTGTTCATGGGTAAGTACTTTCCAGAGACTGCGAGACATGCCAAGGCTCAGGAGTTCCTAGAGTTGAAGCAGGGGGCGATGACTGTGATGGATTATGTGACTAGGTTCACAGAGCTAGCCCGATTTGTTGATGAATATGTGGCCATAAACTTGGCCAAGGTTAGGAGATTTGAGAATGGACTGAAGTTGTCCAATGAGCTGTGATCAGAGGACTTCGCCTACAAGGATATGGGATTCACGCGCTGGGACAACCCCACCATAGAGAGAGAGTTGGGATTAGAGGTTTAGACCTTGAAGGAGCCTTTGTACGTGAATTCTTCCCTAGGGATTAAGGCGAGAATAAGGATGATATGTCGAGGTTGCAAGTTAGAGATCTCGGGGACTCTACTCATAGTAGACTTGAGGATCATGGACACGCCGAGTCTCGATGTCATCCCGATGATCACAATACTTACGTGGTCAGCATGGATTGTGAGCATAGGAGGGTTACCGCCTACACGCAGGACGGTACTGCGGTGGCATTTCGTGGGAACAAGCATGCATTACCTTGCCCTGCATGCATACGAGTCCAGTGTCAGGATACAATGGGTCGCTCATGAGCCTTTGACCCTAGAGGAACAGGAGAGACCAGACTTAGATCTACCTCGAGTAGCGTGCGAGTATGTGGATGTTTTTCCAAATGAGCTACCCGACTACCTACAGGGTTGTAGACTTCGTATCGGAGCTACACCTTATTACTTCTCACCCATCTCTACGACCCGCATAGATGGCACCAGCTTTGAGCCAGTAGGAACCTCGTATCCAGCCATCGAGCTACCGACAAAGGTTCATTGTGACCGGTGCACTTCAACGCATGGGGCGCCCGTTCTGCTTGCGAAGAAGAAGGACAAGACCCTTCGATCACAAGATGATTAGCGACGCTTGAACAGTGGTTACAATCAAGAATCTGCACTCCATTACCGAGGATCGATGACTCGTTTCGATCACTGAGAGGAGCGCGAGTCTACTTCCCAAGATAGACCTTCGCACCGTTACTATCACCAGGGTTAGGATGCGTATATCCCAGACAATTAGGACGCGTTATGGGCACTTTGAGTTTACGGTTATGCCCTTTTGGATTGATCGAACGCGCTAACAATACTATGGATCTCATGCATTGATATTCCAACCCTATTTAGATCGTCAATCTTCGGATGACATTTTCGATCTACCCTACCGAGCGGAGCATGAGCATCACTAGAGGATCGCTTTTACGCTTGTTCGTGAGACCATCACAATAAGTTCAAGAAGTGCAAGTTCGCCATCGAGGTGAGATTTTCGACACGTGGTGTCGCATCAAGCGTGTCAATCAATCTTAGAAGCGTCGAGGTCAATGAGTCAGAGAGACCAAAGTCACTCCTTCGAGATAATGTAGTTTCTCGGGATTACCGGGTATATAGAGATTCATTGAGGATTTCTCCCAGATAGCAACACTCTATGACTAGGGTTGACCCTAAGGAGGTCAAGTTTGGAGTGGGATAACCGATGCGAGGAGGCATTCCAGAGCTGAAGAGAGACTTACCTAACTCCCATCTTGATAGTCCCTGACAGGGACTCGGGGTACACAAAGATATTGTGATGCCTGAAGGCCGGATTGGGATGTGTTTGATTCAGTCCCGGGAGGGTAGTAGCCATGGTCTCGCCGCTGAAGAATCATGAGCACTTCACCCCACACACGACATGTGAGTCGCACCCGGGGTCTCGCCTCAAGATTCGCGCCACTCACTTAGTATGGCAAGGGAGTTAGGAGGTATGCCTGCACTATAAAAGTCCGAAGTATATTTTCACGCCAGCTGACCTCAATATGAGGCAACGCAGATGGATGGAGTTCAGAGGATTATGACTTCACTTTGCATTACCATCCCGGTAAGGCAAATGGTGGTTGATGCACTCACTAAGTCACAAGGAGCGCTGCATAGCCTCGGGAGTGGCGGATGCTTCGAGGCTGTGGGACGCCACACAAAGACAAATGGTGCGACTCAAAGGTACCTGGGAGTTTAGTGGCTGGCTAACTGGGCTCCCGCTGAGCAAAGGATTGGTCCTAGTGGCGTGATGCAGATAAGGTCCATCGTGACCGAGTACAATGTGCACGGTGACGAGGGTCGGACCGCTCAATGCAGATGGTAGTCTTCGATATAGGGACTCGTAGTGGTCCCCTCAAATGGACCGTTTGAGAGAGGAGATTCAGGAGTTTCATCGCCTCGATTTGCTGCACCTGTGTGGCATGAAGATGTACCGTGATCTTCGTCTAAAGATTATCGAGTGGGATGAAGAGACACGTAGGACTTTCATGGCTCGACGATGTCTCACGGTTAAGAGGTTATTACCTGAGCACCGGCTGCCAGGCCAATTTCACCTACTGGAGGTGGTCGAGTGGAGTGGGAGCATCGTCACGATGGACTTTGTGACCCACTTGCCACGGACGCAACAAAGGCATGACACTCAGACGGGTGATAAAGTGGGACCGCTCACGGTCGGCACATTTTCTAACCGCGCGGATGACCTTCTATCGAGAGATTCCCGCCGGTTGTACATTCGAGAGATAGTTCGGCTACATGGAGTACCAGTATCCATAGTGTCGGATAGAGATCCGAGGTTTACGACACACTTTTGGAAGAGTTTCCAAAAGGCTATGGGCACACGACTGACGATGAGTACAGCTTTCCACCCTCAGACAAATGGTCACCGAGAGAATCATACAGTATGAGACATGCTACTAACATGCCCGAGATCATAAGGGTAGCTAAAGGAACATTTGCTCCTTAGTGGAATTCGCCTACAACAAAGCTATCGCGAAAGTATACGTATTTAATTCATATGAGGCATTGTACGGGAGGCCATGTAGTCACGTTTTATGTCGGGACCGAGGTGGGAGAGCTCCATCACCTGGGTCCTAATCTGATTGTAGACACCTCCGAGAAGGTGGGCTTGATACGACAATGCCTTCACCTCTTCGAGCCGCGTATGAGTTATGCATGTGCGACGTCGACCCTGGGAAGTCCGAGGTCGGGATCACGCCTTCTTGAAGGTGATCCCTCGTAGAGGAGTGGTCGTGTTCCGCAAGCGCTGAAGCATCGCGAGGTTTACTGACCTTCGAGATATTCGAGAGGATAAGCACAGTTGCGTACCGGTTGGTGTTACCGCCCAACATGTCAAGTGTCCATGAGGTATTTCAATGCCCATGCCCTACATACCCGCATCCAAATTTCATGGTGGATCGGGGACAGATCGAGGTCGACAATCGACGAGACCTCGAGGAGGGACCAAGATGTATTTGGATAGCCGTGATCGCCTTTGCGACGAAGACCGTGAGGCTAGTGAGAGGCTACGGCGGCACTATGGAGTGGAGGGAGTCAACGGGAGCACGACACGATGCACGGCCACCTATCCCTTCGCTTAGGATGAAGGTACGTGGGTATAGTCGTTAGCATTTAAATGACTAGTTTACATGCATGGTAGAGTGTATGTTGCATAGGCATGTGAGTGATTATGATTGTCCATAATTTTGGGACGAAATTCCTTTTAAGGAGGGGAGAATGTAAGACCCGAATCTCCAATATCCGAAAAAGCTAAGCAAAATCGTACTTTGGTTACGAAATTGTATTTCGATTAAAAACCGAAATTTATTCCTCTAGATCTCACGACGAACTGATTGCACCATTGAATCGTCTCAATGAATTCAAATTTAGTACATCGAATTTCGTCAATTCGAGACAATGAGTTGACATGTTTTTCGAGGCATCGCGCTTCGTGCCAGAACGGTATTTGATGACAAAATCACATATAACATGTACTCATGTGCCGCATGAGTAGAGAAATGATGAAATGGACTACGAGATAGTGCCGAAAAGGTCGCACTGAAAAGAATGACAAAATGGTCATTTTGGATAATGATTAAATGAGAATAAGACAAAACACTCAATAGTGTTTGTTTTCTCAAAAATGAAAAGGGGAACAAACGTGCAGGGGGGGACGGATTTACAGTGAGGTTCAGATTTTAGATTCTAGAGAGAGAGGGAGCCACTTCTCTCTAGAATCGTGGGAGATCCGACCGCCAATTGGGACGAGAAGGAGTCGTCTACGCTGGAGAGGTCACTGGCACCGGATTTGAGGAGTTTCAATAAACTCCGAGAAGTAGGGGTTTCTCCCTACTTGTTAATGTTTGAGCTGAATGAGGCCGTGGGGGGTGGTTTGATTGGTCCCAAATCTTGGGACCGAATTGTTATAATTCTCAGACCTCAATGGACAAACTCCGTGCAATTCACGACCATTCATGATGGCATGTTGGGAATTATGTATTAAATGGTGCTTTGGTATGTATAGCCCAGACGACCGTGGAAATTCGTTCACTAAGTGAACCGATGATTGGTGATTTGCCAGGAATAGTAACCGAGGGTTTCACTATTCCCGAGAATAGTGTTCACAAAATAATTTTTGTGAAATAATGTGTTTGGTCGAGTGATTCAAGTTAAATTACTCGTGTTTGATCATTAGCCCAAGCGAGCTAATTTTGCAAGACCCGAGAAGTTCAAATTTCTGGAAAAATGGCAAAATCGTAATTTTGGTTACAAAATTGTAATTTCAGTTAAAAATCCAGAATTTATTCTCTAGATCTCGGATGACGAAATGGGATTTCACTGTTGAATCGTTTCGCAAAATTAGCTAGTACGTCAATTTCGCCGAATTCTCGCGGATGCTCTGAATTTACACGCTTCGAGACATCGTTCGTGCCGTAAAGATTTTTGATGACAAAGTCACATATAACACTTAATCATGTGCCATAAATGGCATGAGTAGAGAAACGGCGAAATGGACGGTCGAGATAAGGTCAATGTCAAACCGGGAAAAGGGATAATCAGTATTAATGGAAAAGTTTAAATGGCACTAAAGGACAAAATGTCCAATAGTGCCGTCTCTTCAAAATTAAAAAGGGACAAAAACGTGAAAAAGGGGATTTTCGGACAGTGGGCTTCCAGATTTTGAGTTTACTGAGAGAAAGTGTAGCTTCTCTCTAAAATATCGCGCGATCCGACCGTCGACAGTCTTTGGGACAAGAAGGAAAGCTGCTCTACGCGGAGAGGGCATCGCGTGGGTACCGGATTTAGGGAGTTTCCTCAAACTCCGAGAGGTAGGGGTTTCTCCCTACTTGGGTTTTACACTTTATTTAAGTGTTTTTCAACAATCTCGTTGGTTCGGTACCTTCAACGGTTGCTTCGACGGTCCCAAAACTGAACCGACCATTGCCTGAATCCATTTATGCCGTCCATCACTGGGCACGGGCTTTTGGGTTGATTAATTGTGTAATTTGTGAAATAAATCATGTATTGTTTGGAATGAGGCCGAAAATGACCGTGAAACCCAGGTTTACTAAGTGAACCTATGATTGGTGATTTTTCGGGAATAGTAACTGAGGGTTTCACTATTCCCGAGATGTCTACAAAATAAATTCCCTGCAATTAATTACTGGTCGAAAATTCAAGTAGAATTGCTCTGTGTTTGATCATTAGCCCACGTGAGCTAATTTTGATGTGATGAAATGCGAAATTACATAACATGATTGTGTGATTTAATTTTTATGTGAATATATGCATGTTTATATATTTGCATGTGTTATAGACTGTAATGGAATTGACACCATGCATTCCATATGCACTGGGACATCCTAGGACGGTAGGAGTGCGTGCATGAGATGAGTCTAGAGAAAATGGTTTGGAGGGTTGTCTAAAAATGATAATTATTGGAGGGTAGTCCATACTAAAAAAATAAATATCAATCACTGAGACTACCCAATTCTGATATACACGGTTAGTCATAACAATATCAACCGCTGGTACACTCCAATCGATATATATACATCGGAGGGTTGTCCACAAACAAATAAACATAATAATTTCATATGAGGCTTAGGCGAAAGTGTGAGGGAGCCTGGTGAGGACTCTGCATGAGATGGTCATAGACATTCAAGGATTGGCGACGCCTAAACTCCGTGGGGTCCGCACTACCCACAACCCGCTGAATACAAGTAGATGCCCGTTACCCGACGCCACTTCAAAATCAAGGTAGTCTCCTTTGTACGGGAGCTCTACCCAAATACAACACTGTGGAGGAAACCCGTCCAAACAATCCAATATAAATTACAACATGACTAAACGGCCACTGGGGCCCATAAACAATACCCATAAACAATACCAACTATGAATCCAACTATATCCAATAGTTCTAAGAGTTCAAATGTTTTACTCTTATACAACACATATTAAAATTAGAGAATTCTAATACATGTATGAAATCATTAAAACCACAACCCGGCTTTCTTCACAAACTCATTTAGGACGAGTCATTCTTCACACGCTCCTCGCATTCGTAAAATAGTATCCTCGACAGGCGAGCTAATGCTCGCAGTGGAATTACCCGCTGGCTACTCCACCTAAGTGCGGTAATGTCTAATATAAACACTCATTCAAGCAAATGCATGATCCTACTTGAATGTCTAACTTATCAACTCATACCCGAGTCCTCACTCGACTCCCTCACACTCGCCTAAGCCTCAGATGAGAATTTTACGTTTATTCGTGGACAACCTCTCCGATATATATATATATATATATATATATATATATATATATATATATATATATATATATATATATATATATATATATATATATATATCAATCTTCAATGCCTTCGACGCATTGATATGGCTTCAAGTGGACTACCCTCCGATGTATATATCAATCAGCTGCCTCCGACGATTGATATTTTGGGCATTGACTACCCTCCAATCATTTTTTAGTTTTGCATAACCCTCCAAACCATTTTCTCTAGACTCATCTCATGCACCTACCCCCACCCACCAAAAGCTCCCAAAGGCATATGGAATGCATGATGCCAATTCCATTACATGGGGCCTATAACACATGCAAATATATAAACATGCATACACTACATAAAATTAAATCACACAATCATGTTATGTAATTTCGCATTTCATCACATCAAAATTAGCTCACATGGGCTAATGATCAAACACGAAAGCAATTCTAATTTGAATTACTCGACTAAAGATACATTAATTCACAAAATCTATTTGTGAACACTATTCTTGGGAATAGTGAAACCTCGGTTACTAAGCCCCTAAAATCACCAATCGGTTTGCTCACTTTGTGAACCCGAATTTCACCTGGCCATTTTCTACCATACAAACCAATACATGACGCTAGGACCACGCTATTAAAGACCCAAACTGTCCCTAACGGTTACGTTGTCACATTGGGTTCAATAAATTAAATCAATTCGGTCCTAAGCTTTGGGACCGATCAAACGGCCGCTCAAGGCCCAAGTCAACCGAAACATTAAACACTTAAATAAAGAGTAAACCCAAGTAGGAGAAACTCCCACCACTCTGAAGTTTGTCAAACCTCAACCGGTGTCCACGCTGTGAACCCGCTCGCTGTGAGAGCAACTTTTCTTGTCCCAAGACTCCGACGGTCGGATTGCTTGGTAAATTTAGAGAGAAGCTTGAGGTTCCTCTCTCTTAAAACAAAACGAAATGGCCACCGGATATAATCTACTCTCCCATCGTTAGCTTTTGCATTGGGAGAAGACAAAATTATTGAGGTTTTGTCTTATCCTCATTTAATCTAATTCTAAAAAGACCATTATGTCCTTCTTTTACCAGTTTTGACATTCGACACTATCTCGGCCGTCCATTTTCATCATTTCTCTACTCATTCCACTTATGACACATGAGTACGTGTTATATGTGAAACGCGATGCCTCGAAAAACATGTAAATTCTGACTGTCTCGGAATTCAACGAAATTTGACGTGCTAGCTAGACTTTGCGAGACGATTCCAACGGTGAAATCCGTTTCGTCATCCGAGATCCAGAGAATAAATTTCGGATTTTTAACCGAAATTAAAATTTTGTAACCGAAATTACGATTTTGCTCCTTTTCGTGAATCGAATTTCGTGTCTTGGCATTCCCTCTCTAAAGGGAATTTCTCTGGCCCCGAGTCTGTGACAATCACAACACAACACATGCATATGCAACGTGCATTCTACCATGCATGTAAACTCATCATTTAATTATTAAACGATTGAACTACGTACCTTTATCCCTAAACAAGAAGGGATATGTGGCACGCATCGTGTCCTCGCGCTCCCACGTTAACTCCTCCACTCCATAGTGTCGCCATAGCACTCTCACTAGCCTCACGGTCTTGCGTCAGCAAACCCGATCACCGCGGTCCAAATACATAATCGGGTCCTCCTCAAAGGTCCCATCAAATAGCCAATCTCTATCTCATTCCCCAATCCACTCATGGGCTGGATCTGGAGTATACTTCCGGAGCATGGAGAGTTGAAATACCTCGTGGACAACTGTCATGCTGGGCGGTAACGCCAACCGGTACGCAACAGTATCTATCCTCTCGAGTATCTCGAAAGGCCAAATAAATCTCGGCGATAGCTTCCCACGCTTGCCGAACCTGACCACTCCTCTCTTAGGCATCACGTTCAAGAAGACGTGATCCCCAACCTCAAATTCTAAGGGTCGACGTCGTACATCTACATAGCTCTTCCGTCTGCCCGAGCCGTGAGAAGACGTCATCAAACCCACCTTCCTGAGGTGTTCTAATCGTGACAAGACCATGGATGGAGCTCTCCCACCTCGGTCCCACATAATCTGACCTCGCATGGCCTCCCATATAAGTGCCTCACACAGGCATCTGTATACTCTCATAACTGCTGCTGTAGGCGAATTCCACTAAAGGCAAATGTCTAAGCTACCCTTATGATCCGTGACGCATGCCCGTAGTACGTCCTTCTAACACCCGTATAGTCCTCTCAAACCGAATTATCCGGTTCGAGGATGGAAAGCCAGACCATCGTCACCCACAGGCTCCATACCTCTTTGAAACTCTTCCAAAAGCGCCTCAGAACCTCGTCCCTATCCGATACTATGGATGCCGGTACCCCATGTAGCTGGACTATCTCTCGAATGTATAACCAACAGAATCTCTCCAAGGCGAAGGTCATCCGTACGGCTAGAAAATGTGCCGACTTCGTGAGCCGATCCACTATCACCCATACCGCTGGGCCATGCTTCGTCGTCCGTGCGTGGGTCATAAAGCCCATCGTGACGTGCTCCCACCTCCACCTCGCCCACCCCAATGGTCGGGCAGCCCCGCCGGGCTTCCTCGTGCTAAGCCTTAACCCGCCGACATGTGAGACATCACAAACAAAGTCCCCTACTTCTTCATCCCACTCCACAGATCGGGCGACGGCGATCCCGTACATCTTCGTACACCCGGATGCACGGCAAATCGAGAGCAGTGAAACTCCCTGAGAATCTCCTCTTTCAAATCGGTCAACTGAGGAACCACTACTCGTCCCCTATGTCGAAGACTACCATCTATGTGAACGGTCCAACCCTCATCACCCAGACTGATCAGACTTCGGTCCCCCGATGGACACTATCTCCGCCCCGCCACTGGACTCAATCACTCGTCAATGTGAGACTGCAGCTAATTAAACTCCCCAAGGTACCCCGAACCGCCATTGCATCAGAACCCAACCGTCCTTACGCCTCGGCATCCGCTAATTCCCGAAGCTATACTAGCCAACGCTCCTCGTGACTTCCGACCAGTGCATCAACCACTACATTTCCGCTTTAACGGATGGTAATGCAACGTGAAATCATAACTCTCTGCTAACTCCATCCATCAAGGCCGCTCATATTGAGGTCCTGGGCCGCGTGAAAATATACTTCGACTTTTATGTCCGAGTACACTCCCGAACTCCCCGCCGTGATAAGTAGTGGCGCCAAATCTTCAAGGCGGCGACTACTGCCGCTAACCCATGTCGTGGTGGGGTAATTCTGCCTGTGGATTCTTCAACCGACGAGAACCATAAGGTTACTACCTCCCGGATCGCATCAAAACATCCCAATTCCTACCCTCGAGGCATCACAATACACTGTACCCCCGTCCCCCTCGTCCGGGACTACTGGGCATGGAGCTGAAGTAAGCCCTCTTCAACTCCCTAAGGCCTCCTCGCATCGGTCATCCCACTAAACTTGACCTCCTTCCCGCCAACCTAGTCATGTGCCGCGTATTCTAGAAAAATCCTCAATGAATCTCCGTAATACCCAGCCCAATCCCAAGAAACGGCCAAAGATTCTGAAGACCGACTTCGCCCCTCCCAACTCATCACCGCCGACCTTCTTCTGGCCGACCGACACTCGATGCCGACACCACGGTCCTAAATCTCACCTCGCAAGCCGTAACTCGTGACTCATCGATCTTTGGCGTACGCTGATGGTCTCTCAACAACAGTAAAACGATCCTCGCGATTTCATACTCCCACTCAATCGGCAGATCAAAATGTCATCCACAAAGACCACGACAAACTAATCTAGATAGGGTTGGAATACCCTATGCATAAGATCCATGAAGGCCACTGGCGCATTCGTCAATCCTAAGGGCAGCACCGTAAACTCAAAGTGCCCATAACGCTTCCTGAACGCTGTCTTAGGGAAATCTCGTATCCCTAACCCCGCCTGATGGTAACCAGCACGTAAGGTTCATCTCGAGTAGACTCGCCTCCTCCTTAACCGATCAAATAAATCACAATCCCTGTGAATGGTTACCGATTCTTGATCGTGAACCCGTTCAACTCGTTCTGTAGTCACGTAGCCGGCTGGGTCTTGTCCTTCTTCTTCGCAAACGTAACCGGAGCGCCCCATGGTGAAGTGTCTGGCCTAATGAACCTTGTCCAAAGAACTCGAATCGACCTCAGTTCCTGTGAATCTCGACCTGCCATCCTATGAGTCATAGAGATGGGTGAAGTACTAGGTGTAACTCAATACCAAAGTCTACATCCCTATGTGGAGGTAGTCCGTAGTTTATCCGAAAAACACCCGATACTCACAAAACCAACAGGTATCTAAGTCCGGTCTTTACCCCGTCCCTGTGGTAAGGCTCAAGTACCTAACCCGCTTAACCGTCCCTCGACATCTGACTGTGAGCACCGTCTGGGGCAAATGTCATGCTTAATCTCCTTTGAAACACCACACGAACCGCCCCGCGTGTAGGCAGAACCTCCTACGCTCACAATCGAGCACCGACCCCCGTAAGTTGTCACCCAATCCATCCCCGTGGATGACATCGAACTCGATGATGTCCATGATCCTCAGTCCACCGTGAGTGTAGCCCCGAGATATCCAACTCTCTCGCAACCGCGACATATCATCCCTATTCTCGCCCTAATCCCTAGTGAACTCACACGGCAATGGCTCCTCTAAGAACTTCAACCTCTAAGCCCAACTCGATCACAACCGATGCATGAATGAATGCGGCTAACTATAATCAAATAAATAACAATCTTGCCCATAGCGATAGCAAAAACGCATTCTCGTATAATTAGCGATCCGCCGACTCAGCCTCGCGTGCAGGATGGCGTAGACACGCCCGAACCCCCGATGTCCTCAGGCCTCGTCCGCCACCCATACCGCCCCTGCCTCGCCCGTGAAATGTGAGGTGCCCGTGGCAGCCCCAAATCAGACCGCCTTCCGCCTATACCGCCGTGGAAGAACGGCATCAGATCCCCTCTCCGTCTGGCATCGACCGACCGTAAGGTCCTAAAACCCTTGATCCCCGCCTCTAGGGGCAACCCTCCTCATGTGTCCAGTCGACAATGGTAGCATAACATCTCGCCTACCGACGGCAGAACTACATTCCATCCTCGCCCGATGGCCGCGACTCTAGAACCTCGCAAACTAGGAAGCCTCTCCATTTCCTCTTTCCGAACTCGAAGAAACCGACCGTCCTTCCTTGCTACTAACACCAGATCCCAAGTGCTCCGAGCATCCTCTATCTCTCTCTCTGCGGGTCGAGTTGTCCCAAATCCACGGAATCCATCCCGTAGGCGAAGTCCCACAATCTCCGCCCGAACGGACAACTTCACCCATTCTCGAATCTCCTAACCTAAATTTACACCGTGGGCCACGTAATCGCTCGAACTCCGATAACCCCGGAATCTAGCCACGTAGTCCATCATTGTCACCCTCGTCAAATCTAGGAACTCCCGAGCCTGCATGCCTCGTAGTCTCTCGAAAGTACTTTCCCATGAACACCTTCAAACTCGCCCACGCCATAACCTCTAAGTCTCTGAGGCCCTCGCCCATCTCCACCATACCTGGCCTCGCTCTTTAGCCGGAATGCAACTAACCCGATCCGGTCAGACGGAGGTGATCTCCATAGCCTCCAAGATGTTCTCAATCTGCATAAACCAATGGTCCGCCACCACGGTCTTCCGTGAACCGAGGATGATGCGCTCTAAACCTCCGGAGGTTACCAGACCTCCCCACTCACCGCTATAGCTCAGCGCGATAGCAATTACGCAACACCTACAAATTTCATGAAGGTCATGAATCAATTACCTAAGGGTCAGGTCAATATTGGTGTGGTGCCCGACAAGCACACGTGACGCCCTACGCCCCTCGCCCTTACTAGCCATCTGCTACGCTTAAAATGGCGCGAACATACGTAAAAGATTCGGCGCATAAACACAAAATTTCGAGACATCTAATCATACATAAAATCGCTAGAGATATACATTGTCCTTGCATGCATTGTAATGCAAGGCAATCAATTTTGCATTTAAAATATTGTTAATAAAATTTATTTCGAAAATTTTCATTTTTTGAAAATTTTATTTCAAAATTTTGTCTAATTTTATTTTTATTTGGATTTCATTTCATTTTTATTAATTTAATAAAAAAAAATTTTTGAAAATTTTTAGATGAAATAAAGTGTTCATGAACCGGGTTCACGAACAATGTCCAAAAATTGACTCAGGAAAAGTACCGAGTCAAACCGGGTCAAAAACAGGCCGAGTGCACCAAGTGCACACTCGGCCGGCCCAAGAGGCACTTCAAGCCGCACGCCGCCATGACCCGCGCCAGGTCATGGCGCCTGCGCTACCAAGGCCCTCTACCGCACGCCCAGCCGCCACGCCCAAAGACCTACCGTCGCACCCCCCTCGTCACGGCATAATTGGGGCAAGAGCCCACCCGGGGCCCAGCGACCAACAAAATTTTTTTTTTTCATTATATATATATATATATATATATATATATATATATATATATATATATATATATATATATATATATATATTCCAGATACTCAAATACATTATAAAAATTAATTTTCTTCAATTTTCTTCCATTTTCTTCAGTTTTCCAATTGGTAAAATCTTAGAAAATAATTTTCATCATCATCATTTTTTTTTTTTCATTCTCCTCATTAGCCTTCCTTGCTACTTCTGCATGCAGTAGCTTAATAACTGCATCCTTTCAACTCCATAATTCTATGAGTTCAACCTTAAAATGTTATTTCGTTATCCTTAAACTAAATAAATTTTGTAAAATTTATTTCTTTCGTTTCCTTTATTCCAGTTCACACATGTAAACTCCAAAATTTGTTTTTTTTTTTTTCCAACACACCTATGTGTTAACTTCTAAGCACACAAACCATACACAATGCATGCCACATGGCATACACACCATCACACAATAATTCATCAAATCACACAAAACACCAAACACATGCATGCAGTGTCCAAGTTTTGTCCCGTGATTTCCTAGGTAATCTCATACCTAAACTCAACATCGAACCACACCTAGTGGTGATGTTATTACCCGACTGTGGCCTAAGCCCAAATCCGCTCAAGCCCTAGGTAGCTGTATACCTAGGCTCGATACAAGTCGGACGCCCAACCCGGGTCCGTTGACTCACCCGTCAACCCGGAATGGCGGATGTCACATCCACACGCTGACTTCAAAAATCGAGCAGAGTCTCCTTTGTACGGGGAGCTCTACCCAAATACAACACCTGTATGAAACCTGTCCCAAATAGTCCAATATAATCACAACATGAGTAAAACGACCACTTGGGCCCATAAACAATACCCATAAAACATACCAACTATGAATCCAACTATATCCAATAGTTCTAAGAGTTCAAATGTTTTACTCTTATATAACACATATATTAAAATTAGAGAATCTACATGTATAAATCATCAACTACAACCCTAGCTTTCTTCACAGTCCCACCCTAGACGAGCCGTCTCACACACTCCCTGCACCAGAAAATAGCATCCCCGACAGTGAGCTAATGCTAAGTAGTGAATCACCCTATGGGCCACTCTCCACCTGCTGCAGTGCAATGTCTAATATAAACACACATTCAAGCAAATGCATGATCCTACTAATGTCTAACTTATCAACTCATAATCTAATCCTCACCGACTTCACACTCAATTTGCCTCGTATAAGAATTTTTACGTTTATTCGTGGAGAACCCTCCGACGTATATATATATATATATATATATATATATATATATATCAATCAAGTCAGTTCCGACGATTGATATTACTCTGGACTACCTCCGATGTATATAATAATCAAGCCGCCTCCGACGATTGATATTTTTAGTAATGGACTACCCTCCGATCATTTTTTAGTTTTAGACAACCCTCCGAAACCATTTTCTCCAGACTCATCTCATGCACTCACTTCTACCGTCCTAAGGTGTCCCAGTGCATATGGAATGGCATGCACCCACATAGTCTATAACACATGCAAATATATAAACATGCATATATTCACATAAAATTAAATCACAATCATGTTATGTAATTTCGCATTTCATCACATCAAAATTAAATTTCACATGCTTAACGACAACACGAGCAATTCTACTTGAATTCACTGACCAAACACATTAATTCACAAAATTTATTTTGTGAACACTATTCTCGAGAATAGTGAAACCCTCGGTTACTATTCTCGAAAAATCACCAATCGTCGGTTCACTTTGTGAACCCGAATTTCACAGCCATTTCCGGCCTCATACAAACCAATACATGATTTAAAGCATAATTTATGCTATTAAAGACCCAATGGGCCCCTCGCCTGCACGGTTGCTCACATCGGGTTCAATAAATTAAATCAATTTGCCTAAGCTTGACCGACTAAACGGCTGCCTAAGACCTCAAGCCAACCAAACATTGTAAAACACTTAAATAAAGAGAAACCCAAGTAGGAGAAATCCTCACCTCACGGAGTTTGTCAAAACTCCCCAACAACTGTCCACGCTGTATCCCGCTTCGCAGAGAGTGCCTTCTTCATTCCGAAGACCGCGACTATCTGATCGCTTGCAAATTTCAGAGAGAGAAGCTCAGGTTCTCTCTAAAACAAAACGAAAATGGCCACTGATCTAATCGCTTCCTCATTTTTTGCTTTGCATTCTAAGACAAACGCTATTGGAGTGTTTTGTGGTCTATTCTCATTTAATCTAATTCTAAAAGACCATTATGTCCTCTTTACTCGCTGACATTCGACACTATCTCTACATTCCATTTTCATCATTTCTACTCATGCCACTTATGACACATGAGTACGTGTTATATGTGACTTTCGTCGCATCGAAATCGTTTTACTAAGACCGAAACGCGATAATTTAAAAACATAAAATTCGACTGTCGAATTCAACGAAATTCGACGTGCTAGCTAGACATTGCGAGACGATTCCAACGGTGAAATCCATTTCATCATCCGAGATCCAGAGAATAAATTTCGTATTTTTAATCGAAATTAAAATTTTGTAACCGAAATTACAATTTTGCCCTTTTTCCAAAAATTGGAATTTCTGTTTTACAGATCATGCATTTGAATGTAGCATTGAAAGAGCACATGCACTTGGGGTACTTTGCAGACTCACTATCGAGCACAGCTCCTGGCCTCGGTGAGGGAGCCTAGCTGGTGCAATGTGAGTAGTGCGAGAGACTGCCCTAGAGACCTGAGTTTTGGGAGAGACGAATGTGTTTGCCGGTTCTGTCGCAGTTGTAATTGCTCTTAATTCTTAATATATGCTTATAATATAAAACATTGAATCCCTCGAAACTGTTGATATAGTCGATATAGCATATTGAGCGAGTAGTGTTAGGTTAATAAGTGCCAGATCACATAGTCAGATAGCCAAAGAGTACAAATGGCCCGGCGTAGCCCCTTACGGGAGTTTACCAAATACAAAACCTGGGTATATAACTGTCCCTAAATACCATTATCAAGTGTGAGTACAAACAGCTGGCCCACATAAACACTACCATCAATATATATATTCAACTTAGCATCTATTAGTTTTAGTTCATTGTTTTAACTCTTATACAACATATATTAAAATTAAAACAATTCTAATACACGTAGAACCATCAAAGCCACATTCCGGCTCTCTTCTAAAACTCAGTCTCTAGGACGATCCGTCTCCTCACACGCTCCCCAGACTCAGAAATAGTATCCTCATGTGCAGCCAATGCTCGTGAGTGGAATCACCCATGGGCTACTCTCCACCTAAGTGCATGTGCAATGCTCCAGTAAACACATTCAAGCAAACGTGGATGATCCTACTTGGAATGTCTAATTATCATCTCATACCCGGTCCTCACTGACTCTCACACTCGCCAAGCCTCGTATGAGAATTATTATGTTTATTTGTTTGTGGACAACCCTCCGATGTATATATATTTCCAATTGGGCCGCCTCCCGACGCATTGATATTATTTACGGACTACCCTTCGATGTATATCAATCAAGCCATTCGACGATTGATATTTATTTTTTGGGTGATGGACTACCCTCGATAATTATCATTTTTAGACAACCCTCCAACCATTTTCTGTGACTCATCTCATGCACTCATTTCTACCGGCCCTAGGATGTCCCCAAGGCATATGGAATGCATGGTGCCAATTCCATTACTAGCCTATAACACATGCAAATATATAAACATGCATATATTCACATAAAAATTAAATCACACAATCACTGGTAATTTCACATTTCATCACATCAAAATTAACCTAATGAGGGCTAATGATCAAACACGAGCAATTCTACTTGAATTACTCGACCAAACACATTAATTCACAAATTTATTTTGTGAACACTGACTGGCAGAATAGTGAAACCCCTACACATTCCTAAAATCACTAATCATAGGTTCACTTAGTGAACTCGGTTTCACTCTACCATTTCGGGGCCTCTGTTCCAATCAATACATGATTTATTTCGCAAATTACACAATTAATCAAACCAATGCACTCGTGCCCAAAGGATATCGGCATAAATGGATTTCAAAATTTCCAATAATTCGGGCCCCAAGTTTTAGGATCCGATCAAACGGCCCATTCAAGGCCTCAACCAACTAGACATTGAAAAACACTTAAATAAAGTAAACCCAAGTAGAGAAACCCCTATCCTTGGAGCTCGAGGAAACTCCCTAAATCCGGCACACGCTAAGCCTCTCTCCGCGTAGAGCAAATCTTCCTTCTTGTCCCGACCGCCGATGGCCTGATCGTAGATATTTTAGAGGAGAAGCTACACTCCTCTCTCACTAAACTTCAAAACTGGAAGCCCACCGGTCCGAAAATCCCCTTTCACGCTTTTGCCCCTTTAATTTGAAGAGATGACACTATTGGACATTTTGTCCTTGCTGTCATTTAAACTTTCCATTAATACCAATTATGTCCTCCTTCTGGGCTGACATCTCTAAGACTATCTTGGCCAGTCCATTTCATTATTTCTCTACTCATGCCACTTCTACGGCACATGAGTACGTGTTATATGTGACTTTCGTCACAAATAAAAATCAAGTTTTTTACTAAGACTCCGAATCACACGCCGAAAAACACAAAATTCAACTGCCCTAATCTGACGTAAATTGACGTGGCAGCTAGATTTCCTGAGACCCATTCCAACGGGTGGAACCGCTTTGTCATCCGGAGATCTAGAGAATAAATTCGATTTAACCTAAATTACAATTTTGTAACCAAAATTATGATTTTTGCCCTTTTCCGTAAACTGGAATTTCTGGTCTTGTATTCTCCTCTTAAAAGGAATTCTTGTTCCAAATTTAATAACACAATCACAATCACTCATGGCAACGCACTCTACCATGCATGTAAACTAGTCAGTCATTTAAATGTTAAACGACTAAACCACGTAATCTTCATCCCTGCAAACAAGAAGGATATGTACCTGGCGATCGCGCCCTCACGCCTCCCAAGTTGACTCTCCACTCCATAGTGCTGCCATTAGCCTCAATGGCCCTAGCGCCGCAAACCTGATCACGGCTATTCAAAATACATACTGGTCCCTCCTCGAAGGTCCCATTAGTGTCAACCTCAATCTGTCCCCAATCCACCACATGAGATGGATTCGGCGAAGGTTTCCTGAGGCTGGAGACGCAGTCACCGTGGACACCGACATGCCGGGCTAGAACGCCCAATCGATACGCGCAACAAAGGTTTTACTCTCGGTGTGCATTCGGAAGGCCCAATGAACTCGGGCGAGTAGCTTCCGCGCTTGCCGAACCTGACTAATTCCTCTTAGGCATCACCTTAAAGAAAAACGTGGATCCTCAACCTCGAACTCTGGTCGACGCGACATCTCGCATAACTCTTCTCGCCATGAGCCGTGAGAAGACGCCGACAAGCTCACCTTTCGGGAGGTGTCTCTAATCAGATCAGACCCGTGATGGAGCCTCTCCCACCTTGTCTAATCGTAACGGTGATCTACATGAGTGGCCTCCCACACGTCTCCACATGGTGCCATTTGTATACTTCGCCTCGATAACTATTGTTGTGAAGGACCCACTAAGGGCAAATGCTCCTCCCAGCTACCCTTATGGCCTGTGACGATGCTCGCAAATGGCCTCTAACACTCAGAGACAATCTACACAATGTGTAACCCTACATAACCCTTACTTTGTGTGTAAACGCTAACCTTCCCAAGGTTACTATCGCTAACAATCCGATGGACCGTCAACCTAGTCCATGTCATGAATGACATCCCTATACTGAGCCCTTGCCGGCTCAACAACACCCAATGCAACTGCCAAAGAGGTATCCAAATCTCGAGTCACTCCCGACTCCCATCACTCGGCCCCCTAAGCTCACGTGATAGCCCGACCGTGTTTTCATCTCGACATATAACTCTTCTGGGCTTACACTTCGGTTTCATTTCTCGACTAACTATAAGTCTTCATCATCGAAATTCTAAAGACAAACTCAACCCACACTCTACCACTTGAGTAGAACACCGCACTGCACCTGCACCCCGACTCAACGGGATGAAACAGCCTTGCACACGAACGCACAATGCCGCTACACCGTGACACCCTATCTCGAGGTCCACCACAGCGTAACTGGCAGATCTCACTCATAATCCACCTATCAGTCAACTCTCACCCTACGATCCTAGGGAAGAACATATTCCCCCCGCTTCAAAGGCCTTAACCTCGCTTCTAAATTCGAAGGTCGCGCTTCGGTATGATAACCCGACGGTTGTCCTACTAATGACAACCTGATGGTCATTAACTCGCCCAAGCATGGGCGTCAAGCCTCGTGACATCAATAACCAATATGTCTACTATCCTAAGGTCCACACTCACGCCCACTATACAACTCCGATATCCGTCTCGACTTCGGACACACACTCCGCCCTCTCGCCTATCTGTGTCTGGAGTGCTGTATAGGCAACCCGAAATCGAAACTCGGTTCCTCGACCTTACTAGGGTGTGGAGTGACAAATGAATCAGAGTACTCTCCCGTTTCTACGCGAATCGGGACCGGCGCTGTCCCCAAAGTCTGTGGATCCCCGACTCTGCGGCACCCCGCCTTTCATGCCTAATCCTCGGACTCCGCCCCAAACTCGTGTGAAGCGTAAGTCTCGCCTTCCCCGAACTAGAAGGCTGACTCCCTCTTGCTACTAACACCCGCATCCCGAAAGGCTCCGAGCATCCGATCTCTCTATGGTCAAGGTCGTCCCAAACTACGGAGTCTGTCCCCAGAGGGCGGTCCTACATCCCGCCCGAATGGACAACTCACCCCATTCTCGACCTGTGAATACCTAGCCAATCCCAAGAAACTACATATCTCGAAGACGAGATCCGGGCCCTCCCAACTCATCACGCTCAACCTTCTATGGGTCGACCGACACTTCTCGATGCCGACATCACGTGTCCCAAAAATCCCACCCCGCAAGCCAAAACTCGTGACTCATCGAACTTAGCGCATAACCTGATGGTCTTTTACCACCGTAAATGATCCTCAAGTGATACCTATGCTCCCACTGGATCGGGAGTAGATCAAAATGTCATCCACGAAGACTACGCATAAACCGATCTAGATAGGGTCGGAATAATTTGTTACGTGATGAGATCCATGAATACGCGCATTCCTCAACCAGTAACACCGTGAACCCAAAGTGCCCATAACGCGTCTCTAACGCTGTCTGGGCGATATCTATCTCCAACCCTCACCACGGTAACCGGGCATATATTCCATTCGAGTAGACCCGCCCTCTCAATTGATTTAAACAAACGGCCAATCCTAGAATGGGCACCATCTCTTGATTGTAACCCGTTCAACTACCTGTAGTCAATGCACAAATAAGGGTCTTGCCCTTCTCTTCTCGCAGAATTAGAAACGGAGCGCCCATGGTGAAGCGTCAGAACCCTTGTCCAAGAATCGACTCAGTTCGTAACTCAATCAAAAGCATCCCATGAGGAGTCATAGAATGGGGCGTAAGTACTGTGGTCTGCTAACTCATCAAGTCTACTACCCTTCAGGAGGCAAAATTCCGTGCAGCTCATCCGAAAAACATCCACATACTCGCACACCGGTAGATCTAAGTCCGGGTCTTCCTCGTCCCTTCAGTAAGGCTCGCTTAGCTAACCCGTCGGTCCCTCGACACCTGACCATATACCGTCCTGGGAAAATGCTTCGTCATTCCCGAGTCACCACACGAAAATTGGGCCCCGCGATGGCGTTAACCCTTCTCAACACAATCGATAACGACCCTGTTAAGCTGTCACCCAACGATCCCTAGGATGAGACGAACTCGACACATGTCTATGATCCTCAGTCCACCGTGAGTAGAGTCCCCGAGATCTCCAACTCGCAGAACCACGACATATCATCCCTATTCTCACTCTAGTCCATAGGGAAGAACTCGCCACATGCTGTGGGCCTCCTAAAGTCCTAGATGTCCTTGCCCATCACTATGCTATTTGGGCCCACTCTCTAGCTAGAACACAAATTAGTCTAATCCCGTAGTGCCGAGGTAATCTCCATAGCCTCTAATAAATCTTCTCGATTCAGAGGAACTAATCATCTCACACCATCGATCTCCTCCCGTGAAATGCTCCAGGAGGATGATGCGCCCTAAACTTCCGGAGGTTACTAGACCTCCCCTCGACCACCCGCTATAGCTTGTGCGAGCAGCAATTGATGCAATACCTTGGCCAAATTTCGCAAAGCCCCGCTTAATCAAACACGATGGTGCCCGACCAATACCCGTGAACGCCCCCACGTCCTTGTCCTCGCCTAGCCATCACAAGGCAATGGCAAATTTAATTCAGTATCCTAAGGCATACACCGCCCCGAGACACTATTCATACACATAGATCGTTGTATACACATTGTCCTTGCATTTACAGGTAATACAAGGCAATCAATTATGCATTTAAAACATTTTTATCAACAAAAATTTCATTTTTGAAAATTTTATTTTTCGAAATTTTTTTTTTTCAAAAATTTATCCCTCTTTCTTTGATTTGATTTTATTTTTTCCATTTTTTTTTTCCGAAATTTTTTTATACTGTTCATAGTTACTGTTCACCTAAGTTGCAATACAATTTGTTTATTGCAATACACTTCCAACAGTGTATTGCAATACAATACACATTCCCCTACAATACCCCTCATTTCCCTTGCAATACACCTTTTGCCCACTAAGCTAAATTGCAATACAATTTTGAACCCACGCACCTGATCAGACAGTAATATTACGTAATTGTATCACAGTGTGAGGTGGCTAGATCAGATCGCGTGAAATTTCGGGGGAAGAAATTGTATCGGCAGAGGAGACTCGCCCGACGTGAAAATGTCGGCGATATTCACGAAGATTCCATCTGCCGACGTGAGAAATAACGGACCCCGGTTTCAGGCGTCACAAATTTTTGGTATATGGAATGGAAATTAAGCAGACATGATTGTGTGATTTAAATTATGGAACATACGACGATTACATATTTGCATGCTATATAGAATTGAAATGGAAATCGCATCATGTATCTATATGCACTCGGGGCACCCTAGGACGATAAGAGTGAGTGCATGGAGTTAATCTTGAGAGAATGGTTCTGAGGGTTGTCTAAAAATAATGAATACTCCGAGGGTGAAGTCCAAATAAAATATCAATCGTCTGGAAATACCAATCGATATACATCTAGGTACCACGACAATATCAATCCCTCCACAGCCCAATTGATATATATATCGGAGGTTGTCCACAACAAAGTCTGGTTCCCAGGGCAGGCTTAGGGCAGTGTGAAGGAAATGTGGGGAGGACCCGGATATAAGATGATCGCTTAGACATTCAAGTAGGATCATGCATTTGCTTGAATGTGTGTTTACTTTGGAGCATTGCATATGCACTTAGGTGGAGAGTAGCCCATTTAGGGTGATTCCACTATTGAGCATTAGCTCACCCTATCGAGGGAACATATTTTCAGGTACAGGGAGAGCACGAGGAGACGGCTCGAGATCGCTTGAAGAAAGTCTAAAGTGGGTTTTGGCATCGTTTTTGTATACATGTATTAGAATTCCTGAATTTTAATATATGTCGGTGTAAGAGTAAATAATTGAACTTGTAAACTAAGATATAGTTGATATGTTTATGGGCATGGTTTACGGGCCAAGGGCCGTTTTACCTATGATGGATTATATTGATAGTTGATATATGTTGTGAGTATAAATTTGTGGGCCTAAGAGGTCATCTTTTAATCTCAGATGGTCAGATATGAGACCCTATGTGGTCATTGTGTATATTGGGACAGGTTATATACAGGTGTTGTATTTGGGTAGAGCTCTCCGTACAAAGGAGACTCTGCCCGATTTTCGTGAGAAATGTCAAGTCACCTGACATTCACGAAGAGCCTACATTGACGCGAGAATAACTGACCCTGGATTGGGGGCCACAAGAACAATTAGTTAAGGAAACTAGTAAATTAGAAGAAAATAAAATAGAAAATCTTTTCCAACAATTTGAAAAACTTAGTTTAGGAGAAAAACCAAAAACTAGTGTAGAATTTAAAATCAATCCATTTGAACCTAGAAATTTAGAAATAAAACCATGGAAATTGTAGAAGTAATAAAACCAAAAGAAAATGTCAAGGAATTTATAGAAGAAAATTTGAAAAAGGCAATAAAAGAAGTAACTCCATACAAAAACCTTAGTTATGTTTTAGTCCCAAATAATAAAGATTTTTAATAACATACCATAAGTTCATTAGAAAATATAGTATATTTAGACTTAGTTTCTTCATAAATAAAACAAAAACTTTTGAAAAATAAAACCAATAAATATATGCATTTAGGAGTAATTTTAATAGGGATAATTGGACTTCATAGAAAGGAAATAGGAGCCCTTGTAAATATTAATCTTTAGATAATGTAGAATTGAATTAATAGACGAGCTTTAGCTAGGTGCATAAGTAAATATGAATCAAAATTATGCGCTATAGGTTGCATCCCCACAACTATAGATCTTAGGGAATTTACTGAAAAAATAAAAATAACCATAAATACAAAAGGATATGATATGGAACCTGGTAGCAAAAACCCTAGTGTAGCCATAGGATTTATTGGAAAAACAACAAATGCTTTAAGTTTAAAATGCATGATGGAATTTGATGATATAGTAAAAACTTTTGGTAGTAAAACTAAATATGGATTGAAGCCTAAACCCTTAGAAATAAATTATTTATTATAAGAGAATGGGAATTCTACCACAAATAAATAAACTAGAAACAAAAATATCCAACCTCTAGTAGTATAGATCACAATAAAGATGGAAGTAGTATAACATTTGGAAATTACAAACCTATAAATATAGAACCGTAGTCCTGAGAAAACTGAATCGAACATGTTAATGTAGTAAAGACAAGAACTTAAATTTGTATAAATATAGAAATCGTAGAAAAATTTATATAGAAACTCAGAGTTAATTGATAGATTGTTAGAAGAATTTGAAAAATCCAAAATTGTTAGATGAACCAATAGATCAAGAAAACTTATAGATATAATGTGCAAAATAATGATAGACATCAAATAATTTTGAAACTTTATCAAACAAACCTAGTTGGGAAAAATTAGATATAGAAGTAATAAACCAATTTATAATACAAACTACATATTCTGCAGAAAAAGACGAAAAATAAATGAAATAATCAAATTCAAAAGAAACATAGAAGAAAAATAACACAAGAAAATAAAATTGAAGAAGAATTTGTAAATGTAAAAACAAAATAGTTAAACAAGGTCTGAATTTAAAACAAGAATAACCTTCTAGTAGTTATTCAAAACCCAATAATGAATATGGAACAAATGGACCACTTTAGATATAGATAATACTAGCAATCTTAGAAACCATGGTGAAAATCGGGAACAATCTTTAAATTCTCGATGGTGTTATTGTAGCTTTCAAACCAACAAGAAATATATGAATATTGTAAAAGTACAATCAGAAACTAGATTACAATTTTTAGAAACATGGAACAAAGAAAACAAGAGTTATTTTCAGAAGAAATAATTTTAGTATATCTGTGTTTATAAATCTTATAAAATTATATTTTTAGAAACAACCCAAGAGGATGTGGGAACGAACTCAGATACAGGCCCAGAGTATGTGACGCCCCAATCCGGGTGTCCGTTGACTACCCGCCAACCTCGTTATTCTATATGTCTCAGAGTCATGAGACACACACATGAGCAAAATAAATGCATGGGAGGCCCATACATCCAAAATTATAAAACAAACATCTCAACTACATTCTCAGAAGTCTCATGCTTGTTCTACAAAAAGCTTTATACATATTTACAAATATTTACTAAAGCTACATTTCTACTTTCTTCTCAAAAAACTACCTCTAATGAGGCCGTCTCGGATAAACAGACCAGTATCTCACTGACGGTGAGCAAAGCCCAAGAGAAAATCTCCTCCTCACAAGGGTTACTCCAAAATGCACATGCAATGGCATATATAAACAATCAATCACATTCCATACAATTATTCTCTATATTAAATAGTTCATAACATGTGATCAGATGCAACCCCTCATGCTTCATGCACTCCAAGTCCCAACCGACTCTCATGACCTGAATGCCAAGCTGACTAAACCTGTCACACAATTGGGCGACTAAACTATTAGACACCCTCCAATTTTATTTATCAAAACCTGATTTTGATCTTTTCCTTATTTTGGGGCAATCTTATATCGGTTTTACATCGTGAGGACGTGACGCCTTTTCAACATTTTCATGAATTTGCATCGTCGTAATTCATGTCTAACCGTGGAATAACCTGTGGGACTTTTCACCTCGGGGGATCTAATTCTAACTGTCTCATCAAACATGTAATTTATCATTTACACACTCGTGAATCTCTACCTTAGACTTTGTCCCAGTTTTTCCCTGAAAGCTCACGACCCACTCCCACCCGATTAATCGGTAACAACCTTACCCCCGCACCTTGTACACCCGACTGACACGATGTGACTGCAGTGTTATAAAATGTATGATACACGTATTTTCTTCATGTTATTATAAGGAATGAACACTACATGAAACATTTAAAGTCATGGATAATTATAATTATACATATAATCTACCACCATGTCAACCATATATTAATACACAATAGCATGCATCAATATCTCATTTCTACACACCGCATGTCATTCAAGCAAGCAACAACACACAAGAGGTCACCAACTCGACTCATCCAAACAGCAGATTCTCACGGCCCTTCACAAACATGAACCACCAAGTTCCAAGCATTGCTATCACAACAACAAAACCACACACCTAGAAACTTTTGCTTCAGTCAAACCCTGAACTGCATAGTCCGAGAAAACTTGACCATGAAATCCATACCCTTTAATTCCAAAGCAAAGAACTAATTTACTGGCCTCCTTTGCGCCTCCCACAAACAACCCCTACCATTATAAAGCCTTTAAAGAAAAGTAAATCAAGCAGGAAAATATCCTACCTCTTAAAGCTTAAAGAAACTCCAAAAACCTTGAGCCCACGCGTTGTCCCTCTCCGGGGTGATGGTGAACACTTCCTTGTCTCGAAGAACCGACGGCTCTGATCTCCTACTAACCTTAGAGAGGAAGAAGACCTCTCTCAATAAAATGGGAGAACAAACCCACGATCTCTTTTCCTTCTTCTTCCTAATACGTTTTTCCTTTTGCTTTTGTTTTATTCCCTCATTTTGCTTTTCTTTTCTTTTTCTCTTTTCTTATCTCACCTTACTTTCCATTTTCTCCTCATTTTCTCCTTTCTCTTTTCATTTCTCTCCTCCAATTTGGAGAACACCTCACATCCGGTCAATGGGAGGAAATTTCCTCCCCTCCTTCCTTAAGCAACTTTTGTGGCTATCTTTTTTTTCCTCCCTTTTCTTTTATTTCTTAATCCCTCTTAATGACATCATGCACTCAAGTGGTTTAATATGAGCCATGGAAATCCCTTCTCCCACATGGCTAATTGTGAGCCATTACTTTTTAGTGCCAAGTGTCACACATCTATGGTGCCATGTGGCATCTTCTTATCTTGCACAGGTCATCATCCGACATCCTAATGCCTCGAAAAGCGTGAAACTCACCACCCTAATCTAACGAAATTTATTGCAGCTAAATCTCTAGTTGAGACGTATTCTAACCTGAGAAGTCCATTTCACATCCGAGATCTAGAAAATTTCGGATTTTGAATCGAAATTACCACTTTACCTCTTTTGTAACTGGATTTTTTCCTGGGTCTCACAATAAGTTTGAAATGCTTAAATTATGTAACCTTTCGTATATAAAAGAATATGAACAAAATTTAGGAAATATGCAAATTTGCTAAGATAGATAGAATACCCGTAATATTTAAAATAAACAGATATTAAAATAATAAGGACCAATAGAGGGTGTTAGATTATGGAATGAATTTTCAACCTCTCGACAAAAACTCTCCTTATATAGGTGTTGGAGTAGAATTTGTAAAATAATAGGAAAAAGAATGTTTAAATATAGGAGAAAGAAGTCAAAATAAAGAACAAGATTTAAATAGACAACTTAGAAGATTAAATTTAGGGAGAAGATTTAGATTTAGGATGTAGAGATAGATATAGGGAATATAGAAACCCAAAAGATATAAACAACCTTTAGAAGAAAATCAAGAACTATCAAAACCAACCTTTTAATACAAGATATAGAAACCAAAAGGCTGGATAGAAAAGAAGAAGAACCAATTATGGAAAAGTAAAACCAATGTAAATGCTATTTATGTGGAAAGTAGGTCATATAAACCCGAATGTCCCGAACTTAAAATTGCCAATGAACGAAATAGAAAAACCCAAATTAAAATTAATTTAATAAAAGAGATGAAATAAATAGTGACAATGAAGAATTAATTAGTGAATTAGATTTTGAGAGGACACCAAGTATATATAGCTTAGAAGATGAAATAAAAGAATTCTTTTAGTAAAGATTGGTTAAGTAGACTGATTTATATAAATGAATTAATTATTTATGACTAACTTTGTGTACAGAACATGGCTCAAAGGAGAAATTCAAAGCAAAACTTTCAATTTGGAACTGTTAGTTTAAAATGTAGAAGTTTTAAACCCAAACCTTCAATTTCGCCTTAGACTCAAACCTTTGAACATAAAGTAATTGTTGATAACCTTTGTCTTTAAACTCAAACTTTCAAAACCAAAAATTTAGAATATGCTTATGGAAAACCATTTCACTTTAGCCCAACATCTTCAAAATTTACAAACCGCTTGTTGTTTTAGAAGTCTGAAAAATTCAAAATGCTTAAAACCCAAGAAAAACAAGAAAACTATATTAAGGATTTAATCAAAGTCGAATTTCAACAATGTTAGTAAAAACCGATTTAATTAATATACTAGGAAATTAGCCATACTGCCAAACAGCTTTTGAAAAACTTCTTAGTTAAAAAATGTCTTCCTGACTATATTTATAATATTATAGAATCTTACTTTTAGATAAATATTATGAAAGTAATAAGAACTAGTGTATATTATATGAACAATTTGTAACCAAAACAATGGAACAAAATGATATATGGCTTACCATGATCCCGGATTTATTTTTCGTTGTTTACTTAGCTTATGTAAATATGTCTCTTTAGATCAAAATATTGGTAGGAACCGATCCTAACTCATGGATCAAGGGATTTTGAAAAACATGTTTTTAACTAGTATTTATCAAGTACCTAACAATTTTTCTGAAAAACTGAAAAATATTGTTGAATATCTTTTTAGAACCGAAAACTATGTAGATATATCTTTTGAAACCATACCACCTTTATTTAGAACTGATGGAAGCACATTGTCTCGCTATCATCGCGTATATCAAACACAACAAAGAACCTTAATACCCCAAAGAAACTCGAATAGGAAATGACCTGCTTCAAAAGAATTTCCCGTATATTACAATAGATTTAGAGATTTTAAAATTTTTTGAATTTAGAAACCCAGAAATAAAAATTTTTATCTTAGTTGGCGAAAAACCCCAACCATGTCAATTTGGAGAACTAACCTTTAGAAAAATTTTCAACCCAAAAATTATAACTTTAGAAGAACAAAGATTTTATTAACTTTACTGCAAGAGATTCACTGCAGATATCATAATGTCACGATGACGAAACTTCCGAAAATCTACTAGATGTGAGTTATGCAAACTTGGAAATGCAATGGAAGGATAACGAAGACATCAAATCCTCGCAAACAAAGAGTCAACTCTAAACCAAAACCAAATTCGCACTGCATTTTCTCAACCAAGCTTATCTTAAGCTAGCAAGAAGACAAAAGAAAGAGGGAACGTGTAAAAATTTTTGAAGCTTAGAAGAAAAGACAAAAAATTTTGTACAAAAGTTGATGTTACTTGTCAACTTTTCATTTATTAAGTCCTTATGTAAATAGTTAAAGTGTATAGGATATCTATTGTCCTTTACATAATATGGATTCATTTAATGTTTAGATAGATTTTTTTACTTTTCTAATTTGTCTTTAGTGTGTAATAAGTCTATAAATAGAGTCTTTGTACATACGAAGAGGATCATGAGTTGCATGAGTTTTAGAAGCTTTTGAGAGTTTGAGCAATAGTTGAGAGTTGAAAGTTTGTATAGAAAGTTTGAAGAAATAAATTGTAAGTATTTCTTTTCAAATTCTCTTTTGTTCTTACTTTATGAGCACTCATTTATTTAGGGGAAACAAAGGTAAAAAGATACAAGGGAAATGGAGTTTGATTTTAAAATTTTTTAAAATAGTAATAATCAACCTACATGGATCCTCTGCTGTTATTATCTTTCTTATACAAAAAGAAAATTTTGTTAAAATTAATCTTTGAAACCTGTTTGAAATCGGAATTCTTAAAACTAGAGCCTTTAGTCTTAACCTACAGACTCAACTGCTTAAATGTGGATAGCATTTGAGGAGACTTTGTCTGGTCTTGGTGGGGGGATTTTTCCTATGACACGAAGTGATGTTTTATTATTCTTAATTTAAACCAGGGTGTTTTGAGGAGAGATTTGTGAGATGGGTTTTGTTTTTAGTATAAGAGGGAATAATGGTATCAGAGCACTTGTATGTTAATTATTATTATTTAAAAAACTTTTGAAATTAAATTCCAAAGTACCAAGCTTTATCTTACCCCGTTTAAAGTCATATTGTGAAACAAACTTTTTAAAATTTGTATGTTTATGATATTGTGAAATTTTGTTTGATTTTGATATTTTGAAATTTGAGTGATTTTGTTGTTTTTATAATTTGCATGAAAATTGTAAAAAATTTGTATGTTAGTACTGTGTGTTTATTTTGTCTTTTATTCTCATCCTCCTAGTGTTTATAATTTAGATTATGATCGTAAAAGAAGAACTTAGTAATAGAATTTACGTCAAGATGAAGAATTAGGGAAAAATTTAGATAAACTCAGATAAGCTTTAAGAACAATCATAAAAACCTTACTAAAGATATTCCAAAACCTTGTTTCTCTTAAATATTTGTGTGAAATACGAAACCACTATAAAAAACCTACGAAGAGTTATTTAACTCTAGAAATCAGAAGTTAAAATCAAATAGTAAAATATTATATAGATAACCTTTATGTTAGTAGTTCAAGTTCTTATGCTAGTAGTTCAATTTCTTAGAAAGTAGAAATTAGTACATAAATTAATGTAGAAATTAGAAATAAGTGTAGAAACTTGTAGAAATTAATGAACCCTGAGTTTAAAAAGGAAGAAATTAAATATTTTAAGAACCTTGTAGAAATTCAGTTAGAATTAACTAAGAGTATTGTGTTAACATAAAAGAAGAAAGAAAATCAGGCAAGTGTGATCAAGATATAAAAATCTAGAAAAAGTTAAAGAAATTCAACAAAGAATATTGAGATTTAAAAAGTATATAACCTTAGGAATAGAAAGAAGTTAAAGACTTTAAAGATTTTAATTTTAATGAAGCACTTAGACTATAAAAGAACATTTAGTTAAGAAAGATAAATTTTGTAGAAAGAAATAGAAAACAAAATCTAATGAAAAAATTTGAAAGAAATATTAGAAAACTTAGTCAAAAGTAGATCAAATACTGAACAACAGAACAATGTGTGGGTAAAGGGGCAAATTAGAAGAAAATAAAATAGAAACATTTCCAACAATTTGAAAAACTTATTAGAGAAAAACCAAAACTAGTAGAATTTAAAATCAATCACTGAACCTAGAAATTTAGAAATAAAACCATGGAAATTGTAGAAGAATAAAACCTAAAAGAAAATGAACCTATCAAGAAATAGAATTTTTGAAATTGAAAATTTAGATGAAAATAATTTAATAAAGAAGAAATGAATCAAAAACAAAACCTAAAAATAACACTCCTTTAGATTTAGGAAAAATTAGTACAACCTTTAGAAAGTAAAATAAATCCTTATAATATATGGAAAGATTTGACAAACAATAGGAAAACCTACATAGAAGTTAAGATAAATAATTTAGTGGATAAAGAAACTCAAAAAAGAAGAAGAACTAATAAATTCTTTGGGAAATTAAATAATGCAGAAATACAGCAAACAAGGTAAAAAAACAATAACATTTCCAACAACCATTAAATTAAATAAACCGAAATAAAAGAAGAGCAATCTTAGATACCGGAGCTAGTAAAACCTTTTATTTAAAACTCAGCACTGTAAAAGAAGATTAACAAACCTTAATTCAACTCAGAGAATATGAAAAAGATAATCAAGAAAAAATAAGAATAACAAAAACATATAGCTAATGTTCCAATAATAACAATATAAATCATGACATTACCACAAACCTATTTAGTACTCTCAGATAAGTTTGTATCCTTTATTTTAGGTTTGTGTTCTTGTACATTCTTACAAGAGGTATAATACAAACAAACCAAGTTAGCTTGCACCCTAAAACTACAACCATTGCTTATACAAACATTTAAAATAGAACCTATAAATATGATTCTATTATACAAATAAAATAGAGAAACAAATATAGTATAGTTAATAGATTATTCAAGAAAATTTAAAAAACTAATTAAAATTAAAAAACCTTTAGTCCAATTAAAAAATAGGAACTATAGAGATAATCCCAAAAACATTGAAGAAACAAAACAATTTGTAAAATTAATAAAAACTTACTATTGAAAGTAAAAACTTCTAAGATTAAAATGTAAACTTTGTAGATAAAAGAATTTAAAATACAAATAGGAAGAATTATTGCAAATAACCTCATCAAACCAAGTTTTAGTCCTCATAGACTTAGTATCGCATTTTTAGTTAGAAACCATAGTGAAGAAAAACTAAGAAGTTTAGGGAGACCTATAAATTCCAATTTCAAAAAGTGGCAAAATCGTAATTCAAGTAAAATCCGTAATTTATTCTCTCTAGATTCTTGATGACAAAACGGATTGCAATCTATAACGCCTCACAAATCTACAAGACGAAAATTTCGTAGAAACTTTGTATAGCCTGAGTTAAGATGCTGAAACATCGCACCGTGCCTAAAACGATTTTGATGCTATGAAACAGAGATAACAGTACTCATGTGCCATAAGTGGGTATGAGTAGAGAAATGATAAAAATGTAATCTGTTTAGATATAGCCAATGTCAAACTGGGAAGAGGGACATAATCTAAGATTAATGGAATTGTTTGGTTAGAAAAATACACAAAACACTAACAGCGTCTGCCTCTCACACTTCAAAAAGCAAAAAGAAAACGTGAAATGGAAATTGATGCAAAGGAGTCTGCATTTTAATTTATATAGAACTAATTTCTCTGATTTAAGACAGCGATCCACCGTCATAGCCTTCTCGGACAAGAAGGAAAGTCGCTCTACGCTGAGAGAGGGCTTCAAGGTGAGTACGGATGGGAGTTTCAACTCCGAGAGGTAGGGGCTTCTCCCACTTGGGTTTTACACTTATTTAAGTGTTTTTCAATGTTTCGGTTAGTCATGAAATCTTGAACCACGTTTTGATCGATCCAAAAACTGGGACCTAATTGTTTGAATTTATTAAATCTTAAAATGTCCAAACAGGATCGTGACGAGCTGATTTGGGGTTGCTTATTGTGAAATCACAAGCAATGTATGCCTTGATGGAAAAGGTCGGAATACAAGAAATTGGTTCACTAAGTGAACCACTCATTGCATTAATATAACTGAGGTTTCACTATTCCTTGTAAGAAAGTTCAAAATAATTTATGTGAAATAATGTGTTGGTCGAGTGATTCAAGTCGAATTGCTCGTGTTTGATCATTAGCCCAGCTGAGCTAATTTGATGTGGACAGAAATACAAATTATATAAATATGATTGTGTGGATTTAATTTTTTATGAATATATGGTGTTTATATATTTACATGTGACATAGGATCAGAATGGAATTAATATGCATTCCATATGCACTGGAGAACTAAGACGATAGGATGGAGTGCAAGGAGGTGAGCTCCAGAGAAATTCGCTCGAGGCCGTCTAAAAAACAATAATTATCTGGAGGGTTGTCTAAAATAATAATTGTGAGAGACGGCCCAATTGATATACATCGGAGTATAGCCCATAACAATATCAATCACTGCCCAATTGGAGACATCATGCCATCCACAAACATATAAACATAATACTTCACATTTGGCGCCAAAGTACAAGAACAGAGTGACTGGCACTAGATGATCAAAGGAACATTCAAGTATGATCGCTTTACTTCGCCAATGCAGCTATTTATTTCTTGGAAGACGTATCAGACCACGAAGTGAGAGTAGCCTCACTTAGGGTGATTCCAATTAATATATTAGCTCCACCCCCGTCTAGGATATTATTTTATAGGCGCTGTGTGAGTGCAGGGACGGTCATTCGAGACAAAGGTTTAGGAAGAAAGCGATTGTGGCTTTGGGTTATGAGCACACATGATAGAATTGTTTTAATTTTAATATATGTCAGGATAAGAGTAATTAACTCTCAACTCAGGTTGATAGGTCGGATATATATACATTGTTATTGGTTTATGAGCCCAAGTGGGCCGTTTTTAATCATAGATCATATATTGGACCGTTTGGGACAGTTTTATGCTGATTTTGTACTTGGGTAGAGCTCTGACAAAGGGAGACCCTGACAGGAGAAATGCTCATCACCCGACATTCACTAGTGTTTTCCAGTTGACTGTGTCAACTGACTCTGGATCGGGCCAAGGTTAGATGGTAATTTAATTAGGTGATTAAATGATAATACGATATATGATACATAAAATACCTATAATAAAGATTCTTTAATTAATTTATTCAAGGATGTGAAGATTTTTCACAATTAGATTTGTAAGATGATTTTGGCAAATAAGATTAGATGAAGATAGGCAAACCATGGACTGCGTTTTGTCCTTGTGGATTATATGAATGGAATGTAATGCCACTTGGATTAAAGAACGCTCCTCAAAATATTTCAACCAATGATGACAGAATATTTAAAATACTCTTTATTCTTGTATATATTGATGATATTCTTGTTTTTTCCAAAACTTTTCATGAACATATAAAACATTTAGAACTTGTTTTTAAAGAATTTATAAATTATGGTTTGAGGTTAGTAGAGTGAAAATAAATATTTAAAAATCAAATTGAATTTTTAGGATTAGAATTAGAAAATGGTCAAGTAAAACTTCAAGAACACATAGTATAAAAAATCAATAATTTTCCAGACAAACTAGAAGATTTGTGAAACCCGGGAAATTTTTTTTTTTTTTCAAACAGAGTTTAATCGGGTAATTTATCTTAACCAGATGCATGTAAAACCCTAGATCTTTCTTTCAGACCCCGGATGACGAAATGGATCACGCCGTTAGGAATCATCTCGCTAAATCTATTGAACCAAACGAATCATTAATTCGTGATCACGTGGTTTTGAATGACAGACGAACGGGCTAATCAGTGGGTGCCAGGTGGCAATTGCATGGAGACACTTGGCACATGGGTGGGCCAAGTGTCGCGCCCTGTACTGTAAGGAAGGTGGAGCCAATGTCGTCATCCGCCGCATAAAAGTGGCAGTTGTAAAGATTTATAAATACTTGGTCTGTTAACTCACCAAGGTCAAACAAATGGATGTTAGGTGTACTTCAGGTCAAACCAACTTGGTATTTGAGAGAGATGGCAACAATTGCAGAAGAGGAGAAGAAAGAAAAGAGAGAAAGAAAGAAAGAAAAGAAATGAAAGAAGAAAAGAAAACAAGAAAGAAAGAAAGGAGAAAGGGAGGAGGAAGCTTTTTTCCTCCATTGTTTCAGATTTGGGGATCAAGAACTGATCCTAAGATCTCAAGAGGGAGGATCTTTCCTCCTTGGTTGCTTCTTGTTTGGCCATGAAAATGGCATTTGGTTGAGTTTGGTATACATGGTTGAATGAAGAACATGCAGAAATTGTATCTTTCCTCAGTTACTTATTTACAAGTCATGAAATGTCTGATGAGCAGTCTCTAGCAGGGCTGATTCCTACAACATTTTCTACAGATACTATTATTGGTAGGACCGGGGTTTTCTGGGTCCTGTAGGTTCTAGAATAGTGACCTGAGCTTGATTTGTGGCTACTGGTTTGGAGCTGATACATGAAATATATAAAAGTTGATACAAGAACAGTTTCTATAGAAACCGTTGATGTTAGGACTGGTTTTTTTTTTTTGGTCCTGTAAATTGCAGAATTTTTCTGAACTATTATAATTTAAATATTAATATGCAGAATTTTCTGAACTAATATGCTTATTGCATGTCATTGCATGTGCTGTTTTTCTTGGTTTTAATAATTGAAAATCAAAGTTGGCTTATATTACTTGAATGCAGAAATTTCTGGAAACTATTATATGACAAAGGTTCATTGCATGCTGTTTTTTTATTTTGAAGACTAAAATCAGTTGGTTTATATTACTTGAATGCAGAATTTTCTGGAAACTATGCTTATTGTACAGTCATTGTATAAAAGGTTTTTTTTGGGCTTAACACTGAAAATCAAAGTTGGCTTGTTACATTTGAATGTAGAATTTTCTGGAACTAATATGCTTATTGTATGTCATTATATGTGCTGTTTTTCTGGCTTTTAGCCAAATGAAAATCAAAGTTGGTTTGTTATTATTTGAACAGAATGCTAAGTAGAATTTTATGGAACCAATATGGTTAGTGCATATTTATGTGATACTGATTTGGATATGTGGAATATTAACATGACTGCATGTATGTTAAATATATGAAATGTTGTGTGCATTAGACATGAGTGTTCATAGCACACACATAGTGTACGGTGTAGAATGTCCATGTAGAGGTTTTCACACATTGGTCATGGGTTTGAGCAGTGGCACAAATTGCATTGCATTGGTGTGCGGTAACACTACATTACATAGAGTGTGTACATGGTACTAATTTTACACGCATTGGGTGTTGGAATCGGGCTTGGGAATGGGACGTAAGCCTTCAAATTGGTTCCATAGTGTTAAAACTAAAATGGAAAATGAAATGTCATGTAGCAAGTAGGGGATATATACCACCCTCAGGTGAAAAACCTGAAAACCTGGTTAGACAGCGTATCCACCGGTGAAAGCCCGAAAAATGTCGGAGAGTGTAAGAGACCCGCGATGAGACCCCGAAAAGTTCTGTTTCCAAAAAAGACACGAAACGATTAAATAAATATCACATAGACTACGAGTTGTGAGATGGGAGTCGGAATTGACTCAGTAATGATTTCCCATTGGCACTTGCGCGGTGGTGGGCCTGAGCTGGACCCAGATTGGCCATGTATAGTGTCGTCTCATACATGCATGTAGATTTTTCCATGATAGATAACATGTATGCACGGATTGGTTGTGGGTTTGACCGTGAAAATGATCATCTTTAGATGCAATCTAGGTAGGAATGCACTCTTTATGTGATTTATCTCTATCGCGTTAGCTCACCCGCCGTGGGACTCTTTTCGTGCATGTGATGTGTATTGCGCATGACGCTCCTTAGAGGTCTGGATTATGAAGGGCCTGAGGCCTGATTCTTGTTTTGTGGTATATTAGAACGACCTAGTTTTAATATATGTTTCTGTATTAGGAGTGATGGGCCAACTCTTAGATCTATAGAAATGTATGAAGAAACATATGGACGAAGATATGATGATATCTCATTGGGCCATTTTACTCCATGTATGGGTCTCATGACATGAGACACACAAGCCTTAGGTCAGACTAGAATACGGGACCCCGGGTTGGGTGTCAAGATTTAAAAACCCTTCAAAGTTTTTTAAGATTGTTAAATTATGTTAGACCTTACATTAAAAAACCTAAGTCAATGGACCTCTTTATAGTAAAACCAAAATCATATGTAAAATATTTTGAACTAAGAAGATATTAAATTACCCAAAAGATAAAAGAAATTATAAAATCTCTCCTGTTCTTACATCTCCCATTAGAGAGTAAGCTATAAAATTATCCAAACAGATGCAAGTCAAACAGATGGGAAGGAATTCTTAGCATTAACCAATAATTTAGAAGAAAACTTTGTGTATATCAGAGCTGAACTTTTAGGTGAATATCAAAAGAACCTTAGTTCAACAGATTTAGAAATAGTTATACTTTAGTTTTAGAAAAATTTCAATTATTTTTAAACCAAGAACAATTTACTTTAAGAACTGACTGTAGTAATGATATTCAAAAAATTTTGAAAATAAAATTCTTCAAAATTATCTCCAACAAAAAGATGGATAAAATTTCAAAATGCTTAATCGTTTTAAAACCAAATTCTAGAACATATAAAAGGAAAGGATAATATATTAGCAAATTGGTTAAGTAGACAGATTTATATAAATAAATTAATTATTTATGACTAACTTTTTGTGTACATGAACATGGCTCAAAGGAGAAATTCAAAAGCAAAAACTTTTCAATTTGGAACTGTTAGTTTAAATGGGAAGTTAAACCCAAACCTTCACCTCAGTCTTTGTATTCCCTATGAAGCCCCAAACTCCGGGGTCCGCTGACTCACCTGGTCAAAGGAAACACTGGGTGAATGTCGGGTGACCACATTTCTCACTAAAATCGTAAAGCCCTTGTACTGGGAGCTCACCCGCATACACACCCGTCTCAATATCAATCACCCGATACAAATATGGATAAAAACGACCTGGGTCCATACTACAATATTCTTCTAATATATATCCTACTATATCCAATAGTTTCAAGAGTTCAAATTTACTTTATACAACACATATATTAAAATTAGAGAATTTAATACATGTCATATACTATAAACCAACCAATAATCCCAAGCTTTCAAACTCGCTCTAGATTTGTACCGTCTCGTGCGCTCCCTATACCTGAAAATATGTTCCTCGAAGGGTGAGCTGACTGCTCAGTAGTGAAATCTATGGGCTACTTTCCACCTAAGTGCAATGTAATGTCTGGGGAATAAACACACATTCAAGCAAATGGCTGATCCTACTTGAATGTCTAATTGATCATTTGCACTGTCCTCATCGACTTCACACTCGCCAAGCCTCGTATGAGAATTATGTTTATTTATTTGTGGACAACTCCGATGTATATATATCATCTGGGCTGCCTCCGACAATTAGCTGATATACATTTAGTGACTACCCTCCGATATATCAATTGGGCTTCGCCTCCGACGATTGATATTTTTAAGATGGACTACCTCCGATAATTATCATTTTAGACAACCTCCGAACCATTTTCTAGGATCACCTCATGCACCTACTTCTCTCTTGCATCCTAGGGTGCCTCTAGTGTATATGGAATGCATATGATGTCAATTCCATTATAGTCTATAAATACATGCAAAATATATAAACATGTATATATTCACATAAATCACACAATCATGTCATGTAATTTCACATTTCCATACACCAAAATTAGCTCACGTTGGCTAATGATTTAAACACGAGTAATTTAATTGAATTACTCGACCAAACAATAAATAAATAATTCAAAATTTATTTTATGAACATTAGCTCTCGTGGGAATAGTGAACCATCTGCTACTATTCCCGAAAATCACCTAATCGCCGGGCTCACTGATAACCCGTTTCACGCACCATTTCCAGCCTTATTCCAATCAATACATGATTTATATCATTATTTAAAGCATTATCAACCCAAACGCCCTCACGCCAAATGATTCGCTCATGTTGGTCTAATAAATTAACCACCCGTCCTGGGCAAGTTTTAGGATCCATCAAATCAGCTGCCTGCGCCTCAAGCTAACCAAACATTGAAAACATTCTTAAATAAAGTAAACCCAAGTAGGAGAACTCAGTACCTCAAGGCTGAGTTTGTCTAAACTCCTTAAATCTGGTAATTTACACCAAGCCCTCTCGGTAGAGCAATTTCTTCTTGTCCCGACGATTGTCGATGGTTTATCTCCACGATTCTAGATAGAAGTCTGGTCGAAACCAAATGAATTCGCCACTGGTTATTCCCCTCCTCATTCCACGTTTTTTTGGTCTTGTTTTAATTGGAGAAGAAGGCACTATTTGCCTTTTGTCTCATTCACTTCATTAAACTTTCCAAAAATGACATTTATGTCCTTCTTTCCTGGGCTTTTGATACTTAAAGACTATCTCGCCATCCATTTCATCATTTCCTCTACCATGCGGTCTATGGAACATGAGTACGTGTTATATGTGACTTTCGTCAGATCAAAATTGTTTTACGACACTAAACGTGATGCCTCGGAAAAACGTGTTAACTCGACCGTTCTAATTCTAATAAATTTTACGTGGTAACTATTCGCGAGACGATTCCAACTGTAATCTGTTTCTTCATCCAAGATCTAGAGAATAAATTTTGATTTTTAACCTAAATTGTTTGTAATCTAAATTACGATTTTTCCTTTTCCTTAAATTGGAATTTCTAAGTTTTACATTCTCTCCTTAAAAGGAATTTTGTCCCGAAATTCAGGACAATAACATCAATCATATGTATATGCAACGTACACTCTACCATGCATGTAAACAGTCATTTAAATCTCAACGACTAAGCTACATACCTTCATCCCTAAACAAGAAGGGATACGTGGCCCGCATCGTGTCCTCGCGCTCCCATGTTGACTCCTCCACTCCACATTGCCGCCATAGCACTCTCACTAACCTCACGGTCTTGCGTCGCAAAACCCAGATTCACGCTTATCCAAAATACATAATCGGGTCCCTCCTCAAAGGTCCTTACTGTCAATCTCGGACCGTCCCCAACTACTACATGAGCCGGATCCGATATAATTCTATAGCTGAGACGGAAATACCCGTGAACACCCCACATGCCGGGCGGTAATGCCAACCGGTACGCGAACAAAGGCCTACCCTCTCGAGTATCTCGAAGACGAATAAATCTGCATGAGGCCTTCCTACGTCACGAACCTCGATCATTCCTCTTAGGCATCACTCTTCAAGAAAACGTGACCCCCAACCTCGAACTTCTAGGGTCGACGTAGCCGCACATCCGGTGAGATAACTCTTCCATTATCGATCCATGAGAAGACGTCAGACAAGCTCACCTTCTCGGGGAGGTGTGAACTTGACCGATCAGACCAAGGATGGAGCTCTCTCCCACCTCGTCCAACTTAACGGTGATGTACATGGCCTCCCATACAATGCTTCAATGAAAGCATCTCGTGATACTTTCATCTGTAACTCGTTGTTGTAGGCGACCAACTCATGTAAGGCAAATGCTCCTACCCTAGTGACCCAGACATTATTCACAAACAGGTCCTCTAACACCTCAGAGTATAACTTCAGACAACGTGATAACAACCCTACACAACCCTTACTGTAAACGACCCTGGCAACAATTCGACAATCCAATGGATCATTAACTTAGTCCATGTCATGAATGACATCGTTATACCGAGTCCTCGCCGACTAACAACAACAATGCAATCGGTAAGGAAGATCCATCTCGTCACTTCGACTTATCACCCAACTCTAAGTCTAGCTTTTATAAACTATGTCCATGTGTTTTCATCTCGAGTCACATAACTCTTCGGCTTACACTTCGAGCCTCTCACATTCCTCGACCGAACTATGAGTCTTCTCTCATTAGACGAGTCCTAAAAACAAACTCAACCCAGCAACAAGAGTGGTGAATGATCGCACTGCACCCACAACCGACTCGGGACGATGTTACCGTGCACACGAACGTAATAATGCCATACCTGTGACACCCTATCCGACCACTATGACATAAATCTCGAGATCTTTCACTCATAATCCCACCCATAGGTCAACTCTCACCACATCCTAGAGAAGTGAACATCTATACCGCTTCTCTAAAGGCTCTAACCTCTAAGCCCAAATCCAAGGTCGTGGTCGGGAGCGACAACCCGGTTAAGGTCCTACCATCGACAACCTGGCGGCTGTCAATCATCCATGTCAAGTCTGATATCAATGTTCAATATGTCTACCACCCAAGGTCCACCACGCCTTTGCGAAACTCGATCTCTCCTCGACTACCTTGACTCCGGCCCCTCCGTCGTTATCCGTGTTGCTGGAAATGTCAGAGGCGACCCCAAACCGGGAACCTGGGTTCCTCCTAATCTCGCATTTGCAGGTGTGGGAGGAATTAAACCGTATACTCTCCTCGTTTACGCCTACTTGGACTGCATCCCAAAGCCCCGATCCCCGTCGGGCAATCCGCTCACATGCCAAATCCCGCCTCAACCCGGAACCCATGTGGGCGGTCTTCGCCTCTTCCTAACTGTAGTTAAGGTCGATCCTCCTCTGCTACTAATACCCGATCCGAGTGCTCCGGCGCATCTCGATCTTCTCTATGGTCAGCCATCCCCACCATGGAGTTCATGTCCCGTAGGCGAAATCCTTATGATCCCATTCCGAACGACAACTTCAACCCATTCTCGACTTCGTAATACCCAACCAATCCCAAGAAACTACGATCTCGGCGATCGGACTGGGTTCCCAACTCATCACCGCCAACCTTCTAGGTCGACCGACACTCAAAATGACACCACGTGTCCCAAAAATCTCCCCTGGCTAAGCTAAAACTCGCACTTATCAATCCTAGCGCATGTACCGATGGTCTCTCAAGAATCGTAATAATAATCTCGCGATACCATGCTCCCACCACTCGGAGTAGATCAAAATGTCATCCACGAAGACTACGAGAACTCATCCAAATAGGGTTGAAATAATTCATACATGAGATCCATGAATGCCACCGCACATTCGCCAATCCAAAGGGCATCACCGTGAACCTGTGCGTCCATAACGCGCCCTAAACGCCGTCTTATAGATGATCTGTCTTCCATCTCCACCAGCGGCAATCGCGTTAAGTGTCTAATCTGGAGTAGACTCGGGCCTTCCTCAATCAATAATTAATTGCCGATCCCTGTGAATGGCAATCGAGACTGATCAGAATCCGCTGAATCAGTTGTAATCAATGCACATCAAGGGTCTCATTCTTCTTCGCAAACGTAATCCCGGAGCGTCTCATGGTGAAGTGCTAGGTCTAATGAATCCCTTATCCAGTAACACCTCTAGCCGGACTCGAAGTTCCCGTAATCCCCATCGACGCCCAATCCTATGTGGAGTCATAGAGATGGGGTGAAGCACCAGGTAACCTGGTTACCAAGTCTACTACCCTCTTGTGGAGGCAAATTCCGTGTAGCCTATCCGGAAAACATCCACATACTCGCAGACACTACTCGGGAGGTGGGGACAAGTCCGGTCTTTCCTCGCCCTTCTGTGGTAAGGCTTCATAGCTAACCCGCTAACTGTCCCGACACTGGATCTTACATACTATATGGGGTAAAATATCATGCTTGTCCCCTCAAATCACACCGAGTACCGGCCTGCATGTGGCTAGAATCTTCTACGTCCAGGCCAACCGATAACAACGACCCTAAGGTCATGCCTAATCCATCCCTGGGGATGACATCGAACTCTGACATGTCCATGATCCTCAAGTCCACCGTGAGTAGAGTCCCCAAAATCTCCAACTCGCAACCTCAACATATCATCCATATCCTCGCCCTAATCCCTAGGAGAACCTGTGCCAAAGGCCCTCTAAGGTCTCAAAGGCCCTTGCCCATTTCCACCATATCGCCTCACTCTCTAGCTGAACATACTGGGGCCTAATCCTAGTAGTGTCGAGGTAATCTCCATAGCCTCTAACACCACTGATCTGTATGAACCAATGGTCCGCCACCATCGTCCCTCCCCGTGAATGTCGGAGGATGATGCGCTAAACCTCCTCGGAGGTTACTAGACCTCCCGACCACCGTTATACCAACCCAGGTGCTATAGCTGCCGCCATTACTTACACCCTACAAAGGCTCATCGGACAAATACCTGGTCGGGTCAAATGTCGGTGGTGGCTGACCAAGATTTCGTGACGCCCCCACGCCCTCGTTCGACCAGCCATTCATATGTAGCTCAATGGCAAGTTAATTCACAGATTCTAAGGCATAAACACACTCTAGACACTATTCATACACATAAATCAGGGATACACATTGTCCTTGCATTTACAGGTAATGCAAGGCAATCAATTATGCATTTAAAATATTTTTATCACAAAATTTTTATTTTTATTTTTATTTTTTTTGAAAATTTTATTTTTTCGAAAATTTTTTGTCAATTATTTGATTTTTTTTTTTTAATAATTTTTTTTTTCGAAAAATTTTTAGATAAATGTCTATGAACCGTTCATGAACAATGTTCAAAATTGACTCAGAACAAAGATCAGTCAAACCGGTCAAAATATACCGAGTGCACCGCGCATGTACTTACGTGCCAAAGAAGCACGCTTGTGCCTGCGCCAGAAGCCAGCTGAGTTTCGCGCTTCAAGGCCATTGCGCCTCGCGCGTGCGCCGCCGTGATGATGCCTTTCAGGCTTCCGCTGAAGTACCTCGCGCAGGCCAAGGCGGGCCGCTGCTCAAGGCCAGGTTACGCGCCATAGAGAGCTCAGCCGTTGGGCTTCAAAGTCCGCGCGCGCTTCGCGCCGTTGTGCTCAAGGCCAAGGCGCCATCACTCGCTCGTCAGCGCCGCCCGCCGCTCGCCGCACTCTCGTCACAAGACAATTTGGGCAAAGAGTTCACCCAGCCTAAAGACTAAACAAATTTTTTTTTTTCTATTTTCCAGATACTAAATACATTATACCCTCATTTTTTCTTCCATTTCTTCAGTTTTCCAATTGGTAAAACCTGAAATAATTCTCTACTCATCATCATTTTTTTTTTCTATTCTCCTCAGAGCCTTCCTCATACTCGCATGTAGTAGCTTAATACCGTATCCTTTCCTAAACCAACTCCATAATTCTATGAGTTCAACTCTTAAAATTTTATTTCATTATTCTAAACTAAAATAAATTTTGTAAATTTATTTCTTTCTATTTTTCTTATTCCAGTTTTTGCCATGTAAACTTCAAAATTTGTTTTTTTTTCCACACCTATGTGCTAACTCAAGCACACAAACCATACACAATGCATGCAACATGGCATACACACCATCACACAATAATTCATCAAATCACACAAAACACCAAACACATGCATGCAGTGTCCTAGTGTTGTCCCCTGATTTCCTAGATAATCTCATACCTAAACTCAACATCAAACCACACCTAGTGGTGATGTTCTTAGAACTATGGCCTAGAAATTTGAAATCCTCAATCTTTAGGTTTCCGTATACCTATATACCCATGAGAACCATCCAGTGGTGATGGATGCTGAAGCAGGAGCTCCTAGGTGATAATATGCCTAAGCTCGTGCAGGCGCGGCGCCCCCAAGAGCGAGGGTGGTTGAGCTGCAAGTCAGCCACATCGGAAAATGTCGGGTGACAGGCATTTCTCAAAATCAGAGTCTCGCTTTGTACGGGGCTCTGCCAGATCCTAAACTGTCGATATCAATCACCTGATACAAATATGATTAACGGCCTCTTGTTATTACTACAATATTCTTTTAATATATATATCCAACTATATCCAATAGTTTCAAGAGTTCAAATTCTACTCTTACACGACATATATTAAATTAGGGGAATTCTAATACATGTCATACATCATAAACCAAAGCCATAATCAGAACTTTTCTTCTAAGCTTCGGCCTCTAGGGCGAGCCGTCTCTCGTGATCTCCTGTGCACGAAAATATGTTCCTCGACGGGGTGAACAATGCTCGATAGTGGAATCACCTAAAGTGGGCTTCTCTCCACCTAAGTGCAATGCAATGCTCTAAAATAAACTTTATTCAAGCAAATGCATGATCCTGCTTGAATGTCTAACTAATCATCGTGCACGGAGTCATAAACAACTTCCTCACATAGCCTAAGCCTCGTATGAGAATTATTATGTTTATTTGTTTGTGGAATGACCCTCCAGTCTTATATATATCAATTGGGTCGTCTCAGACGATTGATGTGTTTATGGACTACCCTCCGATGTATATCAATTGGGCCGCCTCGGCCGATTTATATTTTAGTATGGGTACCTCGGAATTAATTATCATTTTTAGACAACCCTCGAACCATTTTCTCTAGACTCACCTCATGCACTCGCTCCTGTATCATCTGCAGGGTGTACGATTGCATATGGAATGCATGATGTCAATTCCATTATAGTCTATAACACATGCAAATATATAAACATGCATATATTCACATAAAATTAATCACACAATCATGTCATGTAATTTCACATTTCATACACCAAAATTAGCTCACGTGGGCTAATGATCAAACACGAGTAATTCTACTTGAATTACTCGACCAAACACATTAATTCACAAAATTTATTTTATGAACACTATTCTCGGGAATAGTGAAACCCTCGGTTACTATTCCCGGAAAAAATCACCAATCGTCGGTTCACTTAGTGAACCCGGGTTTCACGGCCATTTCCGGCCTCATTCCAATCAATACATGATTTATAGCATTATTTATGCCATTATCAACCTTGTGACCCCTCACGCTCAAGGAATGACTCATGTTGGGTTAATAAATTCCAATCAGTCGGTCCCAGTTTGGGACCGATCAACGACAGTTCAGGCCTCAAGCTAACCGAAACATTGAAAAACACTTAAATAAAGTGTAAAACTAGTAGGGAGAAACCCCTACCTCAAGGAGGTTGTGGAAACTCCTTAAATCCGGTACCACGAAGCCTCTCCGCGTCGACGGCTTCCCTTCTTGTCCCGGCCGGTAGGCGGTCGGATCTCCCACATTCTAAAGAAAAGTCTAACCTTCTCTCTCTAAAACCAAATGAATTCGGCTACTAGTTCTTCCCCCTCCCTCATTCACGTTTTTTGGTCTTATTTTAATTGGAGAAGAAGGCACTATTTGCCTTTTGTCTCATTCACTTCATTAAACTTTCCAAAAATGACATTTATGTCATGCTTTTCCAGTTTGACACTCGGCCACTATCTGATTTGTCCATTTCATCATTTCTCTACTCATGCCACTTATGGCACACGTAAAATTTCATAGAATTCCGAGACAGTCGGAGTTGGCACGTTTTTCGAGGCATCGCGTTTCGGGTGCCGTAAAATGGACAAAAGGCATGAGTAGAGAAAGGATGAAAATGGACGGCCGAGGTAGTGCCGAATGTCAAAACTGGGAAAATAAGGGACATAATTGGTAATTTGAAATTTGATTAAATAGCACGAAAAGACAAAAAACGCTCTGATGTCTCCTACACTTAAAGACAAAACAAAAACGTGCTAGAATTTTTGACAATGGGTAGGTTTGAATATTTTAGAGAAGAGCGTCGACTTCTGCAAATATCGGAGTAATCCGGCCAGTCGCGATCTTGAACAAGAAGGAAGATTTGCTCTACGGAGGAGCTTGGCGTGGAGTACGGATTTAGGAATTTCCTCAAACTCCGAGAGGTAGAGCTTTCTCCTTACTTGGGTTTTACACTTTGTTAAGTGTTTTCAATGTTTCGGTTGGTTTGAGGCCTTGACTTGGTAGTTTGATCGATCCCAAAAACTTGGGGCCGGGTGTGGAAATTTTATAAATAAATCCATTTGTGTGGAGTCCATCAGGCACGAGTACAGTGGGTTGATTAATTGTGTAATTTGTGGGGGGAAATAAATCATGTATTGATTGGAATGAAGTAGGAATGGCCGTGAAACCGGGTTCTAAAGTGAACCTATGATTAGTGATTTTCAGGAATAATGTAGGGTTTCACTGAGAGAATAGTGTTCACAAATATATTTTTGTGTGAAAATGTGTTTGGTCAGTGATTCAGAATCCGAGATTGCTCGTGTTTGATCATTGGCCCATGTGAGCTAATTTTGATGTGATGAAATGCGTAATTACATAACATGATTGTGTGATTGAATTTTATGTGAATATATGCATGTTTATATATTTACATGTGACATAGACTGTAATGGAATTGGCATCATGCATTCCATATGCACTAGGAGCACCCTAGGATGATAGGAGTGAGTGCATGAGGTGAGTCTAGAGTCGAGATGGTTTAGGAGGAGTTATCTAAGCGTCGGAGGGTAGTCTATAAATATCAATCGTCGGAGGCATTGAATTGATATACATCGGAGGGTAGTCCATAAATAATATCAATAGTCGGAGACGGCCCAATTGATATATACACATCGGAGGGTTGTCCACAAACAAATAAACATAATAATTCTCATACGAGGCTTAGGCGAGTGTGGTACGAGATGATCAGTTAGACATTCAAGTGGGATCATTGATTAATGCCCGAAAGTGCAATTTTGAACCTATATTAGATAGGTTTTGGAGTGCTTTGCGCGTGAAATATCATGTCATTACCAATTGAAGTGTTCAGTCTTCTTAGTAGCACTTATGCCCATTTAGAGTATTTTTGGCTGTTTTGCGAGGTTTTGCGCACTTTAGAGTTCAATATGAGATAACCTTGATGAATCATGAGTTTGAACTCAAGTGTCGGCCGTGACGACCCGAATCAATGAAAAGCGAAGGCAAAGTGAAGAAAAATTGATGCATTAGAAGACGGGAGAGCCAAGCGGTGAAGATCAACCAAATCCCGAGGAATTTCGCTAAGCACTGCGAAAATTTATTTGGGATTACTAATTCGCAACTTTAGCGAAAATTTACCAGCGGTCAGCGAAAATTGTGGACTCAGCTGACACCGGGGTTTTAAGCTAGGCAACGTTCCTAAGCGAAATTTCATGATTTCGCTACTCACGAAAATTTCGCTAAGCTAGCGAAATTTCGCTAGCTAGCGAAATTGCCAAGCCTTAGCGAAATTTCCTATTTTCGCTATGCCTGGTGATTTCGCTACCTAGCGAAAATCTTCAGTCCTAGCGAAATTCACTGCCTCGTCATGTTTTTGTAATTAATGCCAACCGACTTCAAATTTGGTGTATTACTCTCTTGTCCTTTAACTTAGCCAAATTGTTAGGTTTTTTGGTATTTTCATGTATTGAGGTGGCCTATATAAACCCCTCTCTTTTTGAAATCAATATAGAATTTTGGGGAAGCAACAATTTGGGGAGAGAAGAATTTGTAAGTTTTCATTTTGTAAATAAGTCTCGTATTTTATTTAGGGTTTTATTTTCCTCTCTTCTCTCTTATACATTTCCCTTGGCCCTGTGGTGCCAAACACCCTCTTGGATAATGACTCGAGATGTAGCTTAAGCCTCCTCTTTGAGGAAGGAAGTGCAGCTTGAGTAGTGGGGCATATGCATGTTGTGCTCTTGTGTTAAAGCTACAGTGCGTATTTATGGCCTCATCTTCTCAAATTAGGGTTGAATAGCATTTAATGTTATTGGTTGGCCAATACTCTCCATGCTTTAAGATAAGTGCATACTTGTACTAGATGCCTTTGTGGTTTTTAGATGGTCTTCTGAGCCCGCGAGATGATATTGAATGTTAGGGTTTCAAGCCCGAAAAAGGACCATAGGCGCATGTTACATGTTGACTCGAATAGGGGTTGTTTTTTAGGGTGAGGTTTGCTAGTTAAACATAGATCCGGTTATGCGTGGACTATAGGTTGCATGTCATAGCGAGGATAAAACCCACGAGGACACTTGTTTGCCACTAACTTACCAAGATTAGTGACCCTAAATCTTCAAAGTTAACTTTTTCACACACTTTTACTTTCAGTTTTTCGATTCTCGATTTTCAAACTACTTCCAATGTTTTTGAAGAAAATCCAAAAGTCCAAATAAAGCCTTACCTTTTTACACTCATCGCACATTATCATTCTTAGGATGAAAACCCATCCGTGTTCGAGCCACTGGGCCTTATCACTGCGGTAAGCGACTACGGCGTGTAGAAACAGAGTGTATAAATTTTGTTGATTTTAGCTCGGCCCTCTTGTAGCGCAGTCAATCATGTATTTGCAGATGTGTGTTTATTTTGGAGCATTGCTTGCACTTAGGTGAAGTGGCCCACTTAGGGTGATTCACTATTGAGCATTAGCGCCTGTCGAGACACTATTTTTATAGTCACGGGGAGCGTGCAGGGACGGCTCGTCTGAGGCGAGGTTTAGAAGAAGCGGATTGTGACTTTGGGTTATGATGTACATGTATTAAATTCTCTAATTTTTAATATATGCGTTGTATAAGAGTAAACTTTGAACTCTTGAACTATGGTTGGATAGTTGGATATATATATACATTGTTATGAGTATTGGTTTATGAGCCCAAGTGGCCGTTTTAATCATAGACCATTATATTGGGTATTTGGGACGGGTTATCGCAGTGTTGTATTTGGGTAGAGCTCCTCCGTACAAAGGAGACTCTGCCCGATTTTCAGAGTAGCGTCGGGTAACCCGACATCCACTTCTTCTGTCTAGAGTTGTGAATTAGTCACGTACCCCGGAGTTTGGGCGTCACATATATCTTTTGAAACATACACCTTTATTTAGAACTAATGGAAGCCTGATTAATGCACTTCTTATCATCATGTATATATCAAACACAACAAAGAACCTTTAATACCTAAGCAGCTTGAATGGGAAATGGCCGATTCAAAGAATTTCTTTGTATATTACAATAGATTTAGAGATTTTCAAAATTTTGAATTTAGAAAAATCAGAAATAAATTTTTTATCTTATTGGCGAAACCCCAACCATGTCAATTTGGAGAACCTAACCTTTAGAAAAAAATTTCAACCCAAAAATTTTTATAACTTCAGAAGAACAAGATTTTATTAACCAGCTTTGGGCAGATTCACCAGAGATATCATACGTCAGCGATGACGCAAACCCCAGGAAAATCTAGATCACGAGAGAGTTATCACGAAACTTGGAAAATGCAATGGAAGGATAACGAAGACATCAAATCCTACAATGATGATCAACTGTAAACTTCAAGAAGAGAAACCAAACGTGACATACGAATAAAATAACATCTTTAAATAACGAAATTATAAGAAGAGACCATGCATATGTTGATGAAGAAAACGAAAATTTTTGCAAGTTCGTTGTATTCTTTCTTAGTCTTTAATATGAAATAATTAAGATGTATTGATTATCTGTGTCTTTCAGACACGGTTATTCTATTAAATATTGGATGGTTTACTTTTTCGTTTTAATATTTGTGTGATCACCATATTCGAGTCTTTGTACATACGAAGAGGATCATGAGTTGCATGAGTTTTAGAAGCTTTAGGGAGTTTGAGCAATAGTTGAGAGTTGAAAGTTTGTACAGAAAATTTGTAATCAAAGTTTGAAGAAATAAATTGTAAGTATTTCTTTTCAAATTCTCTTTTGTTCTTACTTTAATTTTTTGTTAATTTTATTTATTTAGGGGAACATAGGGGTAAAAAGATAAGCAAGGGAAATGGAGTTTTGATTTTAAAATTTTTTAAATAATAATAATCAACCTACATGGATCATGTTGTTATTATCTTTCTTATACAAAAAAGAAAATTTTTCTTAAAATTAATCTTTGAAACCCATGTTTTGAAAGCGGAATTTTAAAACTAGAGTCTTTAGTCTTAACCCATGACCTTTAACCCGTTTCAGCCGAGGATAGGCGTTTGAGGAGAATTTTCTAGTCTTGGTGGGGATTTTTCCTATGACACGAAGTGATGTTTTATTATTCTTAAGTTCTAAATGTTTTATATGTTCATGAAAAGTTTTGGAAAAAAACAAGAATATCATCAATATATACAAGAATAAAAGAGTATTTACCTAATATTCTATCCATCATTCATTGAATTATTATTATTATTATTATTATTATTATTGTAAGGCGTGAGAAATTCCAATTTACGGAAAAGAGCAAAGTCGTAATTTGGTTACAAAATTGTAATTTGATTAAATCGAAATTCTCTAGATCTCGTATGACGAAACGAATTTTACCGTTGGAATCGTCTCGCGAAATCTAGTGAGCACGTCGAATTTCGTCGAATTCCGAGACAGTTGGAGTTGGCACGTTTTTCGAGGCATCGCGTTTCAGGTTTCGTAAAACGATTTTCGATGCGACGAAAGTCACATATAACAAGTACTCATGTGCCATAAGTGGCATGAGTAGAGAAATGATGAAAATGGACGGCCGAGATAGTCTTAGAATGTAGCTAGGAGAAAATAGGGACATAACGGGTATTAATGGAGTGTTTAAGTTAGAAAAGACAAAACATGAATAGTGTTGTCTCCTACTTAAGCGAGGCAGCGTGGGGAGGAAGAAAAACTCGTAGTAGGCTCCAATGGTGATTTTCTTTTAGAGAGAAGACTATCTCTAAATTTCAGAACCGGCCCAGTCGTCTTCGGGACGAGAAGAAAGGCGCTCACAGCAGTGAGCCGTGGAGTGCCGGATTTAGGGAGTTTCCTCCAAACTCCGAGAGGTAAAGTTTCTCCTCTTGGGTTTTATTCCTTCTTTAAGTACTTTGTCGATGTTTGAAATTTGAATGAGGCGTGAGGGACCGTTTGATCAGTCCCAAAACTTGGGGCCAGAGATTGATCTCATTTTGAAACCCAAATGATCTGGCCGTATTATCATAGCTGATTTAGGTTGTTAAATGGTGCAATTATGTGTTAATGCATGGGATGGTTTGTTTGAGGCCGGAAATGGCCGTGAAATGCGGGTTCATGAAGTGAACCGATGATTGGTGATTTGTCGGGAATAGTAGCAGAAGTTTCACTATTCAGGAATAGATGTTCACAAAATATATTTTGTGTGAAAATGTGTTTAATTCGGAGATTAAATTAATTCTTTCGTGTTTGATCATCGTTAGCCCGTGACTAATTTTGATGTGATGGAATGTGGAATTACATAACATGATTGTATGATTTAAATTATGTGAATATATGCATGATTATATATTTTCATGTGTTAGAATTGAAATCGATTGGCATGCATCTCCATATACTGCTTGGGGCACCTAGGGCGATAGGAGTGAGTGCATGAGGTAGTCTGAAGAATGGTTCGGAGGGTTGTCTAAAAATAATGAATATCGGATAGTCAAACAAATAAAATATCAATCGTATTAGTCAGCCCAGTTGATATACATGGAGGGTAGTCATACATAATATCAATCGTCGGAGGCGACCCGATTGATATATCTCGGAGGGTAGTCCACTAAATATAACATCGGACGGAGTCCACTGCTACTTATATCGGAGGGTAGTTCACAAATAATAACAAACGTAACTTTGTTTAGAAAATAATGTTTCTCATACACATGAAGCGGCAAATGTAGAGAGAGTGATTGAGGACTCGGGTATGAGTTGATAAGTTAGACATTCCAAGTAGGATCCATGCATTTGCTTGAATGTGTTTATTTTGGAGCATTGCATATGCACTTAGAGTGGAGAGTTGCCCACTTAGGGTGATTCAGCTCTGCGGAGCATTAAGCTCACCACATCGAGAGATATTATTTCTGAATTACGGGAGCGTGCGAGGGGCGAGCTTTAGAAGAAAGCCCGGATTGTGGCACAGGTTATGATGTATAACATGTATTAGAATTCTCTAATTTTAATATGTATTTGTATAAGTAAAATTTGAACTCTTGAAACTAATGGATATAGTTGGATATAGATATTGTGATGAGTATTGGTTTATAGGCCCAGTGGCCGTTTAATATAAATTGTTATATTGGATTGTTTAGGAATTGGGTTTTATCGGGTGTTGTATTTAGGTAGAGGTCAAGTACAAATGAGACTCTGCCGTTTAAATGAGAAATCGGGTCCTGGCATTCACCCGAGTGTTTTCCGCGAGTTAATGGTGAGTGACGGACCGAGGTGGGGCGTCACAATTATTATTATTATTATTATTATTATTATTATTATTATTATTATTATTATGTCTATTATTAATATTATTATTATTATTATTATTGTTATTATTATTGTTATTATTATTGTTATTATTATTGTTAGTATTATTATTATTCATTATTATTATTATTATTATTATTATTCTTATTATTATTATTTTATTATTATTAGTTTAAATATAATCATATATAAATTATAAACTATAAATCGTATTGGCATATAATCCAATGACGGTTAAAGCTTGGATATGAACATTTTCGTTTAGTGTAGTAATTTGATTTTGGAAAAAAACGAGTGGCAAATATTTGGTCACCGCCCTTTACACTTGAAGAAGATGACAATATATGTGGTGACTTAAAGATTTCTTGTAAGCTTTACTGATGATGCCTTTGACTTTCCAAATTGCAAGTTCCTCATATGCCCTGTTGAAGTGAATGACATTCATTGCAGATATGAATGCAATTTACTTTGTAGGGAGTCTAAAGGTTGCAGGAGCCCAAACGTTTGGTTTCCCAAACGTTTGGCTTGTTGGAGGCTAAAGGTCTCACCCTTATTCCTATAAAGGTGAGGCTTCTCTTGTTTAGGAAATATACATATAATTTTTGTTTTTCCTTTTGTGAGTTTGCTCTGTGACAAGGTCAAAGAGTGTTGTTGGGTGATAGCTTCTATCAGAGTCTCAATTTGCTAGAGTACTATCAAGGTGCTGAGGTGTTACTCGTATGTCATTTTATCCTGGGAGACAGACGTCGACGTGTTTTCTCTGAGCACCGAAGGAGATGGCGAATATGTTTTAAGGGGATTGTGACTCCTCACAAAACTCAGCTTCATCATCTTTGTTTAACACTATTTCTCTTGTAATTGTTTTCTTATTTTTTTGTAATTTTCTCCTCCCTTTTTTTTTGTTTCCCTAGAGGAAGTTCCTAACATTCTTAAAACATATTCGTGGAAAAAAAAAATTGTTGAACCAATAAGGTTGGTTCATTGGAAAAATTGATCAAGGAATAGAGAAGTCGTAAAGGGACTAGTTCTGGAAGAAGTTTGGGAAAATAAAAATTTTAGTTTTCTGAAGAAAAAAAATTTAATTCGGTTGATTCTGTTTTTCTGGGGAAAAAAAAAAGGGAAATTTCTTTTTAAGATTTTGGCTAATTCTGTTTTCTAAGGAAAAAAAAAGATTTTTTTATTTAAAGGCCCAAAACATTTTATTTTCTAGAAAAAACCTTGGCATGTTTTTAAGGAAGGATATAAGTTCGAGGGAGAAAATTGGATTTCCTTTTTAAATTCGATTGTTTAAATATATATATATATATATATATATATATATATATATAACACTATATATGCTCACTCATATATATTTGGAATGTTTTTTTAAGGAGATAAGTTCAAGGAGATATTTGGATTTCCTTTCTGAATTCGGTTGTTTCAATAAAAAAAAAAAAAGAATCTTTGGATTTTTTTTTTTTTTTTTGAAGGATATAAGTTCAAAGGAAAACGTTTTTTTTAAAAGGAAAACGTTTTTCAAAAGAAAAACAAAGAAAAACTTTACAAAACCAAACAAACAAGTGGTTTGTTGGTTTACGAAAGGGAAATCCTAGTACAAAAGTACAAAGAAGGGTTTTAAACCCAGGACCAAGCGTTCAAATGGTAAATGCTTTACCACTAGGCTACATGCTTAGTTTTGATATTCCCTGCAAGGACTTTATGATAAGGAGAGAAGACTTTTAGGCTAAAACTCTACATTCACTTTGTGGTCTTAAGAAATTGAAAATTACAACACAGAGACGTTTGTCTAAGAAGTTTGGATTTTAAGTGGGACCGTTTGTAACCCCTCCAGTCTTTCCTAGGAATACTTTGTTATTTGTTATTTTCAATTATTCTGAGAATTGGTTTTTGGGAATAAAAAAAAAATTGACACACGTTCTACCTATAAAAAACTGAAGACAACAAAAGATGTTCTACCTGACAACCTTGAATCTTGTGAGATTCTTAACGGAAGAAGCTCCAAAGCTCAAAGAAGATGAGCTTGTTATCCAAGTTATCATCGCTGTGGGTTCTTGGAAACATTCTGACTTCCTGTGTAGGAACTACGTCATGAACACATTGACTGATTCTCTATACAATGTGTATACAGATAAGAAAACATCCAAGGAGCTATGGGAATCACCAGACCAGAAATATAAAACCGAGGATGTCAGGGCCAAAAAGTTTGTCGTAAGCCTATTCCTCGATTATAAAATGGTAGATTCCAAAACTGTGGTCAATCAAGTCCAAGAACTTCAAGTAATATTCCACGAGATTCATGCTGAGGGAATGATGTTGAGCGAAACCTTTCAAGTGGCAGCTATTATTGAAAAACTGCCTCCTATTTGGAAAGACTTCAAAAACTACCTCAAGCATAAGAGAAATAAGATGAGCATCGAAGATCTGGTTATTAGACTTCTCATCGAAGAAGACAATAGAGGATCTGAGAAGAAAATGGCACACAATCCCAATGAGGCTAAGGCTAACTTTGTGGAACATGGTTAAAGTTCCAAGTTCAAGAAAAGTAATAACAAAGAGAAAGGCACTAAGTTAGGACCTAAAGGGAGTCTCAGTAAAAGTTCTAGGAAATGCTTCAGCGTAGGAAATAAAGTCATAGATCTTCGGTTGACGCAAGGAACAATCAGTAACCCAATGCTTGATTGTGACTATCTCGAGATGTATCGACTTTGACCTCGCAACTGTAATCTCCGAGGTAAACTTAGTGGGATCTAATCCCAATGAATGGTGGATTGGCATTGGTGCTACCCGCCATGTGTGATCTAACAAGAAGATGTTCTCGATGTTCTCCACCTTTGAACCAATTGAGACTGGGGAAAAGGTGTTCATTGGGAACTCTGCCACTTCAAAAATCAAAGGCCAAGGAAAAGTGGTGTTGAAGATGACATTTGGGAAGGAGCTGACTCTGACCAATGTCCTGTATGTCCCTGAAATCCGAAAAAACCTGGTGTTTGGTTCTTTACTAAACAGTGATGGATTTCGAATGGTTTTTGAGTCTGAAAATTTTGTATTATCCAAAAGTGGAATGTATGTGGAAGAGTTACATAAGGCATGGTATCATATATGGAAGCTTAATGCAGCAGAAAAGCACATTAAGTCGAGAAATGAATAAAGCTAGTTCTTACACTTTATATTGTTGGAGTCCTCAATCTATGGCATGGTAGATGGACATGTAATTTAATACATTGCGTAAAGTAATTAGCAAATCATTACCAACTTTCCAAATTGATACAAAGCATAAGTGTGAAAGCTTGTCATTGAGAAGGAAAAGCCCGGCAGTCATCTTTTCAAAGTATTTAGAAAGACACACTAGACCTCTTAACTTAATCCATTGTGATATATGTGATTTGAAAGCTTGTACAAACAAAGAGAATTGGTAATAAGATATTTTATTACCTTTGTGGATGATAACTAAAGTACTGTGCTGTATACTTACTCAAAAGTAAGGATGGCGATAAGAAGAAATTTGTTACGTATAAAAGCGAAGTTGAGAATAAACTCAATAGAAAATTAAAGTGTTGAGAAATTGATCCGAGTGGTGATCTGAATGTGTTTGTACTATTAACAACATAGGATTATACATGTTCAACACGCCTCGCCTCGATCAATGGAGTAAATTTGAGCATAAGAATCGCACTCTAAAGGAAATGATGAATGTATTGCTAATTAGTTCTAGTCTACTACAAAACATGTGGGGAGAAGCCATTTTATCTGCCAATTAACTTTTGAATAAAGGTACCCGCTGGCATAAAAGACTCTGAGTTACGGAAAGAATTAATCCCTCCTGCAATGCTTGCCAGTGTGTGTGGGGATGTCTAGCTAAATTAAGCGGTACCTCCGCAAAGGTGAAAATAGGACCTAAAACTATTGATTGCATCTTGTGGTTATGCACATAACAAGTAATATACTCGATTTCTTGTTCATGAGTCGAATATCTCGGATATTCACAATAACACGATAATGGAGTCGAGGAATGCATCTTTCTTTAAAAATGTATTTATGATTCGTATGTTTTGCCGTAGGTGAATCAACAAAATTTATACCTAATACCTCCTACTGTCATAGCATTACTACTGCAATATAGTGGCTCTAGGATTGTCCACAGGGATGGGTTTTCTTTGCTTAAATGACTTACAGTGAGGCTCAAATTGGTGAATTCATTTGGGATTTGGGGTTTGGTAAAAATAATGAGGTGTAATGGTTGAAAACTGGAAATGAAATGAGTTAAAATGTAAAAGGAATTTCCTTGAAGTATCAGGCTACTTGGTTTGGGCCCTAATTGTAAAACCCCAACCTTATTGAATGTTATAATAGTAGTTTTAGGCGGATTAGAGGTCCAGTAGTAGAAACGGGTAGATTAAATTTAGAATGCTCAGGACGTCATTTTGGACATGAAGTGGAATTTTCGAAAATTGTAGCGAGATACCTAAGGAATAATGATTTCTTATTGTATCCGAATGGAGGGGTTTGCAAGGAATTTGTGAGAGTTCGTTCCTATGACTTGATGATATTTAGAAGAGGAATAGGAGATTTAAGTGAATAGTGATTTCCGGATGGGGTCGGGGCTGTGTTAAATTTTTCGGAAGTGGGCCGAAAATACGAAAATGTCAGAATATCACCAAGACTAGCAATGAATAAAGTGAAAGCGGAGTCAGTTTGGATAGTTTCCGAATTGGTGTCAGAGCGTAATTCGAGTAATGTCTGCTATTGTGGGATTCCAGATTTAATGATTTTAAAATCCGATTTCGGTGATTTCAAAGCCTGGGAATCACTGTGAAGGATTTAGTGGGAGAAAATGTTCATGGTCGATTTGAAGTTTAGACGACCATAGAATATTTTGACGTTTAATCGAGTATAAAGCGAGGATAAGACAAAGGAATAAAAATCGATAAAATGGAGATATTTTCTTATGAGAGCCATCAAACATTTCTTAAGGGCTAAGTTAGGGTTTGTGACTCATTAGAATGGACGATAGGGTTCATGGGCTCAAATGCAATAAAATAGGATTGATTGGCAATATAAAGAAATGGAGGACCAAATTGTAATTTAAGGAAAGTTAGATTATTTAAATGGGAGACAACCAAAATAATTCATTTGGTCTCTCAAAAGTTAAGGCACCCGTATGGAGGAGAAAAGGGGAGAGAAGAAAGAGAGGAAGAGAAGGAAGAAGAGGAAGGAAGGAGAAGAAGGAGAAGAACAAAGGTATGTTTTTTTGTATGGAATCAAGTGTCTTTTGGATGTCTAGGGTTATTGAATTGTAGTTGCTAGGAGTTTCTATGGAATTGGTTTGTTTAAACCTAGGGTTTTAGTTCAGAGATCACTGACCTTGAATTGTTGAGTTTTGTGGATAAAACCCGATTGGGAGTATTTAGGTTGAATCATGAATTTGATAGAAATTGAGAAAGAAATCTGGATTAGGTTAGGGTTTTGACAAAATCAAGTGAGTAAGGGTTAGGGTTTGATAGTGAATTGTGTGTGATATCTTGGAAATGGGTATAACCATCAGATTTAAGTGTTTAGAGTGAAAGAAAAAATGGAAGACAAAACACATTTTTGGTCAATTTTGGGCAGCAGTCTCAGTACAGGAAATGTCCTGTTTGCATTTTGACCAGTTTTGGTATTTTGGCCATAACTTACTCAATTTTGATCCGATTTGAGTGATTTAAGTGGCTACGTAAAATAGAATTGAAGGAGAACAAAACTTAAGAAGAATGTATTGCCAAATTCTGATCCTAAGGGGCCTAAATATTCACTCAAAGTAGGACCATGTGCAAGCCAAATTCTGGTTCAGTTTTTGAACATAGATTAGCCCGGTTATTTGGACGTAAAGTGAGTTTCGGTGCTCCGAATTGGAGTGATTCAATTGGAATAGAACCCTTAGCACCTTAGCTTTAAATGAGTATAAGGACATAGTATCAAAATATGAAGTCAAGACCTCAAAATAAAATGTCTAAACTGTCACTAAATCGGTAAAATGACTAGATTGGCATAGAGAAAATGCCATAACTTTAGTTTGGATGATCCGGTGGATTGATTCAATTTCTAAGTAAAATAGATTCCTAGAGGAATAAGAATATAAGATGAGTGTTTATAGATTGGATTAAATGCAAATTATGGTTAATGTGTAATTGTGGTTTTCTTGAAAAGGTGAAAAGACTATCGGACGGGGGAAAGCGGGAATTCGACGGGAAGCAAGCGGGATTGACGGTGGCGTAGTGAAAATGATATTTTGAGAATTTAGTTTTAAAAAGTGAATGGTTTTAATGTTAAACTGAAAGTTTGTATATTTATGTAAATGTTAAGGCATATGGAAATGTTTTATATTGCATTGTTTATCTTGCATCAATGCATATATTTATATGTGTATTAAATATGTATGCATATGTTAGGTATTATGAAAGTCTAAAAATGTTTAAAGTATGCATATGTGTTTTAATGATAAAGTAAAGGATTTAAATGTATTTATAAATGTATTTTGAAGGAATGTTTTACTGATGGATTACCCTCATTCTGTTGTTATGGTGATAGCTCGAGGCCGGGGAGCTGGCTGGCGTGTAAGGATTAAGAGGGTAAAGTTATAGGTTGCTAGGCGAGGGAGGGGAAATGGAGTGTCTAGAGTAATATCCTTGCACGTGATAAAGTACTATATTTGAACCCTATGCAAAAGCATAGGTTCTCCACTTGAGCGTAGTGGTTATGGCTAGTGTGGCCCATCCCTCACCGTCAGTACCCGGAAACTGTTCGGTGTGTTTATTCCCCTGGGTTCCATTAGAAAGATGAAAGAAAGAAATAAAGAAAGAAAGTTTAAGGCATAAATGCTTAAAGCATAAATGGATTTTAAATGCATAAGTATTTATGGAAAGAAAGTTTAAGGCATAAATTCTTAAAGCATAAATGGATTTTAAATGCATAAGTATTTATGAAGAAGTTTAAGAGCATAAATTCTTAAAGCATAAATGGTTTAAGCCATAAGTATTTATTAGAAAGAAAGTTTTAAGGTATAAATGTTTAAAGCATAAAGCGATTTACAATGGTATAAGTATTTATGGAAAGAAAGTTTAAGGCATAAATGTTTAGTAGTATAAATGGATTTTAATTGTATAAAGTATATATTATTTTGATATGTGCTGAAAATGTTATATAAATGAAAATGTACACTCAGGCTCGTTTAGCTCACTCTTTTTCCATATGTTTCAACAAATATTTTCAGGACCTGAGACAGGTGCATCGGTGATACCCTCACGTACGATGGAGTCGAGCTATCGAGAGGCCGACACATGGCGCATTGAAAATAATTTTGCATATTGTATATGTGAGATATTTTGTCATGTTTTGATAAAATTATGCATGGAATTGAAGGAGGTTTAAATGTTTTGATGATTTGAAGAAATAAATGTATATATATGTATATTGTGTTTGATTGGGTTGTGGGCCGAGGAGTCCTATTATGGAAGTTGATGGTGAAGTTTAGAAGTGTTTTTAAATGTTTTCCTTCGAGGTTTTGTAAATTTAGGAAAGTCAGAAAAAGAGAGGAAATAGCAGATTTCTGAAAAAAAAAATCTAAGGTGTTGGAGAAAGAAAAGAAAAAGAAATTTTTTAGCATAGCTTCCGCATTATTTTAAAAGATATGTGAAGGTATGAGGTTCGCTCCAGTTTAATTTATGGTTTAAGGAAAAGTTTCTATATCGGATTTGGAGTCTTAGGGAGGTCCCCTCGGTTCATAGAGTTAATCGGGTCGGGATCCTTCAACATGGTATCAGAGCGAAGTTTTGAAAATGTTATAAAGATTTGAAAATTTTTATTTTTATATGATTGTTTTAATGTTTTCTTTTAAGATTTCAAAAAAAAAAAAAAAAAAAAATTTAATTTATGTGATTTACAATCCTTATATGCATTACATGACATATTAATTTTAATTCACGAGAAAAATCTTGTCGTCGGGCGACCGCCCCACGGGAGAGCTCCTGAGGCGGTAGTACCACCACAGGAACATGTTTATGAGTGCGACTGTGTTCCTCCACCGCTGGTACCGCTAGGGCCGCCACGCCTCTGAGGTTGTAAGAGGAACGGATGCCTTTAGACGGATGAAGGCTCGGATGTTAGCCCATGACATTTAATCGGCCCAGTGGTAGACGGTGTCCATTGGGAGGGTAAGGGAATTAGAGGCCGTGTGGTATAGGAGGATCACAGAAAAGGCATACAATTAGTAGCTGAGGTAATGAGATAGTTAATTAGAAAATGCATGGGTTTAATTTAGTTTAAGTGAATCAATGACATTAAGTGAATTGTTAATAGTAATTGTTGAAAGAAAATGGAAGAAATTGAAGACATGTGATGAATGTGCTTAATTAGGATTTTGCCACCCCTAGGAAAGTATGGAAAAGTTGATTATTTGTAGTGATTATTAGGCTAGGAGTTTTAGCGAGACTTGATATTAGATATCCATGACTTTGATATTATAATGGGCATGGATTTACTATCTAGACATCATGCTACAAAGGATTGTTATAGGAAAGAGGTTGGGTTCCATAAGCCAAGGAAGGCGGTTGTTTTATGTGGAGTTCACGGAAAATACTACCTACCAATAATATGACATTTATGTGGGCTAGTAAAATACTTTGAAAGTTATATTAAAGGTACCTAGCTTATGCTATTGAGGTGAGGGATAATGGTAGTCGAATGGAAGATATTCTGATAGTCAAATAATTTCCGGATGTATTTCCAAGAGGATCTTCTAGGTATATATAAAAAAAAAAAAAAAAAAAATGATGAAAGTTTAAGATTGTATATTGATTACAGAGAGTTGAATAAAGTGAAAATACGCAATCAACACCCATTTACACAGATTGATGATCTTTTTGATCAATTACAGGGGAGCGGGTATTTTGAAAATGGATCTAAGCTCGGGTTACCGTAATTAAAAGATTAGGTCGAGGAGGATGTTCCACATGACAACAGCTTTGAAAGAAAGCACGGTATAGGCATTATGAGTTTTAGTCATGCTAGTTGGACTAACTTATATTAGTAGCTTTTATGGATCTTATGAATAGGATCTTTTAGCCTTATTTAGATCAGTTTGTTATAGTATTCATTGATGACATTTTAATCTATTTAAGCAGTGATGAAGATCATGAGGAGCATCTAAGTAAATTCTATTTACTTAGTATGCGAGCTTAGTAAATTCTAGTTACGGTTAGACGGTGTTGCCTTTAAGGCATGTGATTTGATGAAGGGGTTTTGTTGATCCTCAAAGATTGAGAAAAGATTGTGAACTGAAAACCACCTCACGAATGTGACGAGAGATCTGAAAAGTTTTCTAGGTTAAGCGGTATTATCGGAAGGATTTGTTAAGGGATTTTCAAAGTTAGCGGATCCTTTGACTAAATTGACAGGAAAATTGAAAGTTTGTATGGTAGAGACATGTCGAAAGATTAAAGTGAATAAAGGGAATTTGACCTTAGCCCTGATTCACTTACAATTCAGTCGAGCGAGAAGGATATACGGGTATATTGTAATGATGCTTCTAAGGCGAGCTTAGGGGGTGAGTTCATCTGACATGAAAATGTGATAGCATAGTTTGGCAAATTGAACATAGTGAGATTGTGAGACAGCAGAGTTGGTTGTTGCAGTCAACATCTATATCAGGCATGCGTATGGGTGCATGTAAAATTTTTACGGATCACGGGAACATGTAATATTTATTCACATAGAAAAGTTAAATATGAGACGGAGGAGATGGGTTGAACTCATTAAGGATTTGTAGGTGCATATTGAGTACCATCGGGGAAATGTTAGTGTAGTAGCGATGCTCTTAGTAGGAAGCCTACGGGTTCGCATATCTCACCTAAAGGTTGTGTACCTCCCTAGATTTATGGAATTGAGGTCTTTAGGTGCGAGGTAGGAGTGTGAGGATATTAGTCTGTACTAATAGACAAGGTAAAGGGAGCTATAGACTCAAGATCTGATCATGATTAAATTGAGAAAGGGAAGAGCTGAGTCTGGGCGGAGTTAAAGTTGCAGATACGGGCATATGGTATAGTGATGATAGGTCACAGGTTATGTGTACTAGATGTGGGAAGATTAAAGAAATAAATTATGGGAGAGGCTCACTCTTCTGCATAGGCGATGCATCAGGGAAACACTAAAATGTATCATACCCTAAGGGAATACTAAAAGGTGGAGGGTATAAAAGAAGATGTTGAAATTTATTTCTAAATGTCTCATTTGTCAAAAAGTTAGGTTGAGCATCAAAGATTTGCGGGGTTCTTATAGTCTCTTCCGATCCTCGAGTGGAAATGGGAGAGGAATCATGATGGATTTTTTTATTTCCACTTTGCCGGAGTGGATTTATGACGTGATATAGGTGATTGTGTGGATAGATTAATGAAATCAGTCAATTTCCTACCTATGGAAAAATAGTGACTTAGTTGAGAAGTTGGTGAGTTGTATATAAAGAGATTATGCGACTTCACGGATATTGATCTGAAAGGAGCCATACGGACATTGGAAGTTATGCTCAAGGCTTGTGTGTTAGAGTTTAAAGGAAGTTAGGAAGACATTTACCATTAATGGAGTTTTCCTACAATAATAGTTATCATGCAAACATTGAAGTAGGCGCCTTATGAGGTATATATGGGAAGAAGTGTAGGACTTCCATTATGTTGGGATGGGGAAAGGGAGAGAAATTTTTTAGGTTCATAAATTGTTAGAATTCACAACCGGATAATGTTAAAGTTATCGGTGATAGATTAAAGATAGCTCAAGATTGGAGAAAAGTTATGTTGATAACCCAAGGAGAGATTTGGAATTTTAGGTGGGGGGACGTATTTATGAGGATATCACCTTGGGAAAGTGGTGTTGATATTCTGGAAGAAAGTGGTAGTTAAGTCCTCTCTATATGGGACTTTATGAAATTATGGAAATAATCGAGAGGTAGCGGTCTGTCAGGTCACACCGACCGCCGTAATACATGACATATTTTACATTTCTATGCTTCAAAGTATATGACAGATTCTTCACATGTGTTAAGAGATCAACCTGAATTGAAAGAAGATTTGACGTATGAAGAAAGACCTGCAAATTGTTGGATCTAAAATGATTGGGTTCTTTGAAACAAAGTGATTCCTTTAGTAAAGGTGTTTTGGATGAATCACTGTAGAGAGGAAGTAACATGAGAATTTAAATTTCGAGATCTAATTCCTTTATAAGGAGGGGTGATTGTAAACCCCAACCTTATTGAATGTTATAATAGTAGTTTTTGAACCGATTAGAGGTCCAATGATAGAAACGTAGGTAGATTAGAATTTAGAATGTTCCTGACGCCATTCGACATGAAGTGGAATTTTCAAAATTGTAACCGAATGCCCTAAGGAATAACAGATTTTTCTTATTATATCCGAATGGAGGTTTGGTAAAGGAATTTGTAAGAAATTTCAGCCTTATGACTTTGAACCGATATTTATAAGAGAACAGAGATTAGTTTAATAAGGATTTCTGACCGAAAACTGGGTCTCGCGCGAAATTTTTCTAAATTAATGAAAAATACCAAACAAGTCCGTAATATATCATAAAGACTAACTTAAACTGAATAAAGTGAAACTGAAATATCCGCTTGATAGTTTCCAGTGATCCGAACGTAATTCGTAATACGCTTGTTGTCCTGATTCGATTTTAATGATTTTAAATCCGAGCTCGCGATTTCAAAGTTCTTAATCCACCTGCGGAAGGATTTAACAGAATATTTCATGGCCAATTTGAAGTTTAGACGACCATAGAATATTTTTGACGTTTAATCAGTATAAAAGCAGTATAAGACAAAAAGGAATAAAAATCTGATAAATGGAGATATTTTCTTATGAGAGCCAATCAAAACATTTAAGGGCTAAGTTAGGTTTGTGACTCATTAGAATGGACCAATGAGGTTCATGGGCTCAAATGCAATAAAATAAGTTGATTGGCAATATAAAAGAAATGGAGGACCAAATTCGTAATTTAAGGAAAGTTAGATTATTTAAACGGGAGACAACCGTGCCACCATTTGGTCTCTCAAAAGGCACCCGTATGGGAGGAGAAAAGGAGAAGAAGAGAGAAGAAGAGAAGAAGAGGAAGGAGAAGAAGGAGGAAGAATAAAGTGTATGTTTTTTTGTATGGAATCAAGTGTCTGATGTCTAGGGTTGGTGTGATTAAGTAGTTTTTCTATGGAGATTGGTTTGTCTCCAAACCTAGGTTTTTCGAGAGATCACACAAACCCCTTGAATTGTTGAGGTTTTAGATAAACCTCAATTGGGGTATTTAAGGTTGAATCGATGAATTTGATAGAAATTGAGAAAGAAATGGACAGTTAGGTTTTGACAAAATCAAGTGAGTAAGGGTTAGGGGTTTGATAGTACTGTGTGTGATATGTTGAAATGGGTATAATACATCAGATTTAAGTGTTTAGGAGGAAAGAAAATGGAAGACAAACACATTTTTTGGTCAATTTTGGGCAGCAGTCTCGGTACAGAGCAACTTGTTTTCGTTTTGACCAGTTTCGTATTTTGCCATAACTTACTCAATTTTGATCCGATTTGAGGGATTTAAGTGGCTACAGTAAAATAGAATTGAAGGAGAACAAAACTTAAGAAGAATGTATTACAATTCCTGATCCTAAGGCCTAAATATTCACTCAAAGTAGACCATGTGCAAGCCAAATTCTGGTTCAGTTTTTGAAACATAGATTAGCCCGTTATTTGATCGTGAAGTGAGTTTCGGTGCTCGAATTGGGTGATTCTAATTGGAATAGAACCCTAGCACCTTAGCTTTAAATGAGTATAAGGGACATAGTGTCAAAATATGAAGTCAAGACCTCGGAAAATGAGTAATACAAACTGTCACTAGAAAATCTTAAATGACTAGTTGGCATGAAAATGCCATAACTTTTTAGTTTGATGATCCGATTGATTTGATTCCAATTCTATAAAATAGATTCCTAGAGGAATAAGAATATAGGAATGAGTGGTTATGGTGATTAAATGGAATTATGGTTAATGTGTAATTGTGGTTTTCTTGAAAAAGGTGAAAAAGACTATCGGACGGGAAACTGAATTCGACGGAAGCAAACGGATTGAAGGAACTGTGAGTGAAATGATATTTTGAGAATTTAGTTTTAAAAAGTGAATGGTTTTAATGTTAAACTGAAAGCCAATGTAAATTTTTATGTAAAATGTTAAGGCATATGGAAATGTTTTATATTGCATTGTTTTATCTTGCATCAATGCATATATTTATATGTGTATTAAATATGTATGCATATGTTAAGGTATTATGAAAGTCTAAAAATGTTTAAAGTATGCATATGTGTTTTAATGATAAAGTAAAGGATTTAAATGTATTTATAAATGTATTTGAAGGAATGTTTTACCGATGGTTACCTAAACCCCTATGACTGTTATGACCGAGCACGTCAAGTACTTTAAGCGTGTAAGGATTAAGAGGGTAGTTATAGGTTACTAATCGAGGGGAGGGAAATAGGTGTCTGTAGAGTAATATCCTCTTACACGTGATAAAGCATTATGACTGAACCCTATGCAAAGCGTGAGCTCCAGTCAGGAGCGGTTATGACCGGAATGTGACTGGTCCCTCACCGCATTCTAAACTCGTTTCTAAGCTTATCTCCGGGTTCCACGTAAAAGAATGAAAGAAAGAAATAAAGAAAGAAAGTTTAAGGCATAAATGCTTAAAGCATAAATGGATTTTAAAATGCATAAGTATTATGGAAAGAAGTAAGGTATAAATTTAAAGCATAATGATTTTAAATGCATAAGTATTTATGGAAGAAAGTTTAAGGCATAAATTCTAAAGCATAAATGGATTTAAAATGGCTAAGTATTTATCGAAAGAAAGTTTAAGGTATAATTAAGAAGCATAAACTCGATTTTAATGGGTATAAGTATTTATGGAAAGAAAGTTTAAGGCATAAATGTTTAATGATAAATGGATTTAATTGTATAAGTATAGCTATTTTGATATGTACTGAAAATGTTATATAAAATGAAAATACACTCACCGAAACTCGCTTAGCTCACTTCTTTTTCCATATGTTTCAAAAACATTTTCAGGACCCGAGACAGGTGCACCGGTAGAGTACCTCGTGCAAAGGAGTCGAGCTTATCGAGGACGACGCATGTGATCGCATTGAAAATAATTTGTATATTGTATATGTGGGAATATTTTGTCATGTTTTGATAAAATTATGCATGGAATTGAAGAAGGCTTTAAATGTTTTGATGATTTGAAAGAAATAAATGTATATATATGTATATTGTGTTTGATCACGTGGACGAGAGTCCTAATATGGAAGTTTCATGAATTGAAGTTTAGAAGTGTTTTTTAAATGTTTTCACTGTGTTTTGTAAATTTGGGAAAGTCCGAAAACGTAGGAAACTCTGGCCGATTTTCCTGAAAAAAAATCTAAGTGTTGAAAAAGAAGAGAAAAAGAAATTTTTTTTTTAGCACTTCGCTTCCGCATTATTTTTTAAAAGATATGTGAAGAATTGTAAAGGGGTTCGCTCCACGGATTTTAATTTATGGTTTTAAGGAAAAGTTTCTATATCCGTGTGAGCCGGGAGGTCCCCTGCCCATGAGGTTAATCCCGGCTCCGGATCCTTCCAACTAGCTCACAGTAGATGCTCCCATTGACCTTAAGCCCCGGTCCCGGGTTCGAATCTCTAATTATGAGGCTAAAGAAAATGCCTAGGAGTATGATATCCTATGAGTGGGACCTAATTAAGGGTACCCCCGAGGGTCACGAAGGTGGGGACTCCACAATAAAAGGCGCTTTATTGTGAGATTCTCACTTTTCAGGATTCATGGGTAACAGTGGAAGACTGTTAGGATATCCTCATCTCTCATCGAGCTGCCTTCTCAGCAGGTCTTTAGTTCACGGGAAGCATTCGTACCAACCTGAGCTACTAGTTTGCTTGGTACCGCAGATGCTTCCCATTGACCAAAGACCAGCCTCGGTTCGAATCTCCGGGGAGGCTAAAGGAACTCACTGGGAATGAGGATATCCTATGAGTGAGCTTCCACCTGAAGGGTACCCATGAGGTGGTCACGAAGGGTGGGGGTCTCACACTAATGGTGAGTGAAGGGTTCTCGAGCCCTTTTCATCGCGTTAGGGTGGATGACATATAGTCATTTCCCGAACCGGTTCTTCATTTGGCTATAAAACTCGGCCATTAATAATTATCCTTTGAACAATGGCATCCATTGAGCATCAATGGTCTCGCATGTGCAAAAACGTGACTTTCGACCCACCTTCCAATGACTAATAAATGGTAACTATCTAATCTTGAGCGGATCTAGCAATAAAGATCCACCTAACCCTAAAAGATTAAAAACACTGACTACCAAGGTGCATCTAAGGGATTTAAAACCTAGAGTTAAAGGAGACACATAAATGTCATGAATCGTATTGAAAACATGAGAACCTCGCTACCTTAGATCCTTAGCTCCAAAGAGCCTTCTACTTCAAGGAAGGAAGGACTTATCCGTCATTCTGTCCATCCATATGCAATATGTTGGCACACATGAGACTGTTCGCTAGTGAGAAAATGAGAGAAAACGAGAGAAAATAAGAAAATGCGGGAACTACTGAAAGCTTCTCTCTAAAACTTTATTAATGATCAAAAGTTTTTTTTACAGAGAGTTGCTTGGGACTTATATACTACCCCAGTAACAAAAATTACAAAAAGTTATGAACTAGTTACTTTTACATGGGGGACAATTTGGGAAGAACAAAAATTGAAGATAAAAAGTCAGCAGAAAATTCACAGCCCTTCGAAATTTAGCAGGGTTTGCGAAATTTTGCAACCCTTGCGAAATTGCCAAGGTGCCTCCTTTTCACCGCTTCTTCCAAACACTTTTCATTCCGAAGTTCAACTTGAATTCTCCACATTGAGTCAATACCAATAACTTTGACATCAATGCATTCAAAAACTATAAATTTTGCCATAAATGTGATCGCGAGGTATTAGCTGAAGTCCAAGACATGCCAACCGGCTAATTAGCATTACCACGCAAAAGTGCTCAAAACCCGTTGATGATTAAAAGTCATCTCTTTTAGTCCATTTTTCTGCTCGATTTTTAGTTAAAATTGAATATTTAATATACATTATGAAGAAACTCACCAATTTGTCATTAGTGAAGGAAGCAAGAAAGATGAAAATGCAAAGAATAAATGGATAAAAAATGCACGAATGACGCAGCGTAATGGAAGCAACCGACCGAGTCATTGATGCAAAGGTGGGATCGGCACACCAGCTCCGAGGCCGCGTGACATCGTGAAGATTAAAAGGAAGTTGATGCAGTCGTGACAAAGGGAACACCGTTTAGTACCGAAGAAGGAGCAGAATTAAAGAGTGATGTCGCAGAATGTAGAAGTCCAAGTCAGCATCATAAAACAACCAATGCAATTTCAAGCAGTCACAAGTGATGTCGCGACAAGAAGATCGATGTCATGGATACCATCAACTCGCTGTCAGCGCATGTAAACTAATGCGAAGTCGTGACATCAAGAGGAGATCAATCGCTAGCTTCAAACCATTGAGTTGATGTCACGACATCGTGGGACACCCAAGGAAATGCGCATCGTGAGCCGATGTCACGACAGATGATGTCGCGACATCACGGACAACCGTGAGGAAAGGTGCGTGAGACGGAGCCATGTCATGACAACATCCCGATGTCGCGACATCGTGAAACAACCATCAAGACTGCAAAAGACCAGAAAGAATGCCGCGACAAGGCCATGATGTCGCCGATACATCACGGAGCGATCAATCGGAACCTCGCAGCGGGCACTTCGATTGGTGTCGCGACAACTGAACGACCAGCCCAAAGGATGCGTAACTTTGTCACGTCGCGACATGAATTCGATGTCGCTGACAAGAGAACCGAGGTCAACCGAGCGCGAATCGCCCGCCACCAACTACGCTGTGTCGCATCGGGTTGCGGCCCAACCGAGAAACCCTATAAATAGAAGGCTACCCAGATCGAAAACGCAAGTCGCAGGCGCATCAGAGGAGAGATCTGGTAGCCTAGGCTTCACTTTTATTTTCTTTTCTTTTTCTTTATTTTCTTTATTTTCTTTCGCCATTTTAATGCATTGCTTTCTTATTTTTTTTTCCTTTTTCGCTTTGTTTTGTTCCGATTCAATGTTATCGCTGAATAAGTCAATGCTGAATACTTCTTTTCACACACTGAACGTATAGAATTTCTGCATAAATTTGAAATTCGATTGTTCCAGTTTCTATTTGCAAATGTTTTTATTGACGCGGGAATGTCAGAAAGGAATTCCAAGAATTAAGGAACTCAAATTTCCATTTAGAGAACGTTTTAGTTAGAATTGATCTTTCCTGTAGTATTTTCTAGTATCTTGTTCATTTCAATTTATGAATTTACTTCGGATTATGGGTTTATTGATTTTGGATCTGAATATCAGTTTCCTATACCCGTTAAGAATCGCAGGCCATTACCCCGATTTCAAGGAAGTCCTCCCGAGTGACACAGAAGACAACTCGGGGTAACGTCTAGTTCTTCAAGGTATACTAACCCGTCATTAGGATCCTTTGCGCTTGCAAGTTCACTTAGATAAATCCTCTTCTCACTTGGAAGTCAAGAACTAGTCGAACGACTCTATCTATTTAACAAGCGCAGATTTCCCACCTCAATTCTGATAGTGAGGCCAATCCCGTGTTAGCCGAGATCTAATCAAGGAAAGGTTGGATCTATTCTAATTTCGAGGGAAGAGTAATTCTAAGTTGTATCCTTGCTTGACCGATAACTTGGAAGCTAAGGTGTACAAATTCCATAAAATGGGTATGAAGTATTGCAAAAGAAAAATACCCGATTCGTAGTTCTTGTTAAAAGTAGTTATCTAAATCCCCTCAGAATTCAGAATCAGAAAATGAGATAACGAAATGTGAGTGTGGAGAAATCCACCGCATCTACATTTGCCTTGGACAGATTTGAAATTGAGATAATCAAGAAATTCAATCAATACTACTTCACAGAATTGATCGCTTCACTGCAAATAATGCTTTCTCTTTTATGTGTACTTTTATGATTATTCGCATTCATTTCGTTATAGAATTTAGTTTTATTTTCATTCATTTTATTTCGGGGCTATTCCTAATTTTCATTTTCTGTGATTAGTTTAATTCTCAGCCTTTAAGCCGAACAACGTTATCGACCGAAGGTCCAAATAGTATGAATTTCAAGTAAATCGTAGTTGATGAAAAAATTCCGAGATCTCTCAGGATCGATATCCGACTTAAATCCATTTTATTACTGTTTAATTGCGGCACTTATAAAGGTATCTTGTCAAACCAACATTGGAAATGATAGATCATAGGAGATCCTTGGGTCTCAACAAGTTTTATGGCGAAGTTGCCAGGGATTAGATAATAGTCCTCTGGTAATAACGACATATTAATTTGTGAAGGTGGTTCGGTGAGAGTCAACAAGTTTTATGGCGCCGTTGCCGGGGATCGAAAGAATTTTAGTAATCAATATTCAGACAAAAGAAGGAAATACTAATTTGGACATTTTTAAGAGAAAAAGAACAAAATATGCTTTCTGCAGCTGGACTCTTTCAACCACGACCTTTTAACAACCCATATTGAAAATGTTTGTTGATTGTGCTAATCCTATCGATCCGAGCCCACTCGACTACAGGAAGACAGCTCATACAGCCATGACAGATAGAGGATTAGATGGTAGCCAACTGTGAATATGCAAGAAAGACCTCAAGGAGCATGACACTATGGAGACTTTATGGAATTCATTCGATCCACAATAAATATTTAGCAATGGAACCCATCAATCAATGCTAATGATTTTTGAGCTCGAACCAAGACTAATTACAATGGTCTGAAGAAGATCGCTTTATCACATCCAATCGAAGATCCAAATAAGCACCGGGAAGATTCCTCAGAAGGCTAATAATTGTTAAGATGGATGGTGGAGCCGGTTATTCAAATTAAGTAGCTTATTCCCATTCTCTTTACGAGATATGGCCGCAACATGGCTTCTGCACCCACTACCATATGAATCATAGTTATTGGCTAGAGGAGCCGATGAGAGCTATTGCAACAGTTCTTTATCCCACCCTTCATTCGAACAACTGAGGAAATACCATTCCAAACATGGGGAAAGTGATAACATGTATGCTAATAGGAAAGATTCACACATAACATTAGCTCATCTAAATTTTCGTGAGAAATGGCAAGGTCGGCGAGAGCACGAATGTGATGGACAAATTGTCAGCCATAGAGGCCAAGCTGATGCATTGATACACGGTTTAATGAAAGGAAGTCCAACTAAAAGCTAAAACGAAGGTAACTGCGGGAAAGAATGAAGATTGGTACGTAAAGAAGAACCTCTAAAATCGTATTTGAGGAAAGTCAAATTACATGACTGAACAAAAAAAGTGGGAGTTTCACTCTTTTCCCTTTATCTTTTATTTTTTTACTTGCATTTGAGTTGAATTAATTGATTAGGATCTTATATTTAAAGTAACAAGATCAAGAAATGGGGGGAATTTATTTTTATCTTGTGTGGAATGCTTAACTATTGACTATGAGGAATTGTCCATTTCTTACAAGATAAAAATAAATTAAGTTGTAGTTATTTTGAGTAACATTGAATAATTGTGATATTGCTGCTATTTGGATTATTTGTTATTTTGAGACATAACATTGGTCCGAGAGAGTCAACCAAGAATGTGGGAGTGTGAAGAATAATAAATGGAAAAGAAGGTCAAAAGGACAAAAATTTAGTCATCCTCAAATCTAGAATAGGAGAATATTCTGCTGTGACTTAGAATTTCAGTCACAACATGAAATCTAAAGTCAGCGATATCCAATTAATGTCCGGATTTAAAAAGTCCAATAACGAGTATACTCGCCTTTAAGGGAAATGTCCTTACATCAACCCAAAGGTCAAGTCTCGCTTAACTCGCATCGAACTACAAGTCACCCAAATTTGTCAATATAGAAAGAATAAATGGTCGAAGGGAATGCAGAACGTAAATTTACATCTCGACTTCCAACCAAACTGTAGGATATTTTCTGTTTCAAGAGGCATAATTAGAGGAGAATAAAGACTATGAAGAAAAACGATCCAACTTCCCATTGAAAAGCCAAAAGTCCTAGTTAAAAATGTGATCAGGGGCGTGAATCGAGAAGTCTCATTTAATATTCCCATAGAAAATTGAAGGAAATAATAAATGATTTTGTTCTTCCCAAGAGACACAACTCATTATAAAAGGGATGGAAGAACAAGGAATTAGAAACAAGCAGAAAGAATGAAGGGAAGGGAGAATGAGAGCAAGGGAAGAGTCCGAGGTGAGAGGAAAACAATCGTTTTATGGAATGAGTGGAGTCGGAAAACAAACCAATTCCACTGTTTGTTCCATAAAACGTAGTTTCATCCAGAGAGCGGTTGATGGAAGGGGAATATGGATTAGTTAGAATCCATCAATCAAGAAGCTCCAAAGAAAAAGGTTGAAGTAAAAACAATTTGTTGCACAACTTTATTAACTGGCCGAATCACCATTAGGAGCTCAAGTCCTATGGAACCAAATTTTGAAACTGGAGCGCAAACTTCTGAGAAGATCAGTTTTTCTCCGCTTACAAAATAGAGAGTTTTTCTAGCCCAGTTACAAAAATGTTTGTAAAAGAACAGCTTATTAACATCAAATCTTTTGATATTTGAATAAAGTCTCTGTTGATTTACAATTTTGTTGATCAAGATGTGTGGATTTTGTTTCTGTATTAGTTTATTTTCTGCTGGAATCAAAATAACTTTTCTGATCTTTTCAATTTATTTGAAATGAATGGATAACATGAATGATGAAACTGGAACTAAGAATAGATACTGCTTGTTCAGGTTCAGTTTGGGTTGAAATTGAATATACAGTGATATAACGAAACTTTTGATAAACTAATGTAAATATACAGTGAATAAGCAAAGGTCTTGGAGAAAACAATACACCTCCTGGCCGACCACACCTTCGAACTTAAATCGGTTAGGAAAGCCGGGAATGCAGAAATTATAATCCACAGTCCTAGAACTGGTATGAATATTGATCGAGGCGAAATTTTAGTTGAAACAACCGATTAAAATGACACAAAGCCATTATTGAACAAGGCTTTTGAACTTTTCCCACCACCACTACGTATATGCTATTGCATACACCTTAGTCCCCTGTTGTGCCAAGTTGTTCTGCATGTCCAAAGAAGAAGCCAAGAAAGCCCAAGCCATCCTGTTCATTAATCTTCCAAGAAGAACCCATGATGACTCAAGAACTCAAAAAAAAGAAGAAAGAGATAAAGTTTGGGAGTTTTTATTAGGAAAAGACAAAAGAGATACAGAGAAGTGTGAGGGAAGAGAGATCAAGACAAAAATACAAAGCAGAAAGAAAGTTAAAAGGAATAGTTTGTCTTGGTGGCTCAACTCTCGAACAATTAAGTTCTTGTGGGTGTTTCAACACCTAGTACCCTAAATGTCATCCGGTATGGGAGTTACTAACCCAAAGTTCGCTAAGAGTGTTAGAAAGCCTAAAGGACAAAACATAGCACAACCTCGAAGGGTTATTAGATGGAGTTTTTCCAAGGTTCAAGTACAAAAGAAAATTGGGAACATACAGTTTGAAAAGAAGAAATCTGTTGCAAGATTCAAACATGAAGTTTGGGGGAAAAACAGTGGATGAGAAAAGAAAAAGAGTTTGGGTAATCTCAACCTAAAAATTCCATTCATCATACCCCTTTACCCAAGCCTAACATTACAAGCCCAAAAGACCTGATTGATTTTGAAGGTTGAAATCACCTACATTAGTGGAGATTAATATGAAAAACCAGCATATGGGACTTTAATAAACAGTTTGAGAAAACCTCCCAGAGGATTGACTAAATCCAATACAAAATTTAGAAGGATTGTTGACCTGCACACACACACAAACAAGGCTTAAATAATGAATTGTATACATATATTAGTTTATCGGGATTTTGTAATAGAGGTGTACCTAAGTTTTCGCTTCAAATTTTCAACTGAATTTACAAAGGATATTTTTAATTCCGTGATAAGGTAGTTAAAATAAAAAACATAAAAATGTCCTTCTTGTTTGAGGATTAAACAATTCTTTTCTTTTTCTTTGCTTGAGTACGCTAAAATTCTTAAGTTTGGGGAGCGACAATAAGGGTGCAAAAAAACACTTTTTAAGTAGTAATCACTCCCCCCAACTGAAAAATCGCTAGTCCCTTAGCAATGAAGGAAAAAGAAAGCAAACAAAACAAGATCGAGTATATATGTCCACAAAAATGATGTTTCAAAATAAAATGAAGTGATAATGCCCAACCTTCAACAAGAGTTACCAAAACTCAGCCCAATAACTATCTTGGGAGACTGAGTGCTATGCAAAATCAAGTATCAAAACAGTGTCCCCCTTTAAAGAGCCAACCTGACACCTTCCACAAAAACTTAAGTGTTAACATGATTAGTTTTCAAAAATAATCTGTCAAACTGTCCTCCCCCCCAACCTAGCTCTTGTCTAAACCTAGTGGATTAACCAACCTCAATAGATCAAGATCCATTTTTATTCCACAACTCCCTTTTTTTGTTGTAGGAGTGCAATGCTAAGGGTAACTAACTCACAAATGTCCATGTAATGGGGGTCCACCGATTACTCCCAACCAATTAAGGCTTAGGGCATCAAGTCATAAGGATCTCTCAACCACTAACTCTTAAGGTTTCACCCCGGACCTTTAATGATCTAGAAACTCCAACACCTACAATTTGCTAAACTCCACCTATTCACCCATGTAATCAGTAACAAAGCTTCAAGTGGACTCCCAACCGGGCCTGGCTTGGTGGCACCTGCTTTAAAGACTTTCGCCTATATTCCTCGCACCGTGCTCTGCTTCAAGGCAAAGTGTCACAAATTTTCTTTTCTTTTATTTTTCTTTTATTTTCTTTCCTTTTTTTTAAAGACTCATTAGTCTTTATCAGGGATCCTGACCTATTACAGGTGGTCAAAGGCACTAGGCTGGACTTTTGTAGGGCTAAGAGGGAAAGGCAATTTTTTCAACCTATAAATGAAATCTAATGTGCATTGTGTGTGGTTAGTTCAAAGTGGAAGAAAAAGGTTGGAAACAAAAGGAATTTCAACTGGTTATCAACTCAACTGGGCATAACACCATTGTACATCAAATATACTGGAACAATATTTCACCCTCTTCGCTATGTCGCCATTACAAAAATGGTTGCAATTAAGAAACTGTAACTATAGGCTTTATAATATGTGTTGAAATTAAAGGCATTTTTGCATATATAATAAATAAAAAAAGTAACTACCAGCAAGTCGTTGACTTACACAAAAGGACTTGCTCAAAACAAAAGCAAAGACATAATATAAAAGCCACTTCCTTCATTAACTCTCCCCCCAAACAAACATCCCATTGTCCTTAATGGGGTCTGGATTGGAAAGTGAATGAAGGAAGTGCTACCTCCTCAAGTATGGGCAGTGGGTGGGATGTAATCTCATCCCAAGGTGTCGAGCAATCACGATGAGATCGAGAAGAAGCGGGCAACTCGAGGACTATTGTCGCTATTGCCAGAAGGAGATCTAATAAAGTCAGCAGGAGGGGTCAGATGGCCAAAAAGTTACTATTGTCGCTAGTGCAAGAGCTATAGAGGCTTGGGCATGTACTAGTGGACTGGAAGGAATGTGAGGCAAGCCTTGGTGGCTCTAAATCTGAATGAGGATGGCATTTTTCGAAAGCAACTACGCCGCGCCATCCTTCACTCAAGGCAAGATAGGAAGTGGTGAAAGAGGCCGGCGAAGCCGCAAAGAGCCGCATCACCATGATAGCTAGAAAGTCACAAAGGAGAAATGTGTGGATAGTCTCCATAGGTGATGCTAAAGTACTGACGAACTGGACCAAGTAGGACTGGGAGGCAATCAAGGAGAAGCATGATGCGTGTAGTGGGTCGCTGGCTATAGATGCCGGAATGTGGGCTCCTTAGCGTGAACTACCGGGGTGGGCTGTCACCGCCGATCCTCCGCCGGATCTACTGGGAGATATAGCGCACCAGCACAAATCGCCACTTCTCAATGAAAACAGCTAGAACCTACGACGCTCTAGGATGGGGCCTATCAGAAACCAAGGTGCTTAACACCTAACAGAGCGCGCTTAAACAAGTAGGGGATGGTCTCAACTTTGCTAAGGTTCTTACGTTGTATCTTTTCCTCAAAAGTTGAAAAGGGCAGTCATGATGAGCTTTGTCGGGATGAACCAGAAACCCTCGGAGATGCGATAAAAAGCCTCTAAAATGGCTCCTCTCCTCTGCACCAAATGTCAAGCTTAAAATAAGCTCGACCGCAGCATGGTCAATAAAAAGCATCCCCTGCTGAAGCACCGGTCGAATAGAATGGGCCTAAATTGATGTGTCTTGAAAGGATGTGGACCATCTCCCGTGTGAGGGACGAGCCACTATCTCGCATTCGCCAAGTTGGCCAGAACACAGGAAGATTGAATGTGGCTAAGAGTCAAGCACCAAGTATTCCTTCCCGACCATCTATAGAAAATGTGGTCAGGCGGAATGGGTCTCGCCTAGAAGTCATGGTATGACAGAACTCGATGACTACACGGGGATAGAAGAACCAGCGCGAAGTCATGAAGGGCTCTAGGGAGTACCGCTGCACAAGCCTTATAGAGTCTCAAAGCTCAGTAAGGGCGGAAAAAGCCAGAATGTCATAGAAATTCTCGTTGTCCAGGTCCTTGCCACTACAGTCTAAATTGCCTGGTATTGGGCCACATTGGAAAGAGGCCTTTTGATGAAAAAGCTAAGGGAATGGTCCTGAGGACTGCTAGAAGCTGGGCCCTAGGTAAGTGAAGAATGAGGCTCCTGGGGCCGTGAACTGGACGATTCCCTAGGGCCTGAGGTCCGAGCCCTCTATGGAGGTGGGGGCCTCCTAGTTGGTCTCGGATGTAGAGGAGAAGGAGGGATGGCCCCGTCCTGCCTCATATCAAAAGGGTAGGAACAAAAAGGAGGAGCCGCTTAAGATGGTTCGGGGATTACATGGTGACAGCCACAAGAAATGAGCACGACGCTAGCGACGGTATGAGGTATAATCTAATGCAGGTCCAAGGATGAGGCCAGGGCTACCTACGGTTTCGCAATGGGGAATAGGTGAAGGCTGTGAGAAGATGGGGAAGGGTTTGCCGTAGGAGGGGGTTGATACATAGGGGATGTCAAGGTGAAGAGCCTATGTATTATGATACTTAAGAATATGGTGAGTGCAAACTTTTTAGGTCTCGTTAATGGGGAAGGAATGAATAGGGTTTGTAAGAATTGAAGGGTTAGGAAGGCGGCTAGCTCAAGATTAAAAGGTGGAGGCAAAATTTTTGCAGCTTAAATTGGCTGTGGGCCGCGAAAATCGTGAACCCTTGCGAAAATGGAGCCTTCAACCTACTAAACCCTGCTTCCTAAGATAAGCAAATCCTGCAAAACAAAACACAACATTAATGAATAGGAGCACAGAAAAGTGAAAAACTCAATCTAGAACTAAGTTTAAACTAGAGAAAAGATGAGGGCACATATATAAAATTTGAAATGAAATATGCAAAATTTCAACAAAAAGAAGTGGCTTTTTCAGTCTCTTGAGGGACCAAGCCCAGTAAAATCAGCTTCTCAAACTTTTGGGGGTTTAAGGAGGGAGAGTTCCTCCTTGTCTGGTGTGAAAGGGGTTGCAAATGGCTTGAGCCTTTGATCATTCACTTTGAATAGTCTATTATCCTTTGAACTGAGCAATTCCACTACCCCATCGGGTAGACTTTATGGATAATGAAGGGACCAATCCACCTTGATTTAAGTTTGCCTGGAAAGAGGTGAAGCTTAGAATTGTAGAGCAGCACTTGATCCCCTTTCTCAAAATTTTTCCGAGCCACCATCTGATCATGCCACTTTTTCAATATGTCTTTTGAAATTTTTGAATTCAAGTAGGCATCATTTCGTAGTTCCTCTAACTCATTGAAGTCAAGGAACCTTTTTAGGCTAGCCCTTCTCAAATCCAGGTTCAGCTTCTTGATCGCCCACCAGACCTTATACTCTATCTCTACAGGGAGGTGGCACGTTTTTCCATAGACTAGGAGATAAGGGGACATTCCGAGAATTGTCTTCTATGATCATTCTATGTGCCCATAACGAATCCAATAGCTTATGACCTACCTCCTGGGTTGAGTTCACTACCTTCATCAGGATGGTTTTGATTTCTCTCTTGGCAAGCTCAACTTATCCCCTGGTTTGAGGATGGTAAGGGGTGGCTACTTTATGTTTCACTCCATATTTAGCTAGGAGGGTTTCAAAGGGTTTGTTGCAAAAATGCGAACCCCCGTCACTAATTATGGCCTTAAGTACCCCAAATTTGGAGAAGATATTCTCTTTCAAAAACTTCAGTACCACCCTATGGTCATTTGCTTTGCATGGAATTGCTTTAACCCATTTGGATACGTAGTCAACCCCCACCAAGATATATGAATATCCAAAAGACATAGGGAATGGTCCCATGAAATCAATGCCCCACACATCAAATAAGTCCACTACTAAGATCGAGTTCAAAGGCATCATGTGATGACGAGAAAGATTCCCTAGTCTTTGGCATCTATCGCAACCTCGGCACATGTTGTAAGCATCCTTGAAGAGGGAAGGCCAGTAGAACCCAAATTGGAGCACTTTCATGGTTGTCTTTTGTGAAGCGAAATGACCACCACAGGCATTTCCATGGCAATACGAATCCCCCCGTTGTTCTCCTTCGTGCATTACATCTCTCCTAATGATTTGGTCTCGCACACATTCAAATGGTAAACTACCTTCCCAATAATAAGAATGGATCTTTGCGAAGAAGTATTTCTTGTCCTGTGCCTTCCACTCAGTTGGAATCTCTCCTATTGCTAAAAAATTAGCGATGTGGGCATACTAGGGAGTGCTTTCTACCACCAGCAGTGATTCCTCAAGAAATTCATCATGGATTGGGGACTATGTGTATCAGGAGCTATGGTCACTTGTAGAGTGATATGCCACAACATTCTCTACCCTTCATTCTGATCCGGGAGATTGAATTCTCGATAAGAGAACCATTTGATGAGCCTCGCTTCGCATTCTGTTTGGTTAGAGTGTACTCTAACGTGGGAGGATCTCAGGAAATTAATAATGTCTCGACCGACCAAGTATGCCTGAACTTTCTAAGGCATAAACCATTTTTTCACAGTTCCTTTTCGTGGGTGGTGTAATTTTTCGAAGCTCATTCGTAGTTTTGCTTGCATAATACACCACATAGGGCTTTCCATCCTTTCTTTGCCCAAGGACTGCCCTAATGGCGAGATCACTGGCATCACACATGACCTCAAAAGGAAGCTGCCAATTAGGCGCCCTCACTATGGGTGCAGTGGTCAAGTGAGATTTGAGTTCTTCAAAGCTCATTTGGCATGTTTCATTCCATAAAAATTTAGTATCTTTTTCCAGGAGCTCATAAAGGGGTTTCGCAATTTTTGAAAAATCCTTGATAAACCTCCTATAGAAGCCTGTATGGCCAAGGAACTGTCGCACAGCCTTTACACTTATGGGTGGTGGCAACTTAACAACAAGCTCAACTGTGGCCTTGTCCACTTAAATTCCTTTGTTGGAGATGACATGCCCTAGGACAATTCCTTGAATCATCATAAATTGGCATTTCTCCCAATTAAGCACCAAGTTCTTTTCAATGCATCAATGCAAAGACGCTTCGTTGGCAAAGTACTCCTCAGCATCCCCGTATACGGTGATATCATCCATATACACTCTCCATAATACGCTCCACCATATCAAAAGCTAAGCATACACTAAAAGTGGCAGTACATCGCAAAGGCCAGGCAGGTCCTCCAAGACAAAGCAATGGGCAAGTGAAGGTGGTCTTCTCTTAGTCCTCGCAGTAATCTCTATCTGAAAGTAGCCGAAATAACCATCCAAGAAGGAATAGAATGGGTGCCCAAAAATTCTCTTAAGAAGTTGATCGATGAAGGGTAAAGGGGAATGATCCTTTCTTGTCACTTCATTTAACCTCCTGTAGTCTATGCATACCCTCCAACCTATGGTAAGGCAGGTAGGCACATCCTCCCCTTTTTCATTTTGCATAGTGGTCACCCCTGATTTTTTTGGCACTGCCTAAGTAGGAATCACCCAGGGACTGTCAGAAATAGGATAAATAATGCCCGCTTGCAGCAACTTTAGGACTTCATTGCACACCACTTCTTGCATATGTGGATTCAGTCGCCTCTGTGGTTGTCTCACCGCTTAGCTTCCTCCTCCATGTAAATATGATAAGTGCAAACCAAAGGACTAATCCCCTTTAGATCAGAAATTTTCCATCCAATGGCCTATTTGCACTTCCTGAGGATGTCAAGAAGGTTGTTTTCCTGAGAGGCATTCATCACTAAAGAGATCACAACTAGGCATTGATTACCCTCTTTCAAAAATGCATATTTTAATTCTATCGGGAGAGGTTTGAGGTTAAGATTTTGGGGCCCCATGCTACCTCCATTGTCATTATCCTCCTTAGACAGTAAGGGAAGGATTTCTTCTTTTCTCCTCCATGGCCCATAGACAACACATACCCTAGGCATCCCGCAAATTCCTCGTGCTTGCGCTCTGCCTTCATCAATTCCTACTAAAGTCGCATAGCTTGAACCCCGTTTCACCCAAATGGTAAGCCAATCATACAAAATTCTTCTGGATCCTCCTCCACTGGGGACATATGCTTCTTGTGAAGGTTTTTAAAGTACAAAACAAAGTTTGCAGCGGAAGATATTGGTCCAGTAAATTTTAAAAATTAATAAAAACTCTTTTTACGATCCTATGGTACATGCATACTAATCAACAAATAACAAAGAAAAAATTGCCCAATCAAATAAAGAGATTTTTAAGGCAAGTGGTTGACAACTCAAGATCCTTTTTTTCCATGTTTACCTATCTTTCCAAGTCGTCTCTGTCACTACAAGGTACGTGTGGGCGTACAAATTAACAAAGGTTTTGTTTTTAGAGATCTTGATACTCTCAACACATGAGATCAAAAGGGTTAGATGGAGGCAAAAAAAAGTGAAACTCTTTCTTTTTTTTTTTTTTTTTTTTATCACCTCTTAACGCCTAGGGTTTTGCCTCTATTTACAATATGCCTTGAATCGATCTCAACCATCGGATCAAGTGACATATTTAAATATTGGAATTAAAATTAATTCAAATTATGACCAAAAATAAATATGATTAATTTCAAATTAACCATTTCATCCATATAATATCATCTATTACTTAATTAATTCAATAATTAATTAATGTTATTAATTTCAATTAACCGCTTTCATCCATATAGTAATTACTATTAATTAATTAATTAATAATAATAATTAACATTTAATATTCAATAATTACTATATAGTTGCTATGAAACAATTTGTTTTACAATTATGCCCTCCAAGGGATTTCTTTGCTAATTTAATCTTGTACAATGTTTACGTAGGCACTTCAGTGGATTCCATGGACCAGACTCCAAGCTCTAATAAATTTATTAATTAATTAAACTTTTAATCAATTAATCTTAATTTATTAGTTCCAAAGATTATTCCACTAAAAATCTTAATCAACTCTTGTAATTACGTAATAGTTTACATAGTGACACCTGCTAAATCAATCGATATGATCATTACATGCAATTCAATCCTCCAAAATTGGTCCATCATTTGAGCTAGGTGAAATTACCGTTTTACCCCTCTAGTGATATCTTTATCCTTAAGTTCCATTAATTCACTAGTGAACAATTAATTTATAAACCTGTTATAAATTAGAGCACTCAAACTGTTCAGTTCCAGAATTAACACTTAAGAGAACCAATTATCCGACTTCCCTCAAGAAGGGTTTGGATTCCATATCTATAGGACATGTTCCCAGCCACCTATCCCAATGGGCCTCCAAGACACAAGCATAAATTATCTTAGACAAACCCTAAATCCCAGAATCAAAAAGGCCCTATTGAAATAGATAGGAGTCCATGGCTACTTAGGATTAAGATCAATCTACATATGATCATCTAGTGACACAGTTTAAACTCTTCATTGTAACGGTATATTATTTAAGAGTTTAATCCATGTCCAATCCCGTCTCTATATAATCACCGTATTACATAAAGCACCTCCATTTTAATGTCACTACACTCAAAAGAATCTTGCATCAAGATTATTGCAAATTTCCTTTAATGTTCAAATTGACCGTACTAGTAGTATTATAGACCAAAGATCCGTTTTGATTTACTACTTTATTGCTTTAGTTTGGTATTATCTACAATCTTGATCAACTCCATATATATAACTATTATATACTAAGATTGTAGTTACATTAATAAACTTGGGATTTTCTGATATTTACTAAATTATAACACATGTATAAAGAATCAAATATGAAAATTGTTTCATGAAGAGTACAAATTACATGCTTTTAGAGCACCATGCCCAACAATCTCCCACTTGCCTTAAAGCAGGTGAGACATGTCTCTTAAACCTAGTCCCTCTAAGTGACCCGTGAACACCCTTTCAGGTAAAGTCTTGGTAAATGGATCCGCAAGGTTCTATTCCGATGCTATCTTCATAACGGCTACGTCCCCTCTATGTACGATCTCTCAGATGATACTTCCTTTCTATATGCTTCCCTCTTGTGACTGTCTTTTTAGAGCTCGACACCGACTCATCGTTGTCACAAAGATAAAACAAGTGGTTTTTCCATGCTTGGAACTACTTCCAAATCGCAGAACTTTTTGAGCCATAAATCATCTGGCTACTGGCCGTCGCTATATCACTCATGGTTGAACTAATAATAATTAGATCGTTTATCACTTCTCCGCACTACCGCTCCACTACCAAGAGTGAATATCGCACCCGTATGTCGACTCGACGTCTTTGTCCGATTGGAAAATCGTAACTCAGTATATCCAATAGGGTTCAAGTCTCCACCTGAGTACACAAGCACATAATCCCTCGTTCTCTTAAGATACTTGAGAATATGCTTCACTACTATCCAGTGACCCATTCCAGGATTGGATTGGTAACGACTGACTATCCCTAACGCATACGCATATCAAGCCCCGTGCATTACATGGCATACATGAGGTTGCCTACGCCTGAGGCATAGGGAACTGGGCCTCATATCCTCTTCTCCTCTTGAGGTGTCTTAGACACTGCCTCTTAGAAAGCTGATATTCCATGCTCTAAAGCGGGTACAGACCTCGAATCTTGCATCGAAACTCTCGAGCCAGTACCTTATCAATATAAGATGTTTGAGACAATGCCAAAAGCTTGTTCTACGATCTTCTTATAATTTGATCCCAAGAATATAGCTGTTTCTCCAAAATCTTTCTTCATTTGAAATTGCTCTGCAGACATTTCTTTACATTCGATAATGTTTCTACATCATTCCCATGAGTAGAATATCAACTACGAAAGAACCAAGAAGTTCACCTTTCTTTGATGTACTTGTATACACAGCTTCATCAACATTTTGCTCAAACCACAATGCTTTGATAGTTTCATCAAAACGTTGCATTCCAAGACTTTAGCTTGCTTCACTCCATTAATGGACCTACAACTGTGTGACTTTCTTATCGCCTTTGCCACAAAACCTTCCTACTGCACACGAGATGCTTTCCTCAAGATGTTTATTCAAAAATCCGTCTTGATACATTTTCCATATCTCATAATCAAACAAGTGGCTATGGATAAAGAATGCAACAGACTTAAGCATAGCTACCGGCGAGAAAGTTTCTTCCTAGTCCACTCCCCCCTTTAGGTATAAATTTTCGTCACTGTACTCTAGCTTTGAAAGTCTCCCACCTTCCCATCCCAGGCTCTTTTCTTTTGAAGATCCATTTACATCCTATGGCCCCACATCCTCGTGTGATCTACAAGTTCCCAGACAGAGCATACATGACCACTTCCTCGTTCATAGCATCTTGCCATTTGTCCCATCGTAATCAATCCGCTGGCATCACCAGATGTCAAACGGATCATCCCGGTTAGTCGACACTAGAAATTGTACTTCCTTCATGTTTGTAACGGGATGGTAGTCTCACTACCCTCCTAATACGTCGAGGTATCAGGATATTCTGAATAGAATTGCGGCCCTGACTTGTCGCTCGCTGGTTTCATGATTTTCTTATCCTGATCAAAACGTAGCTCCTCCAAGCATAACCTTACTGCTGAAGCCTGGCTCATTATATACTATCTTCGAGAAAAGTCAGATTATCGATATACAAATACTTTCTTATCCGAAGGACTATAGAACAAATCTCCCCTTATGCCTTTTGGATAGCCTACAAACATACACACTTCTATGCAGGGTTCCAACTTCCCGGTCTTTCCTTTCAGCACGTGTGCCGGACACCCCCATATGCGAAAGTGACGTAAACTATGTTTATGTCCATTCCACAACTCTAAGGGTTTTTTTTGGATTGACTTAGATAGAACTACATTCAAAATGTAGACCGCAGTTTGTAGTGAATATCCCTAAAATGAGATTGGTAACGAGGAGTAGCTCATCATTGATCTAACCATATCTTTAGCGAACATCCTCGTCTTTTCTACAACACCATTCACGTGGGTGTTCCGTGTGCCGTGAGTCGGGATCAGACTTCCATGTCAGCGCAAATGATTCTGAACTTTGTATCAAGGTATTAACTCTCGATCCGATCGAAGAGTTTTTAGTGATTTACCTAATCGCTAGCTCTTCGCTACGAATTCTTTAAACTTTCCAAAAGTCTCGATTTATTGTGCAAACATAATCGTATTCCTCAATGTAATCGGGCCACGAAGGTGACGAAATATTCATAACCACCTCTAGCTTCTGTACACTTAGTGGACCGCAGCCGTTATGTACAAGCTGAAGAGGTTCTTGGATGTCTCACTTGCTGGAGAAAGGTCTCTTAGTCATTTTACCTTTTAAAAAGGATTCACAAATAGGAAGAGTGCCAACATTTAGCTTTCTTAAAGGACCATCCTTTACTAACTGGTTTATTCTGTCAAGGTTAATGTGGCCTAACTTGAGATACCAAAGATACATGTTATCATTGCGGGAAACTTTTGACGTTTGTTATTTAGATGTTCTTACTTTGAATAATTCGAATTATTTCATGATCGTCACTGGCCTTAAGACGTATAATCATTTTTTTGTTTCAGATGACAAATATCTAACCATTTCTTGAAATAACAATCTCATTATTAATAAAAGAAATACTAAATAATAGTTCATGCAACATAGAAACAGAATCAAATTTCTCCTTAAAACCAGAATAAAAATACATTATTCAAAACAAGAAATTTATTCCTGGAATTTGAGAAATAATCTAATCGCCAACTCTCATGAGAACGTCCCTATCATCAAGTTTCCTCAAGAACTAAGCACCCGCAAAGAAGAATGAACAAACATGGCTAGTGGCTCCCGAATCAACTATCCGTGGTGACAAATCATCTTCCACTAAGCTTCTCAAACCAAGAATCATATTTACCTTTTTATCCTTCAATTCAAGAGATACTTGTTACGCTCTTCCAAGATCTTCTAAACCCCGCAATGGAAACACTTTCCCCTTAGCTTTGTCCTTGGTGTTGTTCTTTCTTCCCTTGGCTTTGTTCCTTTCTTGGGTTGTGCTCCGACTCCACCTTTGTGTGTTCTTCCTCTTATTCTTGTTACTAGAAGAGGAAGATGGCTTATGCTCAACAACATTTGCTTCGCTCTTCTTTCTGGGGCCTAGTCTTACGATAGCCTCAGTCTCGCACCATTCAAAAGTCGAGTCAGTTGTAATCAGAGTTTATTCATAATGATAGTTAGTAGTGAACTATGAGAAAGCCGGTGAGGAACCTCAAGGATAATACTAACTGAAGCACGCTCATCAATGGTGGCCCCATGTATCTTCGCCGTGCATCAAAGCTGACTGTTCAAACATGTTCCCCGACTAAAACTCCTTTCTTCATCTTAGCTGCTCATGTAGCTACGAGTAGCTTCATGACGGTAATCGGTTAGATTGTTACCCAAACATGTCCCGAGTAGATTCCCATATCTCATATGCAAAGATGTCCCCATGCTTCCTCCTAAGAACATTGTTCATGCTAGCAAGCATGTATCAACGGCTTGCTTGTTGGAATGAATCCAACTATCATATCTTTCGCATAAAGACGAAGCATTGCCAGGGGGCTCTAGAAGCCATTCCTTAGTGCGAGAACTAACTCGTTCTCACAAATTAAACAATATTAATGTTTGACTTCCATTTAAAGTACCACCCACTCAATTTTTCATTAGCGTGCAAAGCGATAATAGGGTTGTTCACGACATGATTGCTAAAATTAAATAACTCCAAACAATTACTATAAATGAAAATAAATATCACAAGCTTTGAAAAGTAAACGTGATGCATGAATGCAAAGAAGTAAAACACATAAAACCTTATACTAATCCAATGATAAATTGATTCAACAATTAATACGATCGTGAGGTCCATCATACCAATTTCAAATCAACTTTGAGACTATCTCAAATTAATAAGCAAAAATAAAAATATCTCATTTTTTTCTTTTACTTATTAACTACCGTCAAAATTTGGTCAAGGTGTGATGAACAATTTATCCATACCCTTGTGAGTGTGTGACCCATTATTTCAGATTTAATGACTTAACTCAAAATTGTCGCTATGGCAGGACAATCGTGAAATACATCAATTAATCCTATTCCCATGAAGTCAACCTGATATTAATATAGATAGAAACCCTCCGTAGGGAGTGACGAAATCTGAAGCCATAGCCCTATCTATATCTCACAGCAGCACCATTAATGGAGACCGTAAGGTATATTGTCATATAACCTTCTCCCATTCACTATTTTGAAATAAGTGTTTTCTATTTATAAAACATCATATGTCTTATAATCCTAGCCAATTATTATATCCTATATAATTAATTACTAAGATGTGAACTCTAATCAAATTATGAGTCAAACTATTGGAACAAGTTAATTAGACAATCTAATCCATAGTCAAGTGTGCCTAACTATTAGGCAAACCTAGTATATAAAATAGTTGGCCTTAAGTCAAATTTACCATTAATCAATAAATCTTTATTTTATTAGCGTTTGGAAAATCTGGCTTTTCAAGATGATACGCGAAAACCCTAAATTAAATTAATGTGAATTTTAACAAGTTTAGCTAATTAAACTAAGCACATTATTTAATTAATTGTTCCATCATAGATGAACAAGATAAGCACATAGGACAATCCTACTATCATGTTCTAGGAAAATGATATGTATGCAAAAGCAGTAAGTGTGGGCATTCATGTATGGCATGTTAAATGCATGGACATGTTATCAATCATATCAATAACAATAAAGAATAAAATAAATAAATAAAAGAAAGTGGGTCGGGTGTCTTGGGTATTTCTAAAATTACAACCCTTGTAAATAAAATAAAGAAATAAATAAATTACAAAGTTGGGCTTCTGTAGTTACATAACTCCCTATCTCGTCTAAACTCTGCAGCCCGATCCACCGTCCTTGATTCAATAACCCAAACTTCTTTCGGGCAAAATTCAATAACTCTTCTGGCTTGGACAAGGTCATCTAATTTTTCCATGAGACCCTAAAACACTCAGCCTTTGACTGAAATACACTACCATCGTGGTCCAACAAGCCATAAGGCCTATAAAATAAAGTACAAAGAGCCAAAAGAATAGGAAACGAAGTGTTTCCTTCATCCCATATCCTCAACATCTTTCAGATTTTAGCATAACTTTCTCTCTAGATGTCCATGAGTAAGATTTCCATTTTGAAGGTATAGAAAGCTGAGAGGTGTGGCTAATCCATCTGCTGATCACTTTCTAGATCTTGATTCCATCTTTCAGGTGTAGATTTTTACAAAAATAAATTACAAAAACTATGCCCCCATTATGGCTATACAAGATCTAAAAAAAAATATCAAATAAATCTTTAACTCCAAAACACTATACAATTAACGACCCTTTAAAAATTCATACATTCAAACATTCATCAATATATAACAATTATACATCCACAAGATTATCAAATAATGCAAGAATGCCCACATACACATTAATATGCATATACACATAGACCGCTCTGATACCAAATGAATGTTTTTAAAGTTCAAAACAAAGTTTGTAGTGGAAGATATTGGTCCAGTAAATTTTAAAAATTAATAACAACTCTTTTTATGATCCTATGGTACATGCATACTAATCAACAAACAATAAAGAAGAATTACCTCAATCAAATTAAGGAGATTTTTCTGGCAAGTAGGGTTGATAACTCAAGATCATTTTTTTTCCATGTTTTCCACGATCTTCCAAGTCGTTCCTCTTCACTACAGGGTATGTGTGGGCGTACATATTAACAAAGGTTTTGTTTTTAGAACTCTTGATACTCTCAACACATGAGATCAAGAAGGTTAGATGGAGGCAAAAAAAGTGAAACTCTTTCTCTCTTCTTTTTCTAATTTTTTATCACCTCTTGACGCCTAGGGTTTTGCCTCTATTTATAATATGCCTTGGAATTGATCTCAACCATTAGATCATGGTATATTTAAGCATTGAATTAAATTAATTCAAATTATAATCAAAACAGGGGATACTAATTAACTGCTTCATCCATATAGTAATTACTTAATTAATTCAATAATTAATTAATGTTATTAATTTCTCAAATTAACCAGCTTATCCATATAGTAATTCCTACTATTAATTAATTAATTCAATAATTAATTAATTAACATTTAATTATCCACAATTACTACATAGTTGCTATGAAACAATTTTCTTTACAATTATGTTCCATGTATTCTCGTTAATTTAATCAAATATGATACAGAGGCGCTCCAGGATTTATGGACTCAGACCCAAGCTCCAATAAATTTGATAATTAATTAAACTTTTTAATCAATTAATCTAATTTATTAGTTCCAGTATTATTCCACTAAAAATCTGAAACTGAACTCTTGTAATTACAGAATAGTTTAAGTAAGATGCCTGCAATCCATTGATATGATCATTACATGCAATTCAATCCTCCAAAATTGGTCCATCATTAGAGTTGTGAAATTACCGTTTACCCTCTATTGATATCTTTATCCTAGTTCCATTAATTCACTAGGCTAAATGCATAATTGTAAACCTCGTTATACCAGAGAGCTCAAACCGTCAGCCATGTGACTACCACTTAAGGGAACCAATTATCCGGCTTCCTCAAGAAGGGTTTGGATTCCATATCTCGGTGAGGACATGTTCCCTGGGCCTACCTATCTCAATGGGCCTACACATATATCATCTTAGGACAGACCGTAACCTATGAATTAAAAGGCCCTATTGAAATAGACAGAGTCCATGGCTATCAGCTTAAGATCAACTCGATATGATTTGACCATCGAAGGATTTAAACTCTTAATTGTAATCGGTATATTATTTAAGAGTTTAATCCATGTCTGGTCCTGTCTTATGTAATTAGATTACATAAAGCACCTCCATTTTAATGTCACTACATCATCAATCCAGATCAAGATTACTGCATTCTTAATGTCAGTGGATCGTACTAGTAGTATTATAGATCAAAGATCCCTACTTTATTTATCACTTACGCTTAGCTTATTATCTATAATCTGAATATCCTATATAAATATTATATACTTTAAGATTATAGTTACATTAATAAATCCTGGGATTTTCTGATATTTACTAAATTATACAAACACATGTATAAAGAATCAAATATAGAAAATTGTTTTCATGGAGCAATACAAATTACATGCTTTTAGGGCACCATGCCCAACATGCTTCTTGCTCAGGTGGAAAATATTGAGTTCCAGCATCATATTCCCAAATGTCAGCTGCATATCTCCATTCCGGAAATTAATGATCGCATTTGAGGTAGCCAAAAATGGCCTCCCAAGGATGATGGGTACATAGCTCCACGCAACTAATTCAGCAGAGCATGACAACAAGTCCACTAAGTAGTAGAATTTATCCACATGCACCAAGACATCTTCAATAGTGCCCTTAGGAATTTTGACTACTCTATCTGCTAAAGATAGGGTGATGGTGGTAGGTTTGCAATTCCTCCCAAATTTCAACTCGCTTGTAACCGAGTAAGGCGATCGACACTGCCCCAAATCTACAAGTCTTTCTCCACACAAGTCTCCTCCGATATTTACCGAGACAGACAAAACTACCTTTGTATTTCGCCAGAGTTTTGCATTAGATGATGGCACTGACCTATTCTGTTAGGAAAGCTTTCTTTTCAATATTCAACCATCTTTTTACATTGCTTAAGTCCTTTAAGAATTTAGCATACGTTGGGACTTGTTTAATCATATCCAAAAGGATGTTAACCTCACCGCCTCAACACCTCCGTAATTTCACCGATTGATCACCTTCTTTACCTCTCTAAAGGTTTCGAGGGAATGGAGGGGGTGATGCTCTTCTTTTTCAAGAAATCTTCTTAATCATACCTCTTTCCCCGTATTCTTTGGCTTCTCCAACAGGTGTAGGCATTGGTTGTTCGACCTATTTACCACTCCTCATAGTGATGACTGCCTTCACTTCATCTATCTTGGGACCAGGTTCACTGGCATAAGCTATCTCATAGACTCCCTTAGGATTAGGCTGTGTTTGGGAAGGGAATTTACCCTTTTCCTGAGCTTCTTGTTGATTGGTTAGCCTGGAAATTGAGTATTGTAGGTTGTCAAATTTTTTAGCAATTTCCCTTTAAAGGCCTTCAATTCTCTTATTCAAAGTGCTCTCCACTGTGTCAATTTTCTGATTTTCTTGAACATTCACAGCTTTCTGCTCCACTACAAAATTACCCACCACTTTGCTCAAGTTCAGTATTGCTTGCTCAACTGGAGATGTTGATTGTGGTGGCCATGCCTGAGATGAAGAACCATACTGGTGGTCGCAGCAGGGGGTGCATATACTGCGGAGGCTTTAGCTCTGTGAGACGGGGTGATTCCTCCAATCGATTGTAAGTGTTACCATATGTGCATTGGTTGGTGGTTTGAATTGACCAACAAAGATTAGCTTGTTCGGCCTACCATCTCCTCATTGTCTGAATAAAGCTAAGCATTGCTCACCTAGGTGTTCAGTAGACTAACAGATGAAACATGGCTTGTTTGGCATAGGAGTCTCAGTCACTACTCACACCTTATGCTAGTTTCTCATTTCCAGCTCTTCTAACCTTCTAGCTAAGGTTGACAGTTTTACCTTCACTTCCATCTCTTCCGAAAGGGAATACATGTCACCTCTTGAGTTGGATGGAGGTCCCATTTTTTCCATTTCCCTAGGGTTAGGTTCACCCCACCCTTTGGATGCCTCAGCCGCATAATTCAAGAAATCCAGGGCTTCCTCTGGATTTTTTCTCAAAAAGTCTCCTCCACACAGAGTTTCCAACAATTGTTTCATGGCAGGAGACATCCTATCATAAAAAGGACTAACTAGCTACCAAGTGTCAAACCCATGGTGAGGATAAGCATTGAGGGCTTCCATGTATCTTTCCCAGCATTTATAAATTTTTTCATTTTCATTGGCTGAGAAGGTGGAGATTTGCCTCTTCAGAGTGTTCGTTCTGTGGGTAGAGAAGAATTTCTTAAGGAACTCTGCCTGCATCTCGGTCTAGTTTTGATTGGTCCTTGGTCTTAGGGAGTTGAGCCAAATCTTTGCTTTGTCCTTCAATGTCAAAGGAAAAAACTTTAGCCTCATCAAGTCCAAGGTGGTAATGTCCTCCTTGAAGGTGTTGCAAACCTCTTCAAATTCCCGGATGTGTGTATAAGGATTCTCACTCTCCATACCATGGAAAGTGGGGAGAAGAGGCACCAGATAAGGCCTAACAATCATATCCTCAATTGGGGGCACAATGCAAGAGGGTGCACCTATTCGAGTAGGGTGTATGTGGTCCCTCATGGACCTATATGCATTGAGGTTCCTCTCCACTCCCTACCGACTTTGCTGCTCTTCATGTGGGAGTTCCATTTGATCACAATTCAAGCCCACTTCACAACCTGGTTCCTGTGGAATACTGATTCTCACTAATCTGCTTGCTGTATTCCTATTCCAATGGTACATACACCCCTAACTGAAAGACAGGACAACACCAGACAAAGAAAATTCTACCAAAAAGGGGTTAAGGTTAGTAAAAAAAAAAAGTGGAATGAAACTAAGTAAACTATCAGTAAAATACTAAAAAGAATGATAAAAGAAAATTCACCAGAACTTGTGATGAGGATCATAAGTGTTAAGTATGTCATCATTTGCACTTAGGAACCATCCCCAGCAACGACGCCATTTGATTCGTATGTTTTTCCGTAGGGTATCATGAATCAACAAAATTTATACCTAATACCTCCTACTACCGTAGCATTGCTACCGCAGTATAGTGGCTCTAGGATCGTCCACATGGATGGGTTTTCTTTACGTAAATGACTTACAGTGAGGCTCAAATTGGTGAATTCATTTTAGATTTGGGGTTTGGTAAAAATAGTGAGGTGTAATGGTTGAAAACTAGAAATGAAATGAGTTAAAATGTAAAAGGAATTTCCTTGAAGTATCAAGCTACTAGGTTAGGCCCTAATGGCAAGTAAAGGGATCTCGGGCCCTTTTCTTCGCATTGGGGAGGATGACCTATAGTCATTTCCCGAACCTGTTCTTCATTTGGATATAAAACACGGCCCTTAATAATTATCCTTTGAACAATGGCATCCACTGAGCATTAATGGTCTCAAACAGTAAAAACGTATCTCCTTGACCCACCTTCTAATGACTAATAAATGGTAACTACCGAATCTCAGTGGATCTAGCAATAAGCATCCATTGAACCCTAAAAGATTACCAAATACGGATCATTCAAGGTGCATCTAAGGGATTTAAACCTAGAGTTAAAAGGAGACACATAAATGTTAGTGAATACCTGTGTTGAAAACATGAGAACCCTCAGTTTACCTTAAATCCTTAGCTTAGTAGCCTTCTACTTCAAGGAAGGAAGGGACTTAGCCGCTCATTCTCTGAGTTATCATCCTCAGAGACGGTTTAGCTGGTGAGAAAATGAGAGAAAATAAGAAAAGGTGGGAACTGCTGAAAGCTTCCCTCCAAAACTTTATTAATGATTAAAAAAATTTTTACAGAGAGTTGCTTGGGACTTATATACTATCCCATCAAAAAAAAGTAAAAAAAAGTATGAAGTAGTTACTATTACATGGGGGACAATTTGGGAAGAACAAAAATCAAAGTCAAAAAGTCAACAGAAAATTCGCAGCCCTGCGAAATTGTAAGGGTGTCTCCTTTTCTGCACTACTTCTCTTCCAGCTTCTGATCTGCAGTTATGAGTTCAACTTGAATTCTCCGCGATTGAGCTGACTCAATAACTTTGACATCAATGGCCTAAGAAAACTACAAAATTTGCCATAAAATGTGATCAGTAGTATAGCTAGGTCCAAGACATGCCAACCAGGGTTAATTAGTCTGATTCCTAAGCAGAAAGTGCTCAAAACCTATATTAATAAGGGTGAAAAACAACACTCTTTGGGTAGTAATCAATTTCAGTGTAAATCCAAAGCAGATCCAAATTCATCAAAACAATCTTTTGAGACTATTAATGAAAATAGTCAAGATGGAAATGATATTGGTCAGGTTGAACCTAGACGCAGTAAGAGAGCAAGGGTAGAGAAATCTTTTGGTCCAAATTTTCTTACTTACATGCTAGAATGGGAACCTCAAACTTATAAAGAGGCAGTGAATTCTACAGAGGGTCTCATGTGGAAAGAGGCCATTTATAGTGAAATTGAATCCATACTACATAACCATACTTGGGAACTAGTGGATCTTCCACCAGGTTGTAAACCTTTGAGTTCTCAGTGGGTTTTCAAGAGGAAAAGAAAAGTAGATAAATCAATTGATAAGTACAAATCAAGACTTGTGATCAAAGGCTACAAACAAACTGAGGGCCTAGATTATTTTGACACATATTCTCCTGTAACGAGAATAAATTCTATAAGGATGTTACTGGCAATTGCTGCATTGAGAAACCTTGAAGTACATCAGATGGATGTGAAAATAGCCTTTCTTAATGGAGATTTAGAGGAAGAAATCTACATCGTGCAACCTGAGGGTTTTTCTGCTCCGGGACAAGAATAGAAATTCTGTAAACTGGTAAAATTCTTATATGGATTGAAGTAAGCACCAAAACAATGGCATGAGAAATTTGAAAATGTAATGTTGTCTCATGGATTCAAAATCAATGAATGTGACAAGTGTGTTTACGTCAAAGATGATGAACATGAATATGTCATTGTATGCTTGTACATAGATGACATGCTTATTGTCGATAGTGAAGATAAGATGATTGCATCTACCAAGAACATGTTGAACTATAGGTTTGACATGAAAGACATGGGACTTGCTGATGTAATTTTGGGAATAAAAATCAAAAGAACATCAGAAAGACTCATTCTAAGTCAATCACACTATGTTCACAATATTCTTGGGAAATTTGATAAGGATAACTTTAGTATAGCCAAAACACTGGTAGATGTAACTCTACACTTATCCAAGAATAAAGGAGAGATTGTTTCTCAAGTAGAATACTCTAAGGTGATAGGCAGTCTAATGTGCTTAAAGAGTTGTACAAGACCAGCATAGCGCCCATGCTAATAAAACTGGCAGATACACGAGTAATCCCGGAGTTGCGTACTGGCGCACACGAGAGTTAAAACGACCGATTCGCCTCATGACCATGGGCGCACTACCACATATCCTGTTGTACTTGAAGGATATAGTGATGCTAATTGGATATCTAATGTTAAAGACTCAAAATCCCAGAGTGGTTATGTCTTTACATTAGGAGGTGCAACAATATCATGGAAATCCTCAAAACAAACGGTTATTGCTAGATCCACAATGGAATCTGAATTTATAACACAAGACAAATGTGGGGAAGAGGCTAAATGGTTATGTTGGACATGGTGCCCTAAAAGCATGTAATTTGTACTACTTCATGAAAATAATTTTCTATATTTGATTCTTTATACATGTGTTGTATAATTTAGTAAATTTCAGAAAATCACAAGTTTATTAATGTAACTATAATCTTAGTATATAACATTTATATATGAGATGATCAAGATTATAGATAATAAACTAAACTGTCTGTAGTAAATCAAAGTAGGGTCTTTTGTGAAACCCCGAGAAAATCCTAATTTTCTGAAAAATGGTAAAATGGTAATTTCGGTCAAAATCAGGAATTTTTCTAGATCTCAAATGATAAAACATATTTCACCGTTGGAATCATCTCGCAAAATTTAGTTACCAAGTCTAATTTCGTCGAATTCCAAGACAATCATAAATTTCACCATTTTCGAGGCAACCGGGGTAGTGCAGGACACTTGGCACATTTTAAGTGGCTCACAGTGTACCACGTGTCAGGTGCAGAATGAGTCAACTTGAGCTCAAGTGTGGGGCCCATGTGGACATGTGGCCTCTCCTAATTGGAGGAAAATTAAAATATAGGGTGGATAAGGGATAAGAATCCAAATAAGCCAATGATGGCTTGACATGTGGCAAGTGAGGGAATAAAACAAAAGAGAAAAGAGAACACTTCTCTCATTTTTGCTGGATCCGGCAGTGGAGGAAGAAAATCATATTCTAGAGAGAGAGTGTCCAACTTATCTCTAGATTTCCGCTGCACCGCTTGCTCTCGTCGTGCCAAGAAGCAAAGTTGTTCTACGCGGCAAGGGCTACTCGTGGGCACCGGTTTTGGGGAGTTTCGAAAACTCCGAGAGGTAGGGGTTTTCTCCTACTTGATTTAATCCTTTTTTAAGAGCTTTGTTAATGCTTTGGATGATATGAGGCCGTGAGGGGCCGTTTGATCAGCTCCAAAACTTGGACCTGAATGCTAGAAATTGGGACACGCTGACAAATTCACACTGCTTTCAGGTGGCTTGTGTTATAATTTATACATTAAATTATGGTTTGGGTGCTGCTGTTTAAATGGCTATAGATTTTCGGTTCCAATAAAGTGGAATCCGATGTTTGCGAGAGTGGCTACCCACGGATAGCCCACTACACCGATGTGGGACTATTAAAAACAATCCCGGTTTGCTTGTTGGACCGAAAATGGCCCATGTGTGTTGTAAGCAAAATATTGCTTAAGATGAATGGCTTGGAGTGTGTATGGAAAGAAATTGTTAATGCATGAAAATTTAGTGTGTTAACATGAGTGTTTGAAGTATATAAAATATAATTGAGTGAGAGCCATTGGAATTAAATTGGATTGTTGATTAGCCCATGTGAGCTAATTTTGATGTTATTGCTAAGAATTGAATAACATGATGTTGTGAGTTAAATTTTGTTAATATATGCATGTAAAATATATTAACATGAATTGTATGGAAATGACATAATGCATTTCATATGCACCGGGGCAACCTAGAATAATAGGTATGAGTGCATGACATGAAAGAAAATGAAAAACGAAAATGGTTGTGAAAGGAATTTCAATGGAAGATTTTCCGGAGAATTGGGTTGGGAGATTGTCCAACAATTCACGTCGGAGGAGCCCATGAATTGTTTCAGAGAGTTATCCAACAAATTCTCTTTGGAGGGTTGTTGACACACCCCCACCCCTCTGCTAGTGGCGGGTGTGCCGGCGACCCCACAGAAATCCCCAGTCGTTACTTCTAACGACTAGAAAATCCTATGAAGCGAAGCCATGTTGCTTGCTGAAAACTCGTATAAAAATTTTTCCCTTTCTAAACTTGTGATTTGGTAAAATCTTTGTAGCATAACAGCTGCATATTAGATATGTTCCAAATCCTGTAAACACAATTTACACTTTTCCAAATATGGCAACCAGCAACGTTCTTTCAAAAGAGCCTCAGGCTCAACACATTTTCACAAACTACACTATGTACATACATATACTGAACTATACAAATTCAAAGTATTTCCTTACAAAAGTTTGTTAATACAACGCTTTAATACAAAAGTCAGGAGAATCCTAATAAGCTCCAGCGTCCGGCGTGCCTATACCTGGAAAATAGTTTTTAAAACAGCAAAATAATGAGCTAAATGAGCCTGGAGTGTATGCTTTACAAAATAAGTTTGCTTTTCAAAAAATATCTCAAAACTCAGAAACTATCATTTTCAAGACATTTTAAACCTCGTTTGCTCGCTTTTGCTTTTAAAGTTTATAAACTTTTCATAAAAACTCTTGCTTGCTTGCTTTATTTCTTTGCTTTAAAAGTTTATAAAACTTTTCATAAACGCGGGAGCCTGGGCTTCAACCGCTTACTTTAAAAGTTTATAAAACTTTTCATAAACGCGGGAGCTTGGGCTTCGACCGGTTGCTTTAAAAGTTTATAAAACTTTTCATAAACAAGGGAGTCTGGGCTTCGATCGTGCCGGTGTTGCTTGCTTACCAGTGGTTGATTTCAAAACTGAATGAAAAATGCTTATAAATCAAGATCAACCACTGGAGGCCTTTCTTGCTTGTTGTACCCTAGTAAAACACCCGGGAGCTTGGGCTTCAACTCCAGGCAATGGAAGGACCTGAAACCATAACTCCAGGTGGAAGGGCCTTGGCTCACTTCACCTTTTCTGGTAAATATGGTGGAAAGACCTTGGTATACGTCACCATATAATAGCTAGCGCGCTAACCCTATATACTCCAGTACGTGCCATGGTCTCCTTTAATATGCCATGATGCATGAACTAAGTTTGCCGACCAGAAAAATCTAAAATGCATGAAATTATGTCCTAACTTCACCGTGCACGTACGGAATACCTCTGACCGGTATGCTTGCTTAAAACTAGTGATTTTCGTTAGGCCTATTTTATAAAATATACTTTGCTTGCTTGCTTGCTTTAAACATGGTTTAACAATTCAAAACCATTATTTGCTTGAAATATGGTTTGATACTTCAAAACCATTGCTTGCTTGAAATATGGTTTGATAATTCAAAACCATTAAATACAAGCGTAAAAACAATTTATAATCATACACTAGTATTTGAAACAATAGGTTTAGAACACTCACCTTTCCGCTTACAAAACTTGAGCATGACTCCACAACTTCTTCGCCTTGCTTTTTACCCTACACACTCAAGAGAATACGGCAAAAACATTAATTGTCTGCGTAATCACATAAAACTTAACGTACTTCACATGCAAGTCACTTTTAAGAATCCGCTCACTCACACTCACGGCTGAGGTATTCTCAAACTAAGCTTCGCTTCGCGAGGCGGAGGTACTAGACGCTTTTCATTGAGTTTCATTCTTCTTTGAACCTCTCTTAATCATTTATTAAGGTTCCCATACTATCGGTGTATGAATTTGAGCCTAACGATGTGAAATTACAAAAATCTGGGTTGTTGGAAGCTGTGGTACCGGTACCACTATGTTTGGTACCAGTACCAAACACATTCTATAAGTTGGTACCGGTACCACTTGCCTCGTACCGGCACTCAAATGGGTGTTCTCGTTAAGGTACCGTACCACCCCTCGCTTGCACCGGTACCACCTGCGCTTTGCCCGAAATGTTGATTTTTGCCCTTTTTGGTACCAACTTTCTTCATACAACTTCTCTATTCCATAATACCTCAAGAACCAACATGGAATTCACCCAAAACTACTCCACAACACTTGTATTGGTGGTTTGGAACTTCTTATAACCAAACCCTAGGTAAAAATCTCAAGAATTCAACCCAAGGTCCACTAATTCCTACAAAACCATATAAATAGGAAGATTCCATGTTTATCTTATACCAACTAGGGTTTTACCCACATAACTTCAACAATTCTAGGGTTAGGATGATCTCTCAACAAAACCCTAGAAAAGGAGAAACTAATCTCCATGGAAAACCCTAGAAATCATACCAAAAACCCAATTTACACATGATTCCAATACAAAAACATACATGTATTTCTTCTCCCTCTTCTTCTTCTTCTTCTCTTCTTCTTCTTCTCTTCTTCTCCCTTTTCTTCTCCCAAACGTGGAGCCCTAAGTATGAGACCAAATGAGACATTTGTTTGTCTCATCTCCCTTTTATACTCTCCTTTTTACCTTAATTACAAATAGGTCCTCAATCACTTTAATATTTGAAATCAACTTATGTTATTCCTACTTTAGCCCATCATCTTCTCATCTTATGTCCTTTATGTCCCATTTTGACCAATTACAACTTTACCCCTTGTTCTACATACAAATTCGGTTCAATCCATTTATCATTTCACAATTTCATCCTTAAAATGCTCCTAAATACTATAATGGCACCCTTAAATAATTGAGAAAGTCTTTGGTGCACATATGCGCCCTACGGTTACATCGCGTATCGTACACCCCTCTCGGACGTGGGTGTGTTACGTAGCTTGTCCAATAGATTTTATCGAATCGATAAGATGTTTTCGAGAACAAAAACCTTTGTTTTGAAAAATGCTGTTTTTCCCACATTTGGCTTAGGGCATGTGAGGGAGTCAGTGAGGGCTCAAGAAGTGGGAAAGGGTGAGTCGTATTCTCATCCATATCATGTAGACATTCAAGTAGGATCATGTATTTGCTTGAGTGTGTTTGGTTGCCATTACATGTGCACTTAGGTGGGAAGTAACCCATGTAAGATAATTCCATTACTGGGCATTGCTCACCCTGTCGAGTGAACATTATTTGTGCAATGTGGAGTGTCTGGGAAGACGCCATTAGGAGCTCGCTTGAGAAGAAAGCCTGATTGTGGCTTTGATCACACACAAAACACACATGCAGTGTTCTAGTTTTGTCCCGTGCCTTCCTAGGTAATCTCATACCTAACTCTACATCGAACCACACCAAGTGGTGATGGATACCCAAACCTGAGCTCCCTAGGTATTCGTATACCTAAGCTCTAATACCAAGCTGTGACGCCCCAAAACCGGGGTGTCCGTTGACTGCCCGTCAAACCGCGGAATACTCGCGGAATGCCTATAACCCGACACGACCACGAAAAATCGAGCGTATTCTCCTCAGACGGAACTCTACCCGAGGTACCTAACCTGTCCCAATCAACATCATAAGACATAATATGAGTAAAAACGGCCACTTGGGCCCATACACAATACTCATCAAATTTTACATCAACTATTTACATAGCTCAAGAGTTAATAATTCACTCTTATACAACATATATTAAAATTCTAGAATTCTAATACATGTATCCAACTAAACACCAAAGCCACAACCCAGCTTTCTTCAGTATCGGCCTCTAGGATGAGCCGTCACCTGGTGCGCTCCCTGTACCTGAAATAATATAATTCCCTTGACAAGGTGAGCTAATGCTCAGTAGTGGAATCACCCTAAATGGGTTACTCTCCACCTAAGTGCATATGCAATGCTCCTATAAACACACATTCAAGTAAATGCATGATCCTACTTGAATGTCTACATGACCAACCCATGTCTCGAGTCCTCACCGACTCCCTCACACTTGCCTAAGCCATGTATGAGAAAAACATCATTTTCAAAACAAATCTTGTTGTTTTCGAAAATACACTACCGAACATGTCGATAAAAATATGGGACTACCCTCCGAGGTGAATGTGTTGGAGAACTTCCCGAACAGTCATGGTCCTCATCCGAAGTGATCTGTTGGACTGTCTCCCAACCCCATTCTCCGGAAAATCATCCTGTGAAATTCCTTTTCGCAATCATTTTCATCTTTCCAGAAAATTCATGTCATGCACACACACCTAGTTTCTAGGTTACCCCGGTCCATATGAAATGCATTATGCCATTTCACACAATTATACAACACATGCAAATATATCATCATGATATACACTAACATGATTAATCCACACAAACATGTTATGCAAATTCACAATCCATTACACCAAGAATTAGCTCACATGGGCTAATTAACAAACACGAGCAATTCTATTTGAATTACTCAACCGAACACATTTTTCTCACAAAAATATTTCGTGAACACTATTCATGAACAAGTGAAACCCCTGAATGCTCACTAGCCAATCATCCAACATCGGTTCCACATCGTGAACCCGAAATCCATGGCCATTTTTGGCCTTATACACACCACAATACCATTTATAGCACAAATTATACCATGAAACCCAACAAGCTTCGTGGCTACCACGGACCGGTCCAAATGGGTTTCTAAATCTTCCACACCTCGGTTCCAAGACTGGGATCGATCAAACGGTCGGCTCAAGGCCTCAAACCAACCGGGAACATCAACAAAACACTTAAATAAAGTGTAACTTCAAGTAGGATAAAACCCTACCCCCACGGAGTTTGTTGAAACCCTTAAAACCGTAGCCCACGCTAGCCTCACGCGTGTGAAAGCAACCTTCCTTCGACCGAAGAATTCGACCGTCTGACGCCTGCAATCCTATAGAGAAGTCACACTCTCTCACACTAAAATCTCAAATCTCAAGCTTCTGTAAATTGTTTTTCCCTTCCTCACGTTTTCTCCCCTTTTCAATTTGAAGAGGATGACACTATACACTATTTCGTCTTATTATCATTTAACTATTCACCTAATGCCTTCAAATCTTGGATTTTCGACATTTGGCACTATATCGACCGTCCATTTCTATCATCTCTCTACTCATGCAATATGTGTCACATGAGTATATGTTATGTGTGACTTTTTTCACATCACATTTCGTTTTACAGCACTCGATACTCGATGCCTCGAAAAACGTGCAAATTCCGATTATCTCGGAATTCAACGAAATTCAACGTGTTAGCTAGATTTCGCGAGACGATTTCAATGGTGAAATCCTTTTTATCATCCGATATCTAGAAAAATTTCTGGTTTTGACCGAAATTACGGGTGAAATCCTTTTTATCATCCGATTTCAATGGTGAAATCCTTTATCATCTCTATATATATATATATATATAGCATATATATATATATATATATATATATATATATATATATATATATATATATATATATATATATATATATATTTTTTTTTTTTTTTTTTTTTTTTTTTTTTTTTTTTTTTGAAAAATTCCCAGATGAATGCTAAGTGTTCTGCGAACCGTGTTCATGAACAAGGCTCCAAAAAGTGACCTTAAACAAGACGAGTTCAAAAAAAATGAGTGCACCAAGTGCACACCGCTGGCCAGCCACCACTCCAAAAGGCCGCGCCGCGACGGTCGTGGCGCCGCTAACGTCGTGTCGCAGCCCCAAATTGGCCGCCGCAGGCCTCGCCCTCCGTGTCGCAGTGCAAGGCGCCGCAGTCAGGCACAAGGCGACGCGGTCATGCGTACGCAAGCCGCGCACCGGGCCGTCGCGGTCGCGACACAAAGACAAGCCTCACGCCTAGCTCCTTTTTGTCACAATACGCCTAAGTGTATTGCGATACAAACCTTGCCTCCTTCAAATACTCTTCCACTCGGGTCACACGATACAATCAAGTGTATCGTGATTACGCCTCATTCCCTTCCCAGCCACAATACAAGATGTGTATCAAGGATACACCCTTAAATTTCAACCTTAGCCGCCTCTCTACCACAATACAAAATTTTGTATCAGTGACACACCGCCTTCCCCAAATTTCTCATCACAATATACTTGTGTATTGAGACATACTTACCCCCTAGCCATTAAGCCTTCTCAGTCATAATACACTAATTGTATTGCAATACAATTCCAACAGCCTAGCCAACTTGTAATACTCCTCATATTGCAATACAAACCCAGCCAACCCCGTACCCTAAGGCCACTATGTCACAATACAATTTATTCTATCACAATACAATTGGGCAGTAGCCCAAATCAGTCCCTGCACCAAATTTTTTTTTTTTTTCATTTATTTCCAACTACTGGAAAATACAAAAAAAAACCATATCTATAATTTTTTTTTCATTTAATTTTGGACATTTTGTCCAAAATTTCCTCAAAACCTCATGATCAAACACTAAACCTAGTGTTCAACCTTAAAATTTATTAAAATTTTATTTTCTCATCCAATAAACCAAATAAATTGATTAAAATTTATTTCATTTAATTTTTTCTTTATTCCAGTCTACACACTATAAACTCCTAAAAAAATTTTTCCAACACATCATGTTTTTCCTATGTGCTAATCACTAAGCACACAAGCAATCACAACACATAATTCATGTTATGCATATTTTTCACACAACAATTCATCAATTCACATGATCACACACAAAACACACATGCAATTTGTTCTGGGCTTTGTCCCGTGCCTCCTAGGTAATCTCATACCTAACTCTTACATCGAACCACACACCAAGTGGTGATGGATACCCAAACCCGAGCTCCCTAGGTATCTGTGATACCTAAGCTCCTCGATACCGTCGTGACGCCCAAAACCGGGTGTCCGTGATCGCCTGGCCAACCCGCGAATACTCGTGTGGAATGTCCTGCAACCGACACGACCACGAAATCGAGCAGAGTCTCCCTTTGTCGGGAGCTCACCCGAGGTACCTAACCCCGTCCAAATCAACATCATAAGACATAATATGAGTAAAACGGCCACTGGGCCCATACACAATACTCATCAAATTTTACATCAACTATTTACAAAGCTCAAGAGTTAATAATTAATTTATACAACATATATTGTAATTCTAGAATTCTAATACATGTATCCAATTAACACCGTGCCACAACCCGGCTTCTTCGCACGCCCCAGGATGAGTCGCCACCAGGCGCCCACTTCCAGTGCATATGCAATGTTTTATGTAAACACACATTCAAGTAAAATGCATGATTCTAGTTGAATGTCTACAGCGACCACCATGTCTATTCACGACCATTCTCAGCTTGAGCTATGTATGAGTAAAAACATCATTTTCAAAAACAAATCTTGCTGTTTTAGAAAATAAGCACTGGCGAACGTGCCTGCAAAAATATGGGACCACCCTCCGAGGCGAATGTGTCGAGAACTTCCCGAACACCATGAATCCTCATCCTAAGTGATCTATTGACTGCCTCCCACCCCATTCTCAGAAAATCATCCGTGAAATTCCTTCGCAATCATTTCTCATCTTCCGCAAAATTCATGTCATGCACACACAATCTGGGGCTTAGGTTACCCCGGTCCATATGAAATACATTATGCCATTTCACACAATTATACAACACATGCAAATATATCATCATAATATACACTAACATTATTAATCCACACAAACATGTTATGCAAATTCACAATCCATTACACAAAGAATTAGCTCACATGGGCTAATTAACAAACACGAGCAATTTTATTTGAATTACTCAACCGAACACATTTTATCACAAAATATTTCTCGTGGAATATCATATTCACGCGGGAACAAAGGAAACCCCTGACATCGCTCACGGCTAATCATCCAACATCGGTTCCACATCGTGAACCCGAAATCCATGGCCATTTCCAGCCTTATACACACCACAATACCATTTATAGCACAAATTATACCATGAACAACCCAGTCACCGTGGATACTATGAATCGTCCAAATGGGTTTCTAAACTTCCACACTCCTGCCCAAGATTTGGGACCGATCAAACGACCGTTCAAGGCCTCAAACCAACCGAAACATCAACAAAACACTTAAACAAAGTATAACTTCAAGTAGGATAAAACCCCTACCTCACGGAGTTTGTCAAAACTCCTTAAAACCGGAGCCCACGCTGTAGGCTCCTGCCGCGCAGCAACCTTCTTCTCGGTCCCGAAGAATTCCGACGGTCGGATCGCCCAGAAACCTAGAGATAAGTCACACTAAAATCTCAAATCTCAAGTTCGTGAATTGTTTTTCCCTTCCTCACGTTTTCTCCCCTTTTCAATTTGAAGAGGATGATACTATACACTATTTCGTCTTATTATCATTTAACTATTCACCTAATGCCTTCAAATCTTGGATTTCCGACATTTGGCACTATCTCGGTCGTCCATTTCCATCATCTCTGTACTCATGCAACATGTGTCACATGAGGACATTTCATGTGTGACTTTTTTCACATCACATTTCGTTTTACGGCACTCGATACTCAATGCCTCGAAAAGCGTGTCGGAATTCGACGAAATTCCGACTGTTTCGGAATTCGACGTGTTAGCTAGATTTCGTGAGACGATTCCAACGGTGAAATCCATTTCATCATCCGAGATCTAGAAAATTTCGGGTTTTGACCAAAATTACGATTTTGCCCTTTTTCCAAAAATTGGAATTTTCTCGGGTCTTACAGAATGTCTTCTGCCATGAAGCAATTATTGGAGACCATGTGTGGAGGGACTCGAACAAGAATCCGTACGGCTACTTGACTTCCTCAACTATGTAGCTGAAACCTCCAAAGCTTGGGATGAGCCAAATCCTATGGAGACAGACAAGATGAGGCCACCACCAAATTAAAGAGGAGGCATATACTCGCTCTCAGAGGACATGGAGACTAAAGCAAAGATGTCCACCTTAACTAAGAGGTTGGAAGAGCTTGAAATGAGGAATCAGCATGAGGTACGAGCAGTGACTGAGGCATCTATGCCTAACCAACCATGCTTCAACTGTCAGTCCACTAAGCACCAAGGAGAGCATTGCCCAAGTGTTCCTTCAGTAAGGGACTTTGTGGCTGAACAAGCCAATGCAGTGGGCCAATACAAGCCACCAGCCACAACCCCATACAACAATACCTACAACCCCAACTGGAGGAACCACCCAAACCTCTCTTGGAAACCAAAACCTCCTCCCTATGTGCCTCCTGGTGCACAACAGCAACATGGGTCCTCAACCCAACCACAACCACCACCATCTTCATCTCCAGTTGAACAAGCTATTATGAACTAAAGCAAGGTGGTGGGTAACTTTGTGGAGGAACATAAGGCATTGAATGCCCAGGCCAATCAAAGAATTGACACGGTGGAAAGCACACTCAATAAGAAAATGAGCAACCTACACTCATAAATTTCTCAGCATGATACCGCAAGTCGAAATTTCCCAAAATATGACAATCATAGTGATTCAATCTCAAGACTATCCAACCAACAAGAAAAGTAGAAAGGGAAATTCCTCTCTCGCATTAATAACCAAATCCTAGGGGGTCGTGATGAAGTGAGCTTCTCCTTCTAGTGAGCCAAATTCTAGGATGGATGAAGTTAAGGCAATCATCACACTGAGAAGTGGCAAAGAGCTCAACCAACCAACCAACACCCAAAGCAATAAAACAAGGTCAGCAAGCTGAAGAAACTGAACCAGATGAGGTGGTGGATCGCTGCATCGCAAAGTAGTAACAGCACACCCCCACCTTTCCTCAAGCACCAAAAGCCAAAAAGAAGGCCATTAATTAGGGGCTGAAATGTTAGAAGGTACGAGGTATAAAGGTCAACATCCTCGCTAACATGATTAAACAAGTCCCCACCTATGCAAAAAATTTGAAGGACTTGTGTACAGTGAAAAGAGGGTTGAATGTTGACAAGAAGGCCTTCCTGACTAAGCAAGTCAATGCTATCATCCAATGCAAGACTCCAGTGAAGTATAAAGATCCGAGTTGTATCTTGGTTAATATTGGAGGCACTTATGTGGAAAAGGCACTGCTAAACCTAGGTGCAAGTGTGAATCTCCTCCCCTATTCGATGTACAAGCAGCTCGGGTTGGGAGAACTAAAGCCCACCTCCATCACACTGTCTCTTGCAGATAGATCAATCAAGATACCAAAGGGGACAGTGGAAGATGTCCTAATACAAGTGGACAAATTCTACTATCCAGTAGATTTTGTTGTACTCATTACGTAACCGTACAGCAATGTGGGCTAATTACGTACCTATTATCTTGGGAAGACCATTCTTGGCCACTTCCAATGCGATTATCAACTACCGAAATGGTGTTATGCAACTCACCTTCGGAAACATGACCTTAGAACTCAACATCTTCCATTTTAGTAAAAAGCACATGCTGCCGGTGGAAGATGGCCTAGAAGAAGTTTGCATCATTAACACAATTCTGGAGGAATAGGCCGACCAGCAGGGGATGCAAGATGTGCTAACTGAAGAATTGGCTGAGTATTCAGAAGGGCAGCAGGAAGCACAGGACATGAAACTTGTCTAGGGGCAATGGAGGAAGAAACAAGAAATTTTGCCTTCGATGATTGAGGAAGGAACCAGTGAGCCCCATAAATTGGAGCTTAAACCTTTGCCTGTGGAGTTGAAATATGCCTATTTGGAATAACAATGTGAGCAAAGGTCCACTATCATTTCATCCCCGCTCAAGACTTCATAGGAAGGTAGTCTCACGTAGACATCCTCAGGAGAACAAGCAAGCCCTATGGTGGAAGATTACTAATCTGAAGGGTATTAGCCCGGAAGTTTGCACCCATCACATCTACCTAGAGGAGGAGGCAAAGTCAGTAAGGCAACCACAGAGAAGACTGAACCCACATATGCAAGAAGTGGTTAGAGCTGTGTCCTAAAGCCGGAGCACAGCTGCATCATCTACCCCATATCGATAGCACCGCGAGTCCAACCTAGGGTGGTGCCTAAGAAATCAAGGGTAACTACTCGCGGCATAACAAAAAGGAGAGGAGATGCCCACCCGCTTACTACCTACCGGAGGGTATGTATTGATTATAGGAGGTCGAATGAAGTGACCAGAAGGATCACTTCCTCTACCCTTCACGGATCGCCTTCTGAGAGGATTTCCCCGTCAACCCTTCTACTAAGCTCTAGATGTCTATTCAGATACTTTCAAATTGAAATTGCCGCTTAAGTCCGTGAAAGACCACTCACATGCCCATTTGGCACACATATGCATACGTAAGAATGCCCTCGTCCGTGTAATGCCCCCCGCCACATTTCAAATGGGACATGTATGCCCGCATTTTCAAGTGATTTGATAGAGCGCATTATGGAGATTTACATGGATGACATTACAGTCTACGGGGGGAGCTTTGAAGAATGCCTAATCAACCTAGAAACTATCCTACACAGGTGTATAGAGAAAAACCTAGTTTTGAACTGGGAAAAATGTCATTTTTTGGTCAGCCAGGGAATAGTACTGGGGCATATTATTTCATGCTTTTCTGCTCACCTCCTTCCTCTATTCCCATTGCATTTGTTGAATGACTTCTCCTTTCTTAAGTGCCCATTTTACACATTAGTGTATCCAGCTTTGCCTCAATTATAGTCATCATGTTCAGCTTTAGCATCCCTCTTCTTCTAAATCTGTTGTTGCTCCTTGAGGTCTCAGTTGGAGCTTTGTAGTTGCTCTTAGCCAAATCCTCAATAAGTTGGTTGGCCTCTTCAACACTCTTCCTTCTGAATGCTCCACCGCAGGCTGCATCAATGATTCCCCTCGAAGAGTAATTCATTACATGATAGAAAATGTCCATTTTGGTGATCTGGTCAATGCCATGCATTGGGCATCTCTTCAGCAATTTCTTGTACCTCTCCTAAGCATTGTAGAGGCTTTCTTCCTCTCCTTGCTTGAAAGCTATTATCTCCCTTCTTCTCTCAGATGTGAGGGCTAGTGGGAAAAATCTCTCCATAAAAGCTTCAACCAGCTCCTCCCAGCTGTCATCTAATCCATATGGCATTTACTCAAACCAACAGGCTACTACATCCCCTCAATGAAAATGGGAATAACTGCAACTTGATAATGTCTGGATTGACCCCATTCAGTTTAACTGTATCTACCATCCTCATAAATCTTCTTAGGTGCTCATTGGGGTTCTCACTAGGATGCCTTGTAAATTGATGTTGCTGCACCATAGTGAGTAAAGCAGGCTTCAACTCAAAATTATTGGCCTGAATAGGTGGTTGCCTTACAGCTGAGTATTCATTTATGATGATTAGCCTCTAGAAATCTTCCATTGTTCTTTGTCTTTAAGGTCTTTCTACAATTGGTTCAGTTGGTACATGTTGATCAGTCCCTTATTACTCTGCCATAGCTACCGCTTCAGCAATTCTCACTTTCTTCAAGTTTCTCAGTGTCCTCTCCAACTCAATGTCCAGTGGTAGTAGTTTTGCTTATAGTCTTCTATGCATGTAAAAATTTCCTGAAATGGAAATACATTGAGATCAAGTGAGATTAGTAGAAAACATAAATATATTATGATATGCTCTAATAAAATATTAGTGGCTAAACCAACTATTGTAGTTAAAACTATTTTTAATAATTTTTTATAAAGATAAAAGAAAAATATCCAAACTAGCAATTTTCTTTTTACAAGAAAATTGATCTTTAAACTTTACTTCAATCCCTAACAGCAGCGCTAAAAATTTGATTGACTAATTTTTTAACATAGACTAAATTAAGGTAGTGAATGACACAAACTACCAAACACTGTTTCCAATCCCTAGCAAATATGCTAAAAACTTGTTTGAACTGAATATTTAAGAACTGTTTTCTACTGTGTATGTAATAATTTGCAATTAAATTGGTTATGGTCTAAATCACTATAAGTGCATAGGTCATATAAGTAATAACATGGATTTTAAGTCCAGATATCATTCCCACGATGATTGATTTGAAAATCAAAAGATCAACTACCCTTGCTACTCAAGATAATCACTATTTGGACAACTAATCTGAAATAATTTGTAAACTAACTGAATAGACTATAATCAAAATACTATTTGTTTAGTTTTCTCTAATTGAAAAGAAATTAAAAATAAATGAATAATAGATTTCACTAAATTGAAATAGCTCTGAGAAATGAATCAGTGCTCTGATTATCAATTTGCAATAGGTTCAATAAAAACAAGTTAGTTATGGTTTTGAATTCTTGACTTGTCCAAGAGCATAATAGTGTAGCCTTGGAAACCTCCTAACACTATACATTTCACTAATTAGGAGACCATATTCCTAAACCAGGTCCATGGTTCTAATTAGTTACTTTTAAGAATTGACCATCTTTAAGATCTGGTTGTTTTTCCTTTCTAGTACTTCACAATCATTTCTTAGGATTGAAAACTGCTTATTCCCATAGACAAGGTAACAAGCCTTTCTCAATGAAATTTGTACCTCAATCTGCAATTCATAAAAATGCTCCTTCTCCTTGATTAGAATCTAAGCTAACACGGGATTAAGATCATTATACCAAATTGAGATGAAACCTCTAAGGGTGAAAGATGACGCTTCAACAAATAGTCCTACAAAGGTAGGAACAACAATTGTAAACTATCAAAATTACACTTAGAGTACATTAGTTCATTGAATATCAATGCAAAATACTCCCCCAGGTGACTACTCTTTGCTCTCAAGTAATCCATCTCTATGTCACTCAGAAGGATCCTAGAAATCAGAGCAAGGATACATCTCTTTCTAGGTATAAACCAATGATATCCAGAACAGCTCAATACAGGAGCAATACCAATTAGATCAATCCAGTGTTCATACCCACAACTTCAGTGAATAACACAAATGATACTCAAAACACAAATTCCTTCCCAAAGGAAGCTTAGCCTTTCAAATCTAGATCACAAATCACAATGACTAGTTGATCAAACAAATTCATTGAAATTACAATCAAAATTGAAATCAAATGAATTCCATAAAATTTCCAGATTCCAATAAAATTCATATATAATTGAAAATTAAATAAACCTTAATCTAAGCTCCATGATTCGCATCAAATCAGTCACTCTGATTCTAAAAGAAAACAATAATAAAAATAAAATAAAAACATAAAAGAAATATATATACAATGAGACTTCAGTCCTCCCTCATAATGTTCAGGGTTCGATGAAAGTTGCACATTGTGCCTTCAGCTTTTCTATTTATAGGGTTATTGAATGTTGGGCCTAAATTTGTGGATATCCATGCAAGCCCAGTAAGTATCTTTGCCGCGACATTGTTTTTTTGTGTCGCGACATTGTAGCTTCACTTGTGTGTCTTTAGGCTTTGTTGTGGCTTTGTCGCAGAATTTATGTCATTTCTTCAATATATGCCTTTTGTCAAGTTTGTTGGGACAAAGTTTATGAATGTCGTGACATAAGTGCAATTTCTTATGTCTTCATCCTTGTTATGAGTTTGTCGCAACATTTCTGCCTTGTATTCCTCTTGAGTCATAAACAAAGTTTTCCATGTTACGACAAATTTTTCTTGCCTTACAATGTTATTCCCAGAATAATTTTTTGCGACATAGTAGCGACAGAATTCAACTAACTTAATGTTGTGATTGTTGAGACATAATTTTTATGCCTTGCAATGTTAGCCTCTGAACTGTATATCGCGGCATAGTTTTGAAATGTCACAACATATTTCATGCCTTGAACATGCCACTCTATGGAATGTTTGTCGCAACATCAAAATCTTTGTTGTGACAAACTCAACATGACTTGCCTCCTTGATCTGCCAGCTTCTGTCGCGACTAAGTTTGCTTGTGTCGAGATAGAATTTCTTCTTTCTGTAATTCTTTATGTCGCAACATTGTTTCTGTGTGTCTTCATTGGTTTCTCTCTTCATTTGTTCTGATAAAATTTTAAACGTCGTGACAAAGTTTTTTTGTCATTTGCCCTATTCTTTGTCGCAACTAAGTTATCAGGTGTCGCGACATTCTTCTTGCCTTCCATCCTTAGTTTTGTTGCAATATTCATTTCCATGTTGCGACAATACTTCTGCTTTCAACTTCCCTTATGTTTTGACATTCATTTCTCAGTTACGATGCATTTTTCAGACTTTTCTCATAGTTATGTTGCATGTAGTTGTGAAATGTCGCGACAATCTTTCAACTATTCTCTTGGGAATCCTTCTAACTCTCTGTCACTACAAAGTTTTTGGGTGTCGCGACATATTTATGCTGATTCCCTTGACTTATTTTCCCGACATAAATCAGAAATGTCATGACATTCTATTAGCTCTTATGCCTTAACCGGGTCACTGGGTGATAGCTTCTTTAAATTGCCGCCAATATCGTGCGTCCATGCTTTTGGGCAATCTTCATGCTCAAGCAGTTATGAAAAATTGATTATTGCCAATAAACTTCTCTTGGATGTCTGAACTTTGTCACGATAATTTGAAAATGTCGCATATTTCTACATTTTCTCATTTTAGCCATTTTAGTCGTTTTACTCGGCTTTTGCTTCTTTTCTTTAATTTCCTGCAAAACATAAATCTAGGTGAAGATTCCATAATTTATCATTAAATTGGACCTTAAACTTTCAATATGCATGAAAAATGAACTTAAAAATGGATGAGTTTTGGACTCATCGGGTTCTCACATTCCAGGTATTTCATTATGATATGAGTGGCTCTCACTGTATCTATCACTGTTCTGCTCTTCCATTCTGATATTATCAACCTTGACCATTCTTAACTTGAACAACATTCTTTCAATTTCCGGATCAAACGACAATAACTCAGAAGTAGACCTTCTATGCATAAAAATGTGTACGTGAAATCTCCAAACACGACTAGAAAAACAAAGTAAAACAAAGATAAAATCAACTAATCAAAAGTTAAAAATAAAGCACGTTCACAACATAAAATTCCTTTGTTCTTTTCTCAAATTAGCAAATTTCACTTTTGCTAGAATATTAATCCAACACCGAAACCATGAGATCCCCGACAACGGTACCAAAAACTTGTTAGGCTGTCGACTCTACGCCAAAAATGTGTTAGGTCCGTACGGGCGTCTATGAAAGGGAAACAACTTGCAACCCGTGCATGGGTCTCGCAAGTAATAAAATGATTTTCACTATGAACCAAGATCGTTCCCACAAGGATTTTAGGTTTTCAAGGGGATTGAGTACCTTGACTACTCGCTTAATTCACTATCTGAGTATCTATGTGAAACCCCGAGAAAATCCAATTTTCTCAAAAATGGCAAAATCGTAATTTCGGTAAAAATCCGGAATTTTTCTAGATCTCGGATGACGAAATGGACTTCTCCGTTGAAATCTTCTCGCAAAATTTAGCAACCACGTCGAATTTCGTTGGATTCCAAGGTGGTCGGGATTTCACGTTTTTCGAGGCGCTGGTGCGTGACACATGGCAGTTGGTTGAGTGAGATGCCACATGGCACCTTAAGAGAACGACACTGGCATAAAAAAAGGAATGGTTCACAATTAGCCATGTATGGAAAGGAATCCCTGCATGGCTCACAATTTGTTCACTGAGCCAAGACGATGTCATAGCGGAGTTATGAAATAAAAGAAAAAGATGGAAAAAGGCAAGCCACTCATTTGGTCTATACGAGAGAATTTCCTCATTTTTGTCTCATACGTATAATGTCTGTAAAAAGGAGGAGAGAAAGGCAAAGAGAGAGAGGAGAAAAATGGGGAGAAATGGAGAGAAAATGAAAGAGAAATGAGGAAGAGTGAACGGTGTTGTTAAAACAAAAGCCAAAGGAAACGTAGGAGAGGAAGAAAAGAGAAGATGCAGGAGGTTCTGATCTCATTTTCTAGGTAGAGAGTCTCTTCCTTCTCTCTAGAATCGTGGGAGATCCGACCGTCGGATTCCTTCGAAACAAGAAGGAGAGTTGTTATACTCGGAGAGGACAACACAGTAGTAATCCTGGGCTTGGGAGTTTTTGACAAACCCTACAAAGGTAGGGGTTTATCCTACTTGTTTTACACTTTATTTAAGTGTTTTGTGATGTTTTGAGTTGATTGAGGCCGTGAGTGGTTATTGACGGCTCCAAATCTTGGAACCGAAGTGTTGGAATTTTTAGACTCCATTTGTGCAAATCCGTAGCGCTTTTAGGGACTGCTGGGTGTTTGGGTGATAATTTATGAATATGTTGGTGGCATGAGGCCAGGAAGAGTTATGGAATTCGGTTCCACCAAGAGGAACCGATGTTGAGAGAGTGGGCTGCCCGTGGACAACCCACTTGTTTGTTTTCTGGGACCGTAAAACAAATTCCCGCTTATGTGAATGGACCATATAAATGTCCATGTGTTTTGGCATTGGAATTGTGGATGGAATGGTTTGGTATGTGAGGAAATAGATAGGTTAAGACATGATTTAATGTGTTAGATCAAAATGACACAATTATATGAAATTAAATCATGGTTGTAGTTTCATTGAGATGATATTATGATTTGCCTGGCTGAGCTAAATCAAGGGATGATTGATGTGTTGAATTTACATGTGTGTAATTGTAGTTGATTGAAAATATGCATATTGACATATTGTTTAAATGTATTTTGAAAATGGTATAATAGTATTTTCATATGCACCGGGTAAATCTAGAAGTTAGGTGCGAGTGCATGACATGGTATTTTTGTAAAACGACATGGTTGCGAAAGGAATTTCACAGATGATATTCGTAGAATTGCTGGGGAGATGGGCCAATGTGATCACTCGATGAGGACCATGATTGTTTCGGAAAGCTCACCAACCAATTCACTTCAGAGGGTAGTCCCATATTTTTACCGACACGTTTCTGTAGTATATTTTTCAAGAACAAGTTTTGTTTTGAAATGATTATTTCATACATGGCTTAGGCAAGTGTTAGTGAATCGGTGAGGACTCGTGACATGGGGTGATCATGTAGACATTCAAGTAGGAACATGTATTTACTTGAGTGTGTGTTTACTTTGGAGCATTGCATATGCATTTAGGTGGAGAGTAACCCATTTAGGGTGATTCCACTACTGAGCATTAGCTCACCCTGTCGAGGGATTATATTTTTCAGGTACAGGGAGCGCTCGAGAAGACAACTCAATTAGAGACTGATTTTGAAGAAGCCGGTTTGTGGCTTTGAGGCTTTTTGGACATAACATGTATTAGAATAGTAGATTTTAATATATGTTTGTATAAAAGTCTAATCAACTATTAAATTATCGAGATAATCGAGAATAGTTGTGATAATTATATTCTTATGAGTATTGTTTTATGAGCCCAAGAGGCATTTTTACTCATGTATGTCTCATGATCCGAGATGTATTGAATTTCCTCGTTGAGTTGACGGTAGTCAACGACCCTGTTCGGGGCGCCGCCAATCTTAGCTGAGTTGATGTGAAATTGTCAAACTAATAAAAGTAAAACTGAACAAAAACAAAGAATGCTTTATGAATACAAGAGCAATTAATAAAACAGAGAAAGACTACTTTAATGAGAAATTAAGGTTGTTTATCACTTAATGATGTTTAGTGATTCATCTAAATAAGGCCCATGTTGAATTAATTGAAACTTTAATTGCTCCAAGGACTCGATACAAGGATCCCACTTTCACGTTCCCCCCTTTTATTTTATCGCATTATCCACCTATTCACAATTACCTTCTTCTAGGTCGATAAAGCGATACTTTTCAAAGGAAATTTTTCCTCGAGAGCTTTATTGGTCATAGTTACGTTCTTGCAATAGAGCTACCCGAACTAAGTTCAAATTGTTCACAGTTACGTACATCCAATCCTCACTTAATGTGTTTGATATCTCCTCCTAGTGAAATCTACTTAGTGCTAGGCCTTCCTTATTCCCTAAACCTCTTTAACTAGGTTAATTAGAGTCCCGATTAATTGATTCACACCTTAAGAGACTTGGGTTCATATTTTAGGGCGTAATCCAAATGTCACCAAGGATACCCTAGTAAAAGGATCAAACCCCAATTCCATGATCTTAATATTCAAATATCTAACACCAAACATAACAAATCAAGCATAAATCAACCAACCAACTAAAGATTAGACAACCAACATCAAATATGATAATCGAACCTATAAAGTGCTTAGCCTAACATTTCAGCCATAAAACCCACACATTCATGTTAATTACAAACATAAAACTGTAGAAATTGAAGAACTAGAAGAGAAAGAAATACAAAATAGAGTTTAAACTGTAGATAGCTTCAATCTCCAGATCCAAGCTGTTGTATTTGTCAACAATAGTCAATTACAAACCAAAGTTTTCACCAAACAAAACTAAATCTAAGAAAATATGGAATCTAAACCTAAAATAGAACAAAACTCAAAGAGACCTAGAAATGAGAGCCTCCCTACCTAAAAGTTCGAACCCTAATCATGTGTGCTACATGGTTGTTGTGCAGTTTCCTCTTGCATTGACTTGTAGTCGCGACCACAAAATCCTATGGTCGTGACCACAACGTCATCCTTGCATAAGTCCTTCAAATCTTGTACAAAATGCTTGCTTTTCGTCTCGTTTTCTTTTGTTTATGCAAAATACACATATTTAGGAGGTCAGACATGAAAATGAACAGGAAGGGTGTTAGATTAGCATCAAAATCATGAAATATATGATGTTTTACCCTAATAAAAACTAACCTAAAACACACCTAACACTCGGATTGGGTTGGGTTAACCCGTCCAAATTCTTGGAAGAAACTATAACGTAAAGTTTTTGCTTCCTTGGTTTATTTAAACGCAAGTCCGGGTGTTTTTTTTTTTTTCCTTCTTTTTTGTTATTTTGTAGATCCCAAAGAAACTAAAAACTATTAGGTGGTATGGAAAGTAACACAATATTGTACAAGTTGTCGAATCGAACGGAGACACATATTGGAAAACTATTCCACACCATGTGAGCTATGAAAATTGGAAAAATCCTCATTCCATGACATTAATTACATGGTACCAACAGAAGGGTTCAGTGAGTTTTCCATCACGACATCGGCTGTCCTGCAATTGACGCTTACCACCCATCGACCATATAATGTCAGCTCGTAATTATATATCGGCCAAACTTCATCTAGATGCATCCAAATTCCAACACAACCATCTTCCTGACTTTCCCAACGTTACAATTGGATACGTAACTCCTAATTGCAGCCTTATTATGGAGGAGCTTTCTAGACTTCTACGTCATCTTTTAATCAATGTAATGGTATTTTTCTTCTTCTTTTTTTTTTTGTTTTTTAGGGTTTTCACAACCTGTGATATTTTCCTTTTTTTATTTTTTATTTTTCTTATTCTTCATTTATTTAACACAAGAAATAATTTTTTTCTTTTTTTGTATATTTTAGGAACCAGATATAATATCAAGTGTTAAATATTTTCCAATTAGACTTAACTCAAGTGGTTAAGAGGTCATGTTTCTGCATAAAGTATGCGTGCAGGCTCTGTGGTTCGCAGTCCCGATGATGATAAATTTGTAAGGAATAGAGTACTATAATATAATGAAAAGTAAATAGTTATAAAGAAAATGTAAAATTTTAAGAAGAAAGATGTTTAGGATCTAGAAAAATTTCATTATGGGAAGTTAAATGCTTAAAAAAAGTTTTAATTAAAAATTGTTTTAGAAGATCCTAGTGTTTTCTTTACATTTATTTTTAATCTTTTCAACATCATTTATTTATTTTAGTTAAAATTTCTAGTTTTTATTATTTTTACAGCTCTAAAAAAAGTTTGACTTTTTTATTTAACTTTTATTTTTTATTTTTTTGGAAAGAAAACTTTTATTTGAACTTTAGATGATATTTCTATATCAATTTTTATAAATGGTTGTGGTATAAATAAATAACGAATACAACCTAAAATTTAATATATATTTTTATCATATTCTTCATATATTACCTTTTCAATAAATTACATTAGGTGAGATGGTTGGGGTCTTTACAAGCTTAACTAGTGGTCTCGAGTTCGAACCCTAGGAATACAACTGTGTTATGTGGTAGAGTTTTACTGCCCATGTGGTCCCTCCCAACTCTTATGAAGATTAGTCTAGATGTGGTATGGTTTAAAGACGTCTGTCATGTGTGGATGAGCTCAAGACACCTCATGGTCTGACCAAAAAATAAATAAATTACATTAGGTGAGAAACTTAAAGTAACAAGTTGTCACCATCGAAAATATAGGTGAGATAGTTAGGGTCTCTTCTAAGTTAACTAATGGTCTAGAGTTCAAGCCCTGGGAATGCAGTTGTATTATGTGGTAGAGCTTTACCACCTTTGTGGTCCCTCTGGGATTAATTTGTGTGTAGTATGGCTTAAATGCGTCTTTTGTGCATGTGTGCATGAGCTTGCTCATGACACATGTTAGGCGTGTGCTATGTTGTATAAAAATAGTTGCCTAAAATACCATAGGTGCACAAGCCACAAGTAATAAAGTGGTTTTCAAATTAAAAAAATCGGATATCGATCCCAAAGGGAAGGTGTCGTTTTGGTGGGAACTAAGTACTCCGATTACTTAAGTCGTTCACTATCTAAGCAAAAAAAAATGATTTGAGGTAAAGATTTTCAAATCAAAAATAAAAACAAAAAAAAAAAAAAGGAAAACCAGGGAATGATTAGTGTTCACTCACTAGAAATGGGTCGATTTTCAAAGAAAAACATTCAAGGATAAGGTACTAGGGTTGATTGTCTCCAATGATGCATTTCAATTTATATTCATTAAGTGCGAGTTAAGAAAAGGTATATTTGTGCTTGTTCAAAGAAATAGAATACTTGAGGTTTCTAACTCTCTTGTCCCTGAGATTTCACACCAATTCCACACATTCGGCAATAAGTCCACCTAGGTCATTAAGAGTGGTACTTTTCTAAGGCAACTTTTCCCTTAGGCGTACTATTGGTCACCATTAAGTCCATCTGATGAAGACTACCCAGAGCTATCTGACTGGTGGTCATAGCTAAGTCCATGGTCATACTGTAATTGATGTTTTACTATAATAAAATCTATTTAATTACTAGACATTTCTAATTTCTAAACTATAATTAAGTTAAATTGAAATTCTACTAATTCAGATGTAATGAAAATCGTAATTGAGCTATTAGGTTAAATTCAGTTTGTCACCATGGAAACCCTAGGTAAATGTTTACTTAAGTGGGTCTTAAGCACATTTGTGAAACAATTAGAAGAAACCACTAATCAGGATCTACATCAACCAACATCCCAACTTTATGCATATATTCACAAAACTATTCTAAAATTATATAAATCAAACATCAACATCAACAATCAACCCTAGGATGTCTAGCCACTCATTACAACCATAAAATACAATAAAATCATGTTTGTCTGATAATAATAAAAGAAAGGAGATGAAAATAGTAAAAGTTAGAGATACAAAATAGATGTAAAGGGTGAAAAACCCTCAAAACTTTTCTTTGAGTCATAAGAGGTCCTCTAACAAGTTGGATCTTCGAAATCCACTCCAAATCCGAAGTAAAATATTCAAAAATCAAAACCCTAAGTTGATTCAAGTTTAGGATGAGAGAAACTCTAGGGAGGGTGTTCTCCCCCTCAAAATCGAACCTTAATAATGTCTGCCAAAGAAATTTTTATTATCTTAGGAAAATGGGCCAAAATTTGCCAAAAACACTAATTTATTAAAACTTTGTCATATCACGACATCATTTGAATGTATTTCTTTTGCTTCAATGTCGTAACATCGTCTTCCCAATATCGCGACATCATTGTGGTAATAATTGATTTTTGCATAAAATTTTGACCGTGCACCTGCGATCAGAGACTCAAAATTTGGCGTTCTTGGTGTCGTTAGAAAGCTCTTGAAATCTAAAATATATATCTAGGTAAACGACCACTTGATGTACACTTGATAATACAGAAAATCCAAGATAAGATGCTTATTGTATGTGGTGGCTCCTTGATCTTCTTTGGTTCCATTTAAGCTCCTTTTAATTAGTTCATTTTTCTTCAAAGTTGACATAATCACAAAAATGAGGCATTTAAACATTAAAGCACTAATAATCATCATCAAAATCATTAAAATGCATAGAAAATGTGATGATAATCATGGTATGAAATGCTCTCATCAATTACCCCCAAACTTGACGTTTTGTTTGGCCTCAAGCAAAGAACAAGACCATTTGTCTTTATTTATGTTTAAAACACTATGAGTGAGCTTAATGGGAAGAAAATTGTAATGATTTGCCTCAAGGATTATACCTTCAAACAACATGGAGAAGACTTTGAGATATCATTCTTTCAATATAATAGATGATGCAACTCATCAAGTGGAGCAAGTTATTTCTAGTGCTTCAAGTGATCCATTGTTGATTCCAAGTGGACCTATCACAAGGGCAAGGGCTAAAAGGTTTAAAGAAGCTTTCAATGGAATTATCAAAGATATTTGGACCAAACATCTAGGCCTATAGTCTACAAATGTCAAGAATGATTTGCCCATTATTCAAACAGTTATGGAGGACTTTTTGGGCTAAAGACATTGCAATTAAGTAGCTTGGGCTTAGGTCCATACATGGGCGGGTTTATTTGGTCTTAAAATTGGTATTTTGGGTTGTGCATGTTGTTTTAAAAGCCATCAAGTGGGCTGGACGAATTTGGCTTCTTTTCCAAGTTTGATTAGCTTATTTTCCAAGGTGTGTCTTTACATTTCCCTAGAAGCCTTTAATTTATTATCTTTCTAAGGTGTGTCTTTACATTTCTCTAGAAGCCTTTAATTTGTTGTCTTTCCAAGGTGTGTCTTTACATTTCTCTAGGAGCCTTTAATTTGAAGGCATGAATTGGTATGTTGATATTCCAAATTTTCATAATTGAGAGGAGTTCTTTTCAATAGCTCTTCATTGAACTTTTCGAAACTTATCAAGGATTGATCAACCTTGTGGTGTTCTTTACACTCAGGGTTCTTGTTTCGTTGTATTCAAGGGTTCTAGTGGATCAACTGACTTGATTTTAGCTTTCTGGGGTGTTGTACCTTTGAATATGGGTTCGCAGGATTTAATTCCTTATGGGTTCGCACCATCGATTGACTACAAGTCAAGCATACCTAAACCAAAGTTTTTTAGTGTGTGTGTGAAGTCTTCTCTCATATGGCCAATTGCAATTTAGATGGAATTAGATGCACTAGAGTAAATGAGGATCTCTTACTCTCATGGTGCTGCCATGATGTTGAGTGCATAAGACTCCACAAACTTGTTTGGCATATCATTCTCCACTAATCTAGGCAATTCACAACTCTTAGCATCAAATAGGTCTTTAATATCTTGTAATGTATGGGTTAGGTAAAAGATAGTTGAATAAGTCATTTTAGGCTTGTGTTTACCCAAAACATACACATTTCTCTTTTTCTTCAATTCTTTCTTTCTTTCCTTCCTTTAACAAAATAGGTTTATATACACAACTGAACTTCATAGCTTCCCCCAAACTTGTTTTATTGCATCTCTTTCATCATATAACGCCCAAACTTGTTTGATTTTCACCCTCCTTACAAGATCACCAAGAGACTTTATTCTTTCTTTTTCATGAGCCACAAGGTATGGAATAGTGCAATGTTTGACCCCCTTTAAACTTTCTACCTACCCTTAGTGAGCTTTAGGTCAACAACTCCTTTAGATGAGGATATGGTTATTAGGTGTTGAGACACTCCTTTGGACTTAAACACATAAGGTAGGAAGGCTACGAGACCAAACTTACTCCTCCTTAGTTTATTCTTTCCTTTTGTTTCTTTTCTTTTACGTTTTCACATCAAACCTCCTTTTACTTTCATTACTAGCACACATGCTTCGACCAAACTCCACATCTACACCACATGCCTTCACAAGATATTGCATTGACAACAACATGTTGAGGGTAAACAACGGCTTTTTAACTGAAGGATACTTATCCAAGTGGTTTAAGGTGTTCATTCTTGGTTTTCTAGAACAAAGATGGCTAATAAGGTTCAAATTTGGTGACTATGGATCCATGCATAAAAGGGTTAGCTAGAAAAGCTTAACCAATCCAAGGATGGCCTACATCATTGCCTAATTTGTTGTGTTGCCTAGGATTTCACCTCAAATATTGGTGGGTTCCACAAGAAGTATTTAGAGATTAAAAATAGAGGTGTTCATATAGTGTATATAAACTAAGCAAACTTGACTATCAAGGGTATATTATGATCTATGCTCAAAGTGATAAGAACTTTTGGTTAAATAGTAAACTATAAGGTCAAACCATTATGCTTTAAGCCCATCTATCTCTCATTTTCTTCATGTTATAGAAGGTTCAATCATTATTCATCATATGCATTACAATCAATCCCAAAACAAGCTCAAGCAAAAACAAAAACAAAACTTCAATGTTACATTTTTTTTTTAATTTTTCCAAATTTTTTGGATTTTTGTAATATACTGGTATTCATACTCTTAAGATGTCAATTTTGAACAACTTGATGGTAGCTACAAGAGTGATGATCTCAAACACTTAAGCTCAAGGAAGGATAGACATGAAGGCTCAAGTAATTCATAACCCATATGTATAGCACCACAAGCATGTGAAAAATAATCATAGTTGTTATGAAAATGCAAAATACACTAAAAAATAACAAAAGCAGTTAAAAAGCTAAAAACAAGGTCCAACGAGCTTAAAAGATAGTCAATGATAAACCAAAAAGTGCATTTATGCACCACACCCCCACACTTAAAATAAAAATTGTCTACAATGTGAGAAAAATAAACTAGGAGAACAAGAAACTCCCCTTGCTAGTCATGTGCATGCTCATCCTCTAGTGGTGGAGATGGTGGTGTTGAGCTCCTCTTCTTGGAAGCCATGTCAGCTCTTTGAGGACTTTTGTTGAACACTTGATGGATGTACTCTTCTCTCTTCAAAAACACTAAAACTGCTTTCAACCAAGCTCCATTTCAGAAAAAAAAATCACCTTACTAACCCAAATACAACAAAACCAAATAACCAACATGTACACTGGCTTGAAGAACCAACTTCTTTGTGAAAATGGAGGCTAGGACTTTGGAGGTGGAGGATGGTGAATGAAATAAGATGGTGGAAAAGGTAAGATGGAGGGATGGGAGAAGATGGAAGGTGGGTTTGAATGGTAAGAGAGGAGAGGCTTGAATGGTGGCGGAAAGTGTGATAGGAAAAATGAAATAATGAGAAGGAGATGGTGTTTAAAATTCAGGAAATCAATAAGATGTTGCGACATCATGGGTTGATTAATCGGTGTGTGTGACATTGCAACAAATATGACATGGAAAATGGATGTGCGTGACATTAAATGGTGATAATCACGACATGACACAATTTTTAATTTTGCCTTTTACGCACAGTCGGCTTCAATGCTTCCAAAACTTTATGGTTTCCTTTTACTTGAAACCTCCTCAAATAAAACACCTTGAAAATTTGGTCCCCTAAGTTATCCCAAGACCACTCCTTAACCTTCAAACACCCATTCACCTCATGCTTCGCATGTTTTGAAGCTATTAACTCTACGGAACATATAACACAAACACACTAAAACAAACAAATCAAACTTGTATATTATTCCAAATGAAATCAAAACTAACAAGAAAAGAGTAATGAATTAGAAATCCTTATTTAGTTTGGGTGCACTCCTAAGAAGCTGCTCAGTTTTTAAGAAGTCGAGCTACACTCTTTGGATAAGTTCGAGAGCTTTGCAATGGCTAATCATTTGTTATGTCCAAAGATACTTCTTCATCCTCATACGAAATAAGGATGGTTTCCTCCACTCCATCAGCTAGGAGGGAGAGATCTATTCTCACACTTTCTTCATTCTTTGGGATTTGCATGCTATGGTCAAAATTAAACTTCACTTACTTTTGTTAGCATGCAAATATAGATCCCCTCTTTCAAAATCAAGCAATACTTGGCTTGTGGTGAGGAAAGGTTTTCCTAATATGATTGGAAGTGGGCGATCCTCTTTGATATCCCATACCACAAACTCAATGGGGGGTATTCTTCCCAGAACTACATTTACAACTTCTAGATCATTTGATAACTCTTCCTCCATTTCAAACTCATTCTTATCCCCCATCAACTAGTTCTTGCTCATAACTCAATGACCTTGTTTCACATTCCCTTTGAATTTCTTTAGCATCATTAGGGAATGTCTTTGATGATTGCCTTTGTATTGCTAAGACTAATTGCCCCATCTGATTTTCCAAATTTTTAAGAGTAGCATTCACATTAGCTTGGTTGATTTGAAATTGGCCATTTCGGATTAAAGGCTAGATATCCGATGATCTTGAGCCTTATTCTTCTTCTTAGCATATTCCAATAGATGAATATTCTTGCTCTTGATAGTTGGAGCTCGAAGCTCTTTTCCCTTTTGAATATGAAAATATGAGCCATGTTGAGCTTGTTGACTAATTAAATTGGAGGTAGAAGGCAAGTTGAGCTTGAATGATGGAGAATAAGTCATCTTCCGCCTGTGATACATTAAGAAGTTCTACACCTACAATCACAAATTTCTAAAAAAAAAAGGCAGAATAAGCAAGAGCCGAAGAAAAAAAATATAACCGTAAAGGAAAAATAATAAAATGCAAAAATTTTGCTTAACGTAACAAACTTCTCTTTCACCAAAATATTAATCTAAACACTAAACCGCACTTTCCCTGGTAATAGTGTCAAAAACTTGTTAGGCTGTGAGCGTGTTGGTTAAAAATATTAAGAAAGTGGGTTTCAATTTAAAGAAGCAGATATTGATCCCACGGGGAAGGTGTGGTTTTGGTGGGGACTAAGTACCTCGATTACTAAAGTCATTTACTATCTAAGCAAACAAAATGATTTGAGGTAAATATTTTCAAATCAAAAATAAAAACAAAACATAGGAAAAATTGGGAATGATTAGTGTTCACTTGCTAGAAATGAGTTAATTTTTTTAAGAAAAACACTTAAGGATAAGGTATTTGGGGGTAAGAAAGTGGGTTTCAATTTAAAGAAGCGGATATTGATCCCACAGGGAATGTGTGGTTTTGGTGGGGATTAAGTACCTCGGTTACTAAAGTCATTTACTATCTAAGCAAACAAAATGATTTGAGGTAAATATTTTCAAATCAAAAATAAAAACAAAACATAGGAAAATTTGGGAATGATTAGTGTTCACTTGCTAGAGATGGGTTAATTTTTTTAAGAAAAACACTCAAGGATAAAGTATTGGGGGTGATTTTCTTCATTGATGCATTTCGGTTTAGATTCATTAAGTTCAAGTTAAGGGAAAGTATACTTATGCTTGATGAATGGAAAGAATATAAGGTTTTCATTGTCGTGGCTCCCCTCAATTTTGCGCACCAATTCCCTATTCCCTACTAAGTCCATCTAGGTCATTAAGCGTCGTACTTTCCTAAGGCAACTTTTCCCTTAGGCATCCTATTGATCACCACTATTTCCATGCAATAGAACTACCCGAACTATGCAAGAATTGGTCAACTCTAAGTTCATGCAATCCCCACATAATCTCAAATTGATGTTTTACGCTAATAAAATTGATGTTTTACCCTAATAAAATTCATTTAGTACTAGACATTTATAATCTCCTAAACTTCTTTGAATAGGTTAAGTGTTTACCTAATTGAATCATGATAAATTAAATGGTCAAGCCACAGAGTTAGAGTTGATTGTCTGGAAACCCTTGGTAAATCTTTTGCAAATGGGTCTTAAGTGCATTTCCCAATCAAAATAATTAGAAGAAACCATAATAATCTAGGATCTACATCAACCAACATCAACACAAGCATATATTCACAAAACTATCATAAAAATTATATAAATCAAGCATCAACTTCAACAAGCTCACCTAGAAGATGCAGCCACTCATTACGGCTTAATAAAATCAGCAAAATCACGTTTATTGCAATAATAATAAAGATATGCAAAAGAAGAAGTTAGATATACAAATAGATGTGAGGTGAAAAACCCTCAAACTTTGCTTTGAATCATAAGAGGTCCTCTAGTGAGTGAATCTTGAGAATGCGCTCCCAGAATTGGAAGTAAAATACTAAAAATGAAAACCACCCAGATGATTCGAGCTTGGGATGAGAGAAAACCTAGGGAGGGGTCGTTCTCCTCCCCAAGCGGAACCAAAATCATGTTTGCAAGAAAGTTTTACTAACTCCTATGAAATGGGTCAAAACTTAGCAAAAAATGGTAAAAAAAAGGCTCATTTCTAGGCTTCCGGAGCATTGTCATGTTTGCGGCGAAGGCAATGATGTTGAAACATCACTGAATGTGTAATTGCAATATTTTTTCTTCAATGTCACGACATTGTCTTCCAATGTCGTGACATCACTGTTATCAACAATTTAGCTTTTTGCATCGAACTTCCTGAGGCCATAACTTTCTTGTCCGGACTTCAAATTGGGCATTCTTGGTGTCGTTGGAAAGCTCTTGAACTTTAGAACACATTTATGATCAGAGAAGAGCCATTTGATGTCATCATTAATACATAAAAATCAAAATATCAGATGCTTCTTGTGTGTGGTGGCTCCTTGATCTTCTTTGGTTCCATTTTCTCCAAAGTTGACTTAATCACAAAAATAAGGCATTTAAACATTAAATCACTAATAATAATTGTCAAAATCATTAAATTCATAAATAAATAATAAATAAAAAATGATGATAATCATGGTATGAAATGCATTCATCAACACCTTTTGATTTGACCAAAAAAAGTTGGAAGTCATCAAGGTAGCATAAACACGAACTTAAAGAGAGAAAGAAGATATGTTGGAAACACCTATTTTAACTTCATTTATGCTCCCAAAGTCTTGCCTTATTTCTAATAAAGGATTAAGTTACGAAAAAAGTAAGATAAAATTAAGATGGGATAATGTATTCTATTTCATATTTGATTCATTTATTTAGTGTGATAGATAGAGAAATTTACTTGTTTATTGTCAGAAACCCTAGCCTCATTTTCCCTCAAATTTTTCTCTACTAGCCTCCTTTTCTTAAGTAAAGATGGATGATTTTTTTTATCATTCTTAGCTTGAAATAACCCCTTCACACCTCTTTCCACCATTTTCTTCATCGATAAAGTGGTTATTCAACATAGGTCTAGTTTTTTATTTGTTTTTTTTCATGATTTAGTTGTCGTATTAGTGCAACATGCGGTTGTCATCGTCTTGGTTTGATGTGTGGTTGATGTTGTGGTTGTCGTCGTCTTGGTGCAGTGTTAATTTGTTTATCGTCATCGTGGTGCAATGTTTATTTGTGTGAGGGCAATTCAAACGAGTAAAATATTTTGACAAGAAATCAAATAATGATCATCAATATGCTGCAGAACTAAAGTTATACGTGTTCTAATCACAATAGTAATTTCAAATATAGACTCAACTATCAATTGTATATGCTTTGAGGCGATTCATTATGCTATAAACCTGCATGTTGTTTCATTCTCTATGGTTTTTAGCGATTTTGATTATATATTTTTATCGATGTATTGCTAATTTGAATTAATAAAAAAATTGCTCTTCAAAAAATATTGAAAAAGAAATTTCATAAAAATCAATTTTAATTTGATCACATCAATAGGGCACACGTTTAAGATTATATGTATGAGATTTTCATAACCTTTTTAAATATCTCTAACTTTGTATACCGAACCCTTTCAAAATTTCAGCATAGATGTAAATATGTAATTGTTTTTAAATTTTTATTTATTATATAAATCAATATCATATTAACACATTTATTAAATATAATAACTTAATATCATTTTTCATATAAGAGTAATCCTTGTAAGCACTTTTAATTTGTAAGAGATTTCTTAGTGTTTGAATGTAGATTTTTATTAAAAAAAAAAGGATTTTAAATTGTTTCTAGTGATGGAATATATGATAAAAAAGAAATTAAATTATTGGAATATGGCTATCAAGTAACTCTTGCCTTCCTTTGCTACCATTGGTCCAAAGGACTCATGACACCCAAGGGGCAACCACCTAGTGCCTAATGTGCATATGCCCCTTCAACCCAAAACCTCGCTTATGCCCCCTTTAAAGTTATAGGATCCTATTCTGTTAGGCCACAACATCACATTTGCTAAGAAATGTACTTTAAATCCTAATATTCTTTGTAACTTAAATCTTTGCTTTAATACACCTAGGATAATAGCTTAGCATAACCATGAAGAAGGTCATACTTTATATTTTACCCTTTCAAAGGCTTATATTTATTTAGGATTTGAGTTTGACAAGAGCATACAAATTAAATCACATACGTCATCAACTTTGTTAGATTACTATATGGAAATTTAGATTATTGTATATTTTCCTCTCTTAGGTTTGTATAGCCTAGCCTATATAAGGCCTCATCTTGTACATGTAATATATAGTTTATAATATACAAAGACTCAAGTCTTTCTTCATGGTATCAGAGCAGGTTCTTTGAATTTTTTAGTTGCTCTCCGCGATTACAGGCATTACGACCAGGTATTTAACTGACCACGGTGAACACCATCGTTTGCTCCTTATCTCCTACCTTCGCCTGACCTAAAGCGAAGTTACGGGCCATTCGAGAGGTGGGCTGTCAGAACAATCACACCGATTAGTAACAGATTCGTCGAAAAAGCTCTCACCCAGCCCAGCACGCGCTCGGCGAAGTCGCGTGTTACCCAGCGCGCCCGCCCTACCGAGCGCGTCCAGTCCATGCGCACATGCACTCACGCACCATCAACTTGGAGGGAAGCGCTGCATTAAACGCCCGCGTCGACCCAAGTTTGACTTGAATTACCCTAACGGAGCCCACACGGGTAAATTTCGGCGCGCTAGAACGACTGCCGGCGCCACATCCCGGCTTCGTTGACCTTTGACCAAAAATTTGATCAAGTGCACTCTAACTTATTTTCGCGTCCTGATTCCATTTTTGTTGTATGTTTTTTGATTTGGAATTTAGACATGTCGGGTGATGAGATTTCTCGTCCGATTCACATTATTTTTTATGGAGATAATTTTGCCCAATGGTCTTAAGTCATGCCGATTATCTCAAGCGCATAAGCGTGACTTTTATATCTCGGTGGCAATCCTATGAGAGACAGCGGTCTGCCTATGCCATTTCGATTGAGGTTGGGAGAGTTCAATCATCGAGATCATCGCGGTTTCGTATACTTCTATTCCATCCATTGTTGATGAGTTTGAAACATTGATTTTTGTAGTTTGGGACTTACTTGTTACTCGGTAGAGCAGAAATTGGTCTTTCGCAACTTCAACTCCTGCGCCAAGCTTTATCGAATTCATCGGGAACGGTGGCAGTGCGTAGCATATCACTACTAGTTGAAATCCATTTGCGATCAACTAATTGCTTCTGAACCAGTTCTTTCCAATTTTGCTAACACCCGAAGTGGTTTACTCCGTGGTGGGGCGGCGTTTCGGTTCTATGGGGCTTCGTGATGAGTTTGAATCAGCCAAAAGTCATTATTTACATCAGGATCCTTTATCAACAGTCTCATAAGTTATTCATAAGTTAGTTGATGATGAGACGTCTTCGAGGGCGATCTTATTTCTGAAACCATGGTTCTTGCGCTACTCATTTGTTCGCCAGTGCTACTCTATTTTCCTTACGCTATTCATGCACCTATGTTTCAGGCAAGAGATAATGTCGGGAGATGACATAACAATAAGTCTCTTCTTATCGCAATTTCTATAAGAACAAGGTCGTTACGGTGGCTTACGTTACACTTGTCAGCGTATTCTTCAGAACACTATTGCTTTGACCCAGTCTAAATTATCAGCTATGGACTCTCATTCCAAATCTGATCCTGCCTCATCTCTTTCTATAGCAAATCTACAAGATATGGTTAATTAGGTTCATCTTCCATCTTCCAGTGCCTCCAACACTTCTCTTTCTACAATATCAGGTACTTCTCCTACGTAGCTTCTTGATTTTTCTTGTTGCAATCATATGACTTCTTATCCTGATGTTGTCTCTTCACACACTTCTACTTCTCTCCCTACCATATATACTGCAAATGGTGCTTCTATGCATGTCTCTCATCTTGGTAATGTCTCTACACCAGCCTTGTCTGTTTCCAATGTTTACCCGAGTTCTGACTCACTCGCAATCTTCTATTTTTTTGGGCTGACTCACGGAGCTTGGTTTTCTCTAACCTTTTCTTCCTAAGGCATGTGGTTACGGGATTCGAGACGGGACGAATCGTTAGGACCGCCCGTAAGTTGAGCGAGCTCATATTTCTTTATCTCTTAGTCTTCTCGATATATACGCTTCTTGTCTCGGGACCAAAAACCTCTCTGCTGCACTATGGCATTCTCACCTTGGTCATGCATTTATCTCTAGGGTTAAACAACCTTAGTTTTCTAAGGGTTTGGCCCAGGTTCGATTTCAAATAAGAGTTTTGATTGTATGCCTTGTCAATTTGGCTTAAACAAGCGCCTGTTGTAACAGTGTTTCTCATGCTCTCTCTTGATCTTCATTCGATGTATGGGGTCCCTCTCCCATTGCGCCAGGTGAGGAATCACGTTATTTTGTTGCATATTTGTGGATGAATTTTCCGAGATATACTTGGATTTATCTCTTCAAAAATTGTCTTGAAACTTTTATCAAATATATCATGACTTTTACCAAAATGATTGGCTACGTTTTCTAGCTTATCAAAACTTTTCGAGATCTAATAATGCCTAGAATATAAGGCCCATTGCATTTACACCATTCTATATCAATTTGGTATAGTACTCATTTCTCTTGTGCGGCACTTCTCGGCAAATATAGCGGGGCTTTGGCGCAAACTTCATCATATATTCTGCGATATTGAATTCATTGTACAACTACTATAACGTATTCCTACTTAGTTGTGAGGGGCGCTCTTGTACACCATCAATCGGTGTCCTTCTCCCATTGTTCATAATCAAACTCCTTATGATATGTTGTTTGGTTATTCTCCCTCCTATGACTTAGTGTTAGTGATATGCTCTAGCCCAATGGCATATACATTGTCATTATATGTTTATATACATGAGGCATTTATCATTTTAGAATTTTAGAAGACACTAAGGTGTCTTTGGTTTTGTGGGACAAAGACCTATCATAAGGTGCTAGCACATCCCACTCCAAATGGCGAGTTTGTGTGGATACCTTTAGAAAGTACATTGCACCTTGCATTGTCTTGGATCGTTCTTCTTTGGATCATTTCTAGGAGTTTTGTTTGTGTTTCAGCGTGTGTGTGATCAGAAAATCTGCACTAGTCGAAAAAAGTTCGGTCTACAAGGGTGATACGGACTGCGGTCTGTTTAGTTTCATCCAGCAGCGCGGATTCTGTTTAGTGTATTTGTTTTCCCCATATGTGATATGCCATGATCCGTGGATTCATCCAGTTTTATAATCAATATATCCCCGAGTCATGTTTTTCGTATGAAGTTTAGTAACGTCTAATCGAAGTGAAATGAGTCGGTTTAAGCTTTAGGATTAGATAACGATTGATGATCGAAGTAAGATCACAGGTTGTGGGACCTCTTGTTGTCTGTTAGATGTTACGGATCTTATTCATTAAGTGGGGACTTATTTTGTGTATTAGGAGTATGGTTGTTACAGAGATACTTTGTAATCAATAGGGCCCCGTTACATATTAAGTATGGCGTTACACAAATTCTTGATGTCATTGGGAGCGTTACACGTAATGTTAGACGTGGAAATAGACTATTATAGATTATTGTATCGGTAAGGACTGTTACATTAATGTTGAGGCTTATTAAGAAATAGGCGTAACGATTATTCTTAATCGGTGTTACATTAGGTGGACTGTTACAGATTATTACACATTAAGAAGGATTGTTCCAAATTAATGATGGACTGTTAGATTAAGAGTAATCAGCATTGGTGATTGACCAGAATTATCAGTGTGATTAATGATCAGGAGAAATTTCCAAGCAGTAACTCACTCATGCTAGCCTTAAAATTTGTTTATGTGACTACTTATTTGTGATTGAAAGACCATATTCATAATGCGTTATGTGCTTAATGTGTTTATATTCAATTTGCATGTGGTGCGTAATCGCGACCCTTAATTCAATATTGTTGGTAGGTATTAATTATGGGTTTGTAATTTTTTTACGCCTCTGTTTTGCGTAAATGGATTAATTTTATTGACCTGTTTGTGTGTCTCTTTTCATTATATTAACGCATACGACTTGTGTGTGTGGATTGTTTGTATTTACCAATCCCAGGGGATTTTTTTTTTTTTTTTGCATGTGACTTAACTGACAAGCTATATAATAGCCTCATTCCATTGCATATTCACGTGATACTTCTGTATTAAGCAATGACACATAACGGTCCCTACCGTTCAAGATTCTAGTAATTAGTGCGCAGTGCAATGATCAACTTTTCGAAACATGTGACGCAAATGCCATTCACATGCATATTGTTATATTCTAGACTTAGGAAGCTTTCCATAGGGTGAAACGCGCTAAGCAACGGACTTCGGACGAGGAAGTTATGGTCATCCGAAGTTGGCGTTGCCGAGCTCATTCCTGAGCTGAGGTCGGCAGCCAGGAGGTCAAACTCTCGCCGAAAGGGTCGGCTCGGATATATTTGGCACCAAGCGCGCCCCTCGTAGGCATGTGGTCGAGATTCTAGGCTCAAGGAAGCTTTCCATGGCGTCCTAGAGGAACACCTGAAAGCCGGACTTCGGTGAGGAAGTTGTGGTCATCAGTTAGCGGCACCACATGAGGAAAGAGTAGCCGACATGCGAAGCAGACAGTACCTACTGATGCTATAACCGAATACGACATAAGCTCCGAATTATTTTTGATCAGTATGGATGGATTCTAACTCAAGGAGCTCCATAAGAATCTGACGTGTGAAAGCGGACTTCGAGACGAGAAAGTTATGATTAGGTACGAGGAAGGCCCAGCACGGCCAGCTCATTCCACCGACTCGACGAGGAAAGCGGCAACTACTGGCAAAAAGTTAGCTCGTCGGGAGAGCTTTCGACTCGACCAAAGAGGTCGATACCGACTCCGCAGAGGTCGACTCATCGATGAAACTCGGCTTTGACCAAAGAGGTCGGCTCGGCTCTACGCAGAAGGTCAGCTGGTGACTTCGGCTACGCTGAGGTCGGGTCGTCGGGAGAGCTCAGCTACGCCCGAAAGGAGTCCGGCTACGCTGCTTGTGAAGGTCGGCTAAATCGGAGAGCTTCCGTCTGCCTGAGGTCGATTCATCGGGAGAGCGCCGGCTCGACCAAAGAAGGTCGATTCGACTCTGGCATGGGTCGACTCATCGGAGGACCGATACGACCAAAGAGGTCAGCTCCAGCTGCGCCCCCGAGGTCGGAGTCCCGGGGAAGCGGCTGCGCGAAGGTCGGTTCGGCCGAGATGAGCTCGACGCATTTATCCTCTCAGACCCTTACGGTAAAGGCCATAACTTGGGCTGTAGGGTCGATTTTGGTGATTAATCCTACATCAAGCTACTGATGGGGCTAAAATATACCAGAAGAAAACAGGGACAAATTCCCTTTACTTCCCAACAAAAAATCAGTCTTAAAGTTGGTATACATGGGATCGAAATAGAGCAGCTTCCTATGGTTTAGAGCGATAAACATCCTGAGGCGAGACCACAGTCCTTACCAAATTGTATTAAATACATAATCACAGTACAATTTATTTACATCTAGTACAAAATCTTGACAACAGTTCGAGTTTAAAACAAAGCGGGTTTTTACCCGAAATTTTACAAAAGAACACAATAAGCCCTCTTAGATCTTCCTCTCAACTAAGACCTCATGAAGTTCCTTCTCTTGGTGTCCCTCCGGTACCTGAAAATATTTTTCCCAGCGGCGTGAGCTATGCCCGGTAGAAAATTCGCACAAGGGTTCACTCTCACCTAAGATGCATGCAATGGCATAATCCATAAAATCATTCACACACATTCATATAAAATATGCATATCTCTATATGAATGTTTATGTCATGCCCAATCCTCACTGACTTTCTCATACATGCAATTTTCCATGTATGAAAACTAGTTTCAAAACAAAAGCTTTTTGTTTTTGAAGCCCACTGAACAACCTCCGATATCAGACAACCCTCTGAATATTTTTACACACTTGGACCACCCTTCGAATAGTAAACCACTGGACAACCTCCGAGTATCGAACCATTGGACCATCTCCGAGAACCCCTTATTGGACAACCTAGATAGAGTTCGTGAACAAACCTCGGAATATAATTTATTGAATGACCCTACGAATCAGCGTTATTAGACAACCCTCAGAATACCCATTTATTCATGCACTCACACAGATTCATGCGATGACCCCATGCACATACAATGATGTGTCGTACTGTATCTCATGTTACATGCATGATGGGAACTACATGCAACACTCATAATACATGCTTCACACCAAGCATCACGTTAATATATAACAAGCATGCATATATATTAACATCATTTTCTCACACAATCTGCATGTTATTCAAACAAGCAATAACACATAAAAACTGGATTTCAATCTCCAAACTCCGAAAATAGCATGCACGGTACACAACCAAAATCATCCTATTCGGTCCCAAACTACAGAATGCAAATAATCGGTTCGAAGCTACCGGTTCGAAAACTACACCGAACTTTAGAAACCGGTCCCAACCAACAACAATTTCTATCGAAGTATTCTTTAAGCTAGCCCGCTGCAGGCTAACAGTCATGAATAAATTTCATAGCTCTTAAACAAAGACTAACCAGCGTAGGAGAGAACCCCTACTTCTCGAAGTGCAGATCCGTTCACTGCTGCAACTCCTCTGTTTCTTAATCAGAGAACTACTGGTTCTCTTTCCTTTCCGTTCTCTTTCTTCTTTCTTTTCTTTTTCTTTTTCTCTTTTCTTCTCCTCTTTTCTTGTTCCTTTTCTCCTCTTTCCCAGAAACCAATTTGCTTTGATTGAGAATACTTATCTAGGTGTGAGAACACCTCTTCCTTCTCTCCTCATGACACATAGTATCCCACATGTCATTCATGCCCACTTTTTCCCACACCACTATCACTCTCGTTGCAAGATAGAGAAGTGTGACACTTGGCCACCAAGTGTAAAGTGTCCTCTCCTTAGGTTCCACATGGCATGCATCTTCATGCCCGTCCTGCCTCCTCTCATTTTGTACGTTTGTCTCGAGCTCACGTTGCAATTCTTACCTTCTCGAGGAATTAGACAAGAATGGAAGGCTATGTGCCTGAATTTGTGAAGGCGAACTCAACGATATGTCCCGCGTCGTCATCCGAGATCTAGAGAAATTCCCAGGTTTGCAACCCATGTCTTATCATTTTACTTTATCCGGGGTCTCACATTGTTCTTATTGACACAATATGTGTGTATCTTTTTATTATTTTAGCATAAAATAGCATAAAATTATTACTTGCTTGTAATGAAGAAGAACGAAGAATGGAGGCACGTTAAGTTCTGGAGACAAGCCCATAAGCTAAGGTATTGGTAAGGTAATCACGCATCTCCATATTGGCTTATGGAGATCACCTTGTAGAAATGGGCCAAGAGCGTATCACGTTTTATTTATGCTTATTAATATGCTTGTATGTGATGCATGTATATGTTTATAAGAAGTTTGCCTAACAACTTGATAATTTCATCACATAAATATTAAGTCATAAAATGTCTTCCATAATTTAACACTTGTCGATGCCGGTCATCTTAATATGGTTTACGCAGCCGGGGTGTATTGGGCCATCTTAGGAAGACATGATGGATAATGGTGATATCCATAAGATTGAATATGGTTAGACTTAACTAGGCTATCATAACGGTTTTGGGCTAAGGGCATAAAAGGAAAAGAGTTTTTCTACCTAGTTAGCTTAAGTTTAAGTGTTTATGCTAAAAACTGGCTTGAATTTAAGTCAAATGTGGATTTTCACCCACTAAGAAACTATAAGATTGTTTACGTGTTAATTAAGAAGTTATTAGTGGGGTATTAAAGACCTCATTTATTAAAAGCTTTGCATATTTTTGTATGTAGACTAATGGCATCAAACAACACATCAACATTTACTTTGCAATATGTCCTTGAAAAGGAAAAACTTAATGGGACAAACTTCCTCAAGTGGTCTCGAAATTTGAGGATTGTCCTTAAACAAAGAGAGGAAAGATGTATCATTCTAGCGATATTGAAATCCCTAATGAACACTCCTGTTAACAATGCCCCACGGCTAGAAAGGGATGCTTATAGTAACATTTGAATGACTTTGTGGATGTAACACGTCTTATGCTTACAACCATGAACTCGAGCTTGAAGCAATTTGAGGAAATGGAGGCGCGATATGATGGTGCATCTCAAGGGAATGTTCAAAACAAGCACGTCAGAAAGGTTTACAACCACCAAAGATGCATGCAAAGATGACTCACGGCACTTCGTGGGTGCACATGTGGCAGGTGAAGGATCTCATCGATCAGCTTGATAAGCTTGGTGCTCCTATTAGTCATGAGTTGGCTACTGATCTAATTCTGGGTTCGTACACGGATCTTATGATCAATTATGAAGACACAATATGCACCATATGGAGGAGAAATCTATTAAGGAGTTACATGGAATGTTAAAGAATGTTGAGACATTAAAGGCTAATCTGATGCTTATGGTTTAAGGGGGAAGGCATGAAAAGAAAGAGGAAGGAACTTCAAAAGGCAATAAGGCGAAAGGCAAAGGACAGTCCAAGCCTAAGGCGAAAGCCAAGCGCATAAGGAGGAGTTTGGTTTCTTACGTAATGAACAAGGTCATTGGAAGAGGAATTGTAAGCTCTACTTGGAAGATCTTAAGAAAAAGAAGAGTAGCGAGGCTACCACTTCAGGTATTTATGTTATAGAAGTCAATCTGTCTACTTCTACTTCACGGGTATTAGATACTGGATGTAGATCTCACATTTGTGTAAATGTGCGAGGGGCTGTGGCCGGTAGGTCATTAATTTAGGCGAAGTGGACCTACGGTGGGGAATGGAGCAGGATTTGCTGCGTGCGCGTAGGAGTTTATATGATTTGACTTTACCTAGTGGACTTGTTTTCCAATTAAAGAATTATTATTATGTTATTACGTTGTGGCTTGAAACATTATTTCAGTTTCTTGTTTGAAATATTGGACGATTTCACTTTATTATTAAGAATAATATTTTCTCATCATAATCTGAGACATTTTTATGGGAATGCTCATTTATCTAATGGTCTCTCTGTTCTAAACTTGGAACAACCAGCCCATCTATAACATCGATATAAGAGGTTCAAGTCAATGACTTGAATAACCTACTGGCATTGTGCGTTTGGGCCATGTCGATGAGAAACGCATCTTGAAGCTCCATCAAGATGGGCTAATACATTATTTGGCTTAGAGTCATTTGAAACATGTGAATCTTGTTTACTAGGCAAAATGACCAAGGCTCTTTTTGCTGGACACAGTGAGAGGGCTAGTGACTTATTGGGCCTTATACATATATATGTTTGTGAACCAATAAGCTCAATTGCTAGAGGAGGTTATCAGTACTTCATTACTTTTACAGATGACTTTAGTAGATATGGTTACATCTACTTAATGAGGGCATAAGTGCGAGATCATTTGAAAGAAGTTCAAATTATTCAGAATGAAGTCTGAATCGGCTTGGAAAGAATATCAAACACTTCGATCTGATCGAGTGTGGTGAATATTTAAGCCAAAATTTACGATGATCATCTTAAGGATTGTGGGATAGTCTCTGCTTCCCACTCCACCGGGAACACCACAATGGAATGGTGTATCGAGAAAGGAGAAATCGAACTTTGTGGAGTATGGTTCGATCTACGATGGAGTCAAATAGATCTCAATATCCTTCTGAGGATATGCATTAGAAGCTATACGTTCTTTATTGAATAGAATTCCATCAAAAGCGGTTGAGAAAACACCATATGAGTTATGGACAGGAAAGCGTCTGATTTGTCTTTTCTCAAGATTTGGGGTTGTGAAGCTTATGTAAAGCGTCAGGCTTGATAAGCGGCATGCAAATCTAATAAGTGCTTATTAGGTATCCAAAAAGGAAGCAAGGGTACTACTTTTACATCCCATCTGAGAACAAAGTGTTTGTTGTTCGTAATGGAGTTTTTTTGGAAAGAGAGTTCATTTCCAAAAGAGTAAGTGGGAGTAAGACATCTCTTGAAGAAGTTCAAGAACCACAAGTTGCCACCGAGCCTTCCATGGAAATTCTACAAGACTCACAACCAATTGTTGAGTGGAGCATCTTACGCACAAAGGCCTGAAGGTCAATAGGATTCATCATGGCCCGAGAGATATGGATTTCCGTAGCGGCGACAAAACCATAGGCTTGTGGATCGAGGTGAGCCACAACTATCATGAGGCAATGATGAGCCCGGATACGGCATGGCTTCAAGCCATGAAGTCGAAGATGTATCAATGTATGATAACCAGGTTTGGAATTTGGTTGATCCACCTAAGGGTGCTAAGGTCATTGGTTGTAAATGGGTTCATAAGATCAAACATGATATGACCTTCAAGTCTTGACTTGTTGCAAAAGGTTTCAAACAAACTCATGGTATTGACTATGATGAGACCTTTTCACCTGTCGTTATGCTTAAGTCTATTAGGATTCTTCTTGCTATCGCTGTGTACTATGATTACGAGATTTGACAAATGGATGTGAACAACGTTTCTTAATGAAACATTGAGAGGCATGGTATGACCTGACCTAAGGGTTTTATTCGTCCTAAGCTCATCTGACAGGGTGTGTAGCTTCAAAGATCCATTTTATGGATTAAGCGAGCTTCCACCGGCTGGAATCTTCGTTTTGATGAGACGTTAAGAGTTTGGCTTTATGAAAAAATGAAAGATGAGCCTTGTGTATCTGAAGGTTAGTGGGAGTGCAATTATTGTCTTCTTAGTGTTGTATGTGGACGACATCTTACTCATGAAATGACATCCCTACACCTTGCGAAGTTCCCAGGGTCTTGGTTGAGAAATGTTTTCAATGAAAGACTTGAGCGGCTTCGCCACATCACCCCAGGCATAAAGATTTATAGAGATAGTCACCAATAGTTACTCGACTAAGTCAAAGTGAATTTTACATAGACAAAGTGCTGAGGTTTGGCAAGCAAGATTCCAAGAGGGTTTCTTGCGATGTCTCATGGCATTAAGCTCAGGCAGTCTCGTGTCCAACCATGAAGGACGAGAGAGCGCATGGATAAAATCCCATATGCTTCGACTGTGGTTATCATGTATGCCATGCTTTTGCACACGACCTAATGTCTCCTATGCCTTAAGCATGACAAGTAGATTCCAGATCAGGAGTGAATGTCCTTTGGATAGCGGTCAAAAATATCCTTAAGTACTTAGCGAAGAGCACCAAGGATTTTTATCTATGGTAGACAAGAAGGCAAGCTAGTAATAAGTGGTTATACCAATGCTGGTTTTCAGTCTGACTTAGATGACTTTAGATCGCAATCTGGTTTTGTGTTTTGTTTGAATGGAGGTGTTGTGAGCTGTAGAAGTTCTAAGCAAGACACCGTGGCTGATTCTACTACAGAGGCTAAGTACATAAGTGCCTCGAATGCGAAGCCCAGGAAGCGGTTTGATCAAAATTTTTGTTTTTGAATTTGGGTGTTGTTCTAGCATTACAAGCCAGTGGCGTCTATTGTGACAATAATGGGGCTATTACTCAATCGAGCCGAGATCACATCGGCGATCCAAGCACATACTCGGGCGTTTCAGCCTCATTCATGAAGATCGTGAGAGATGAGATGTTAAGATATGTAAGAGTTTCATACTGATGACAATGTTGTTGATCCTTTGACTTCTCTTTCCACAATCAAGCATGATAGTCATACTAGATCGATAGGCATTCGATTTATGCTAGTGGGTTTAAGGCTGATGGAGGGTGTTAGTGATATGCTCTGGCATATACATTGTCATTATATGTTTATATACATGAAGGCATTTATCATTTTATCTTGTTATTTAAATTGTGGTTTAACTTGATAAATCGAGATCCTTGAATAGTTGGCTCGGCTTTATGTCATCAAGTATGTGACTTGATGAAGAGTAAACCTTAAGGCATAAGAACACTATTCTAAATAGTCCATATTGATGTCATTATTGTGGGAATAATAATGAAGTAAGACTATTATTTTTCTGAGAAAAGACAACGTTTTGCTGGTCATGAACATAAGGTGTTATGATCCCATTAGCAAACATTTTTGTGTTTCTTAGCATGAGCTCTTTTGGGAACACAAAATGTTTTACTAACTACCTCATGTTCTTGTTTCCCTTATTCCCTCTATCAATCCTCTCCCTTACCTTTTTCTTGACGAGTCTCCCACTTTTATGTGAGCAACCCCACCCCTTGGTCTCTAAGTGCCTCACTGCATTTGGGTGTTTCTTCTCATGCATCGATGAGCTTCCCGCACCCGATCATCAATGTGACGCGTCTTGCCCCAATTATTGGATCTTATTGGTCCCTTCGACTCCCATTGCACACTTAGGTCGTTCCCATCGGGTTGTACCATTGACTTCCATTTTCTTTTCTCTCTTGCCTCTCTCCGGAACCTCAGACTTTTGGAGAGGCTTCCTCCTAACCCATGACGGCAAGCTATGAAAGAAGAGTTAGATGCCTTTGCATAAGACTAGAGGCTGTAAGGATGCAGTTTATCTCCCCTTTGGAAAAACTTCTATCGGTTGTAAATGGGTTTATAAGATCAAAATTCGATCGGATGGCATTATTGATCGCTACAAGGCTCACCTTGTTGCCAGGGGTTATACTTAGGAGTATGGGATTGATTATGAGGAGACTTTTTGCTCACCGTGGCTCAGGCTTTCATTCTATCGGGACTCTTATTGTCATTTACTGCGGTTCCTGAAATGGCCACTGCTTTCGAGATGGATGTCAAAAATGATGATTTTCATGGTGAACTCAGAGGAAGTCTATATGAGAAGCTTCCTCCTGATTCTTCTCACCCTCGGGGTTCCCCCACAGTATGTCGATCGGTGGGCACTTTATGGTCTTAAATAAGCTCCCTCGAGCATGGTTTGCAAGGATTTGGTTCTACTATCTCTCGAAGCATGGTTTTTAGAGCGATTCTTTTATACAACTCTTTTATGAGGCGATACGATCATGGGCGTACCTATTCTCTTGTATGTCGATGATATGGTATTATAGGTGACAGATGATATGCGGGAGACCCGGGATCTAAGAAATACTTTCTTAGTGTGTTTGCAGAATGAAAAGATCCTCACGGCCCTGCTAATTACTTTCTTAGTCTAGAAGTTTCTTCTTCTACAAATGGTTGACCCATACTTTACTCGAGGCCAAATATACTTCCGATATGATTTACGTGAGCCGGTATCCTTTGATAGCAGATAGTCGACACACCTATTGGTATAGCGTGGGTCTCAAATTACTCATGATGTGGCTCACTATCTAATGCTTGTAAGACCATTTGATTTATAGTTTCCATGAATGGTAAATTTTAGGTGTTCGATCAGGTTAGATATTTATTTGAAGCTTGACCAGAAATGAATAGTAAATTTTGGCTCTGAAACCCCAGAAAATAAAAAAATAATTCATAATAATGTATTGAGTCTAAAAGTTGAAATGGATGGCAATTATGTTAAGGGGTGTGCAATTTTTCGAAAAAGGAAGCGGTAATTTGCCATAGAAAAGTGAAGTGCGCTCTGAATCTCGGACGACAAAGCGATTTGAGGAATTTTTTCTAGATCTCGGATGGTGGCTTGGACTTCACAGAGAGGGTGGAGTTGATATGAAGTACTCGTGCCGGTTCAAAGAACTTTTCATTTGGGTGGAAACTTGCAGACAAGGTTTCAAAGTGGGAAAGACAGGTACATCAGTGGACCCAGCGAGATTTTAGAAAAATCGAAAAAATGTCAAATATTTAAGGAATTTCCATTTAAGATAGATGGAACTGGCAGGGATGAAATAATTGTTTAGGGCAGCGGAACCGGTGTGACACGTGGGCGCGATATTGAACACATAATCACGCTATAAATATCCTAAAAAAAATCACTCATTGGTCTTAGCCAAGCCCGAGTAGAGAGAAGAGTAAGAGAGAGAAGCTCTCTCTTCGATTCACGAGGACTAGGTCAGGTCGAGATCTCGTAGGTCGAGAATTAAAGTTGATCTACATAACGGGTCTACGGCGTGGTGCTAGAATCTGGAATTCTGCCAAGGTCAAAAGTTTGGGTTTTCACAGAAACCGAGAAAAGGCTGTGTCCCGGGAAAGCACGCCATTTGAGGTAGAGTTTTTCTCCTACTCGGGTTAATTTCAGTCTAAGGGTATGTGTGTGTCCAAGGATATGTTGTCCAGTTTTTTTCTCCGACCCTATGACTGTATTTTGGCTATAACTTGGTCATCACTCATTCGAATTGAGTAATTCAAATTGCTAATTAAACTAGGCGATAAGGGAGGCTTGTTTCAGCTTGAAGCAGGATCTATCCAAATTCCGACCCATTTGGACTCAAAAAGGCATTCAAAGTGGGTTATGTTGTTGGTTTTACGTTACGTTTCACGACTCGTGGCGTATTTTTGGCCATAACGGCCATCATATCGAGGTGAGTGATTCAAATTGCTAAGTAAACTATACTAATAGAAGAACAATCCTCATAGAAATAGGTGAATCCAAATTCCGACCCATTGGGACTCAGAAATTCATTCAAAGTGCACCAGCACACTAATTCCCGGGGGGACACAATGGTCATGGCCTCCAATTTCGAAAGGCCATAACTTCTTCGTCCGAACTTCGTTTTAGGTGTTCTTGGACTCTATGGAAAGCCCATCGTGTCAAGATTCTAACCATATTTCTGTAGAGGACAGTGGATGAACAGAACATGACTGAAAATTTATGGTTGCACCAAGTGTCCAGGTTGCTTGGTTATGTCGATGTGAATAGCCGGGTTTTGGCATGACCATTTCATGGCATGTTGTGGGCTATTGTATGGGGTAATAATTGACATGAGTTAGAATAAGAAAATCATGAGAACAAAAGAGGTTGAGTTCAATTGATTTTAATCGGTGGAAATGATTAGAAATGCTTAAGGGTTGCTGGAAAGTATAGACAGTTAATGGTTTTAATTGAACAAGATTAGGTATGGATGTTAATGGTTTTATAGATAATGTGTGACTTGTAGGAGGAAAGTGATAAAAGGACAAAAGTGGAGGTGGAAAGTTTTGTTAAGGAAGAAAAATGGCTTAAATAACTAAAGTGAGGAAAATGTAAGTGTTTATGAACATATATATATATTAATATTTACCAATGTATATGTTTTCATATCTATGTTACTCAAATGTTCAAATATTGAAAAAAAGAAATGTGGTTTCTTTGTATTTAGAATTATGTTGAAAAATATGAAACGATTTATAGTTTCCATAGTTTTTGCAAGCATGATTTATGTTTCCCATATGAAATGAAATGTTTATGAATGTATATTTATATATACATGTTTATGAAAAATGTTTGAATCAATGGTTACCTATGTTACAAAGATAAAGTTTAAAGGAAAGTCGACTAAGGAGGCTTTTGCGAGTGCATGGTACATGGGAAAGGGTTAGGATTTTTTTATAGAGGAAGGAAGAATGATGCATATTGCCATGCACGTGAAAAGTACGAAAAGTTTACCAACGCATAATGTGATTTATTCCATAGTGCAATGGTATTTAAAAGAAAGACACGGTTTATCGGAGGTTCCTTTTTAGGCCATCGGTGATCGTAAGACTGTTTCCTCGTAGGTTCTTTCATGAATATTACCGGTGGTTAACGGTATGGCGCGATTTCGAAGGTTCGCACAGGGCCATCGTGTCGTAAGGCGTTTTCCTCGGGTTCTTTCGTGGACCAACGGTGGTTAGGTATGCGGGTTCCATTGGATCTGATTCAAAAGGAAAAAGAAAGTATATTTAAAATATATGTTGATACAATTGTTTTTACACATTGTATTTGAACTATGGAGAAAAGAAAGTAAGTAAATGTTTATATAAATGAAGATCTCTATACAATTGTTTTTACCGTTGTATTTGAATGAAAGGAAAAGAATGCAAAGTAAATGTTAATGAAATGAGATCTCTATACAATTGTTTACGGTAACATTTGAACTATATCAAAACATTATTTTCCTATGAAGTGTACTTTCTCAACGAGCTCCCTTTAGCTCACCACTTTCCAAATGTTTTTATAAATGTTTTCAAGAGCGACGACGTGCCGGTTCGAAGCATCCTCGGACGGTGACACTCGCCTCAAGTGACTGACCACCTTTTTTGAGAAAATGTATAGTTTTGTTGTAAATAACTACATGTGCACCTTTATTTTGTAATGTATATAAGTTTTAAAGAAGCTGTTTATATATGGTGTTAGGAAAATAATTTTAAAGTTTGATTTGAAGTGGTTGTGGTGGACTTGATGTCCCATTGTTGGATGTGGAGTAAATTAAATTGTTTATTACGGGTGTTTGTAAATTGGGACATGTCAGCAAGAGAAACTACGCCGATTTTCCATAAAGGGTTTAATGTTTAAAATATATATATATATATATATATATATGCTCTGCTCTTTCTTTCTTTAATATATATATATATATATTTGTCCCACCATGTTTCATTAGATTTTAATGGAAAACTAGCGTATAAATGGGTTAGAAGCTCACGATTCACTTTTAAAAGGTTTAAGCGAGGAAATGAAAGGTTTATTTTTTTCGAATGCGGTAAGAGTGAGGTCCCAGAGTTAGAAAAAGGAAACTCGGGTTGGGGTCCTTCAACATGGTATCAAAAGCCCAAGGTTTTGAAAAATGTTTTGGTGAAAAGTCTCCATGTCCCTAAAATGATTTCATGTTTTGGCCCAAGGTGCGCGAGTGATTTTATAATTTAAGCTGTCGCATGTTATGTCAAATGTTGAAAATGTGTCGGCGGGTCGACCAAGATGAGAGTTCTGCGGGGGGTTGTACGCTCGGGCGAAGGAACATATAGATGAATGCGGTGATGCTCTATTCACCTCTTGTTTCGCCGAGCCTTCACGAGGGCGGGGACCATCATGTCCTCGAGCCGAGCGGGAGTGAATATCTGCGCGATCGAGATGGCTCGAATTTTAGCCCGCGACATTTCGTCGGCCAGGTGAGCGGCCGGTGTCCATTGAAGACAAGGAAATTAGGGGCAATAAGGTATGACGAGGAATAGGGGATCTGAAAAGGCATGGTCGTGGCTAGAGGGTAATCGAGGGGTGTTCAATGTTATGGGATGCTTTCAGTGAGCGAGATGGTGTATTACCTTTCCCTATTGAGAGGCAGCGAGCACTTGAGGCGGGTGGAGAGACGTACATAGACGATTTCAGAGGGGGGGTGATGCACGGACTCGGTTTAAGAGGAGTTTCACAGAGAAATTCTACCCTATCGTTTATAAAGATAAGAAAATTGAAAATTTTTCAGAAACTTGAGAGCAGGGACCATGTCGGTGGCTTGATTATGAAAAGAAGTTCTCGAGGCGGGTGCGACATGTTCTCTATTTTGTGACCATGAAGTGCGAAAAGTAAGAGGTTTGTCGTGGGCTGAAGAGGTCAGAAGCATTTTGGCGTTAGTCTCTCATACTACGTATGGACGAGGTGCTTGAGAGCACCATCGGGATAGAAGGAAGTTTGGGATTAGCTCGCCAGATTCCACGAGGGGTTCGTAAAGGCCGAAAGAGATGGATCTACTTGGACTCAAGGATCGGTAAAGTCAAGGGAGGAAAACCACCATAGGTAGCTGGTAAGACAAGTCAGAGGCAGCAGTCCAGTCAGAGTTCAGTAAAACCACCGACTGGAACTTCTTCGACCCCAAGACAACAATACAGTAAGTGTGGAAGGTTTCATAGAGGGTGCGAGATGGTCTGGAGTGTTTGTTATAGATATTGAATGATTAGGACATTTTGCAAAGGAATGTCCACAGTTAGCCTCCGGCAGTGGGTCAACTACAGTGGCACCAGTACAGAGGCCATTTTTCGGTGGTGGGGTCGAGTTCGGAGGGGCACGGTGGGGTTCTACTCGCTTCTGGTAGACCTGAATTGACACTGAAGTAGGTGAGGTCAGCCACCCGAGGGGACCTCCGGGCCGACCTATGACAGGCAGGGAGTATTTGCGATTTTTGATAGGATGTTGATATCGCTCCCGATGTTGTGACCCAGGTGATTCCGGTCTTTATTTGTGATGCTCACTATTCTTATAGACCACACGAAGCTACACATTCTTTTATTTCATGGGGTTTATTTCAAATGTTAATGTGGAGTCCCAACCTATAGACTGCAGCATAGTGGTATCTCTTCCTACAGGGGATTCACGGCTAGCAGAGAGTGTTTATATGGATAGCGAGGGTGTGGAGGTCGGGGAGTTTATCGCGAGACTTGATATTGTGGAGCATCCATGACTTTTGATGTTATCTTAGGCATGGATTGGCTATCTAGGCATCATGCTACAGTGGATTTTTATAGAAAAGAGGGATTGGGTTACCACATACGAACCCGGGGCAAAAGCGAGAGGTTGTGTTCTATAGGTTGCGGAAGACACTACCTAATAGTATTATGACGACTATGAGAGGCTAGTAAGATGCTGCGGAAGTCATATCGGGGGGTACTAGCATGCCAGTCGGGCGAGGGATAGTGGTGGTCGACTAGAAGGCATTCGGGTAGTCGAGGGGCTACGGATGTATTTCCGGAGGGATGGCTGAGTATGCCTCCGAGATAGAGATTGATTTTCGAGTTGAGATTGGCCCGCGGGACGGGAACCAATCTCTAAGGAACCAATCTTTAGAGTTGAAAGAATTGAAGAGTGCGGATGGAAGGAACTTGTGGTAAGGGGTTTTATCGGTAGAGTACCGTATGGGAGCTCTTTGTTACGTTTATTGAAAGAAAAATTATGGAAGTTTGGTGTGTATTGATTATGGGGGTTGGATCAGTAACAATGCGAGGGAGCATCGCCACCCCACTTCACGAGTGTGATCTTTTTTGATCAATTACGGGAAGCGGTACATTAGGAGCGAGGTATTTTCGCACTGATCCGAAACATCGTTTTTTACACTCAGATCGAGATTCTAATAATGCTTAGATCTCGAGGTGATGATACATTTGTTTTATCACATTTGGACCAACTAATGCCCTAACTGCTTTTATGGATCTTATGAATAGAATCTTTTCAAATTTCTTATTTAGATCGGGCTTATTATAGTATTCATTGATGACATTTTGATCTATTCAGGCAGTAAGGAAGATCATGAGGAGCATTTAAGAGTTGTTTACGATTCTCGAGGGAAAATCAATGTATGCCAAATTCAAGAAATGCGCTTCCGGGTTAGACAACATGGTTTCTAGGACATGTGATTTCAACGAAGGGGGTTTCTGTTGATCGTCAAAAGATTGAGGCAATTGTGAACTAGAAACCACCTACGACGTGACAGTAGATAATAAGCCTGGTTTGCAGGTACCATCGAAAGTTTGTTGAGGGGTTTTCGGGTTAGCTGCTCCTTTGACTAACACCCGATAAGAAAGAGAAAAGTTTGTATGGTCGGCATGGTTAAAGAAAGCTTCATGAACTAAAACGTGAAATTGACCTCATCCCCCAGCCTTACACTTCCATCGTATGATGGATATACAAGGTAATGTGATGCAATCCAGCACAGGGGTGTGTTAATGCAACATGAAAATGTGATAGCTTATGCTTCGAGACAATTGAAGAAGCATGAGCATAATTATCCGACACACGACCTAGAGCTGGCTACTGTAGTCTTTGCTCTACGGATATGGAGGCATTACTTATATGGGGTTCCATGTATAATTTTAAGGCATCACAAGAGCCTCGCACATTTTTATTCAATGTATGAGCAACATGTAGACAAAGGAGACGTGGGTTGAGCTCATTAAGGATTATGAGTGCACTATTGAGTACCATCCGAAAGGCTAACAATGGTAGCCGATGCCTCGCAGGAAATCTACGAGTTCCATATCTCACTTAAAGGTTGTATACCTCCCTTGGTTCTGTGGAATTGAGGTCTTTAGGTGTGAGATTAGAGTCGATCACACTGAGCTTTACTAGCTACATTTGTATGTTCGGGCCTCGATACTAATAGATAGGATAAGGGAGCTAGCGCACTAAAGATCCGACCATGATTGCTGGAAGGGAAGTCAGTCCGCAAATGAAGGGATTTTCGCGACGCAGATGGTACATTGACGATGGGTCATGTGTCAGGTGTACCGGATGTGAGAATTAAAGAAAGATATTATAGAAAGAGAGCCACTCTTCTGCATATGCGATGCATCCGGGAAGCACTAAAATGTATCATACCCAAGGGAACACTACTGGTGGAGGGGAATGAAGAAAGATGCTGCAGAGTTTGTTCCGCATGTTCCACTTGTCAAGAAGTCAAGGCCGAGCATCAAAGACTCCGCAGGCTCTACGCCTCTTCCGATCCCTCGAAATGGGAGAAAATCACTATGGATTTTGTAGGACCGGGCCATACAGCAAAGTGGTTATAACGCGATATGGGTGATTGTTGATAGATTGACGAAATCAGCTCATTTCCTACCTATGAAAAATAGTGACTCAATTGAGAAGTTAGCTGAGTTGTAAGTAAAAGAGATCGCACACTCGTGCACGCCCAGACGATTAGCATCGCATTGCAGATCCACGGTTTACTTCTCGATTCTGGCCCAGCTTACAGAGAGCTCAGGGTACTACGTTACATTTTAGTACGGCTTTCCATCCTCGTATCGTGATGGCCGTTTAAAGAACCATACAAACATTATGTATATGCTCAGGTCAGGTGTTAGAGTTTCTTAAAGGAAGTTGGGATAGACATCTACCATTAATGGAATTTTCCTACAACAATAGTTATCAATCAAGCATTGAAATGGCGCCTTTACGAGGCCTTATATGAAGGAAGGTGACTCCATTATGTTGGGATGAGGTAGGTGAGAGAAAATTGTTAGGCCCAGAAATTGTTCAGGTCACGATAGATAATGTTAAGGTCATCAGGGATAGATTAAAGATAGCACAAGATCGACATAAAATTTATGCTGATAACCGAATGAGATCTGAATTCTCGTGGGGATCAGGTATTTGAGATATCACCGAAAGGTGTTGCTATTCGAAAGAAGTTAAGTCCCCTATATGGGACCTATGAGATTTCGTGGAAAGCATTTGGGAGTGTATCGTGACGGTTGAGGCTAAGCACCGACCACACACACATGATGTCTTTCATGTTTCTATGCTTTGTTACATAGCGCATCCTTCTACATGTGTTAAGAGATCAACCTGCTGAATTGAAAGAAAACTTGACTTATGAAGAAAGACCATTCGATTGTCGATCGAAAGGATCGGGTTCTTCATAACAAAGTGATTCCTTGAGCGATAAAGTATGGATGAATCACTACAATGGTGGTGCCACATGGGAACGTGAAGATCGATGCAACTCGCATTCACACCTCGCTTTAGTCGTATGATATTTGAATTTCGAGGACAAAATTTTTATAAGGAGGGGTGAATTGTAAGACCCTGAATTTACAGTTTCCATGAATAGTAAATTTCGTGTTCGATCAGTTAGGTATTTGACTGAAAACAGTCAAATGAATAGTAAATTTTGAAAAACAAGCCCCGAAAATAAAAAAAAAAATGTTCAAGCAATGTATTGAGTCTAAAGTAGTTGAACAGATGAAAACGAAATTATGTTAAGGGGTGAAAATGCAATTTTTCTGAAAAAGAAGAAAACGGTAATTTGCCATAGAAAAATCTGAAATTTTTCTAGATCTCGGATGACAAAACGGACTTCACCATTGAATTCATCTCGCGGTAAATCTAGTTGAGCCCACAAATTTCGTTGAATTCCAAGATAGTCGGATTTTCACGAAATTCGAGGAGACAGGCGTAGAGTGGACCCCGAAAACGAGATTTTTAGAAAAATCCTGAAAAATGTCAAATATTTAAATAATTTCCATTTAAGATAGATGGAACTGAAACCGGGATGAAATAAATTGTTTAGGAGCAAAAACGGAACTGAAGAAGTATGACACATGGCGCGACGTGGGCCACGTGTCCACACTATAAATATCCTAAAAAAATCTAAAGCTCTCATTTGGTCTTAGCCAAACCGTAAGAGAGAGAGTAAGAGAGAGAGAGAGAAAATCAATCTTCTCTCTTTGATTCACGGGATTTCGTCGGTCGAATCTCGTTAGGTCGAGAATTAAAGTTGATCTACGCGACGAGGTCTACGCGTAGGTACCAGAATCACAAGATTCTGCCAAGGTCCAAGGTTCGGGTTTTCATGGAAACCGAGAAAAGGCGGTGTCCCAGGAAAGCACGCCATTTGAGATAGAGTTTTTCTCCTACTCGGGTTAATTTCAGTCTAAGGGTATGTGTGTGTCCAAGGAGATGCTGTCCAGTTTTTTTTTTCTCCGACCCTATGACTGTATTTTGGTCATCACTCATCCGAATTGAGTGATTCAAATTTCTAATTAAACTAGACTGATAGGAGAACATTTCACCTTGAAATAGGTCTATCCAAATTCGACCCATTTAGACCTCAAAATGCATTCAGCGGAGTTATGTTCGCACGCTTTTTTACGTTCGCTTTTACGACTCCATGATCAGATTCGCCATAATCGCCATCAATCATCTGAATTGAGTTATTCAAATTGATAAGTAAACTAGACTGATAGGAGAACAATCCTCATTGAAATAGGTCAATCCAAATTCCGACCCATTGGGACTCGTAAATTATCCAAAGTGCACCAAAGAAGACACTAATTCCTGTGGGGACAATAAATTACTCATGGCCTCCCAATTCCTCAGCTAGCCTGGGTAACTTCTTCTTTCTGGTCCGAACTCCGTTTTGGGTGCTCTTGGGCTCTATGGAAAGCCCATCGTGTCAAGATTCTAACCATATTCCTATAGAGGACATTGGATGAACAAAACATGACTGAAAATTAATGGTTGCACCAAGTGTCCAGGTTGTTTGGTTATGTTGATGTCAATAGCCGGGTTTTGGCATGACCATTTCATGGCATGTTGTGGGCTATTGTATGGGGTAGTAATTTCCATGAGTTAGCATAAGAAAATCATGAGAACAAAAGAGGCTGAGTTTCACCTGATTTTAATCACCAGTTATTAAATGCTTAAGGGTTGGTCGGAAAGTATAAGATAGTTAATGGTTTAATTGAACAAGATTAAGGTATGGATGTTAATGGATTTTATGGATAATGTGACTTGTAGGAGGAAGGTGATAAAGGGCAAGGGTGGAGGTGGAAATTTTTGTTAAAGGAAGAAAAAGGGCTTAAATAACTAAGACGTAGGAAAATGTAAATGTTTATGAAAAAAATATATATATATATATATATATATATATATATATATATATATATATATATATATATATATATATATATATTATTTACCAATGTATATGTTTTCATATCTATGTTATAAATGTTCAAATGAAAAAAAAAGAAATGTGGTTTTCTTGACTTTAAATTATGTTGAGAAAATATGAAATGATTATGGTTTCCATAGTTTTATAAAGCATGATTTATGGTTTCCATATGAAATGAAATGTTTATGAATGTATATTTTATATATACATGTTTATATGAAAATGTTTGAATCCATGGTTACCCTATGTTACAAAGATAAAGTTTAAAGGAAAGTCGACTAAAGTACTTTACGCGTGCATGGTACATGGGAAAGGGTTAGGATTTTTTTATAGAGGGAAGGGAAGAGTGATGCATATTGCCATGCACATGAAAAGTAAGAAAAGTTTACCAACACATAATGTGATTTATTCCATAGTGCAATGGTATTTAAAAGAAAGGCACGATTTATCGGAAGTTCCTTTAGGCCATTACTTCCAAGGGGATCGTAGAAGACTGCTTCTCGTGAGTTCTTTCATGGCCAATGTTGGCTACCGCGATGGTACAGCCTTCTCGAGGTTCCTTTTCGAGCCATCGGTGATCGTAAGACTGTTTCCTTGGAGGTTCTTTCATGGACCAACGGTAGTTAACGGTATGCGAGTTCCATTGGATATGACGGATTCAAAAAGGAAAAGAAAGTATATTGAAAATATATGTTGATACAATTGTTTTACACATTGTATTTGAACTATATGGAAAAGAAAGTAAAGTAATGTTTATAGAAATGAGATCTCTGCACAATTGTTTTACACGTTGTATTTGAATAGAAAGGAAAAGAATGCAAAGTAAATGCTTTATGGAATGAGGATTCTATACAATTGTTTTTAATATATTGTATTTGAACTATATCCGAAACATTATTTTCCTATGAATCGTGACCCTCACCTGAGCCTCTTTAGCTCACCCTTTTTCCAAATGTTTTATAAAATGTTTTCAGGAGCATAGACTAACGTGCGCTCGAAAGTATCCTCTAGGCCGCTGACATCTACCACGTGACGACACCACCTTTTGAAAATGTATAGTTTTGTTGTAAATAACTACATGTGCACCTTTATTTTGTAATGTATATAAGTTTTAAAAAGATTGTTTATATATATAGTGTTCAAAAATGATTTTAAAGTTTGATTTGAAATCGTTGTGGTGGACTCGATGTCCCATTGTTGGACGTGGAGTACTAAATTGTTTTATTACTGTGTGTTGTAAATTGGGACATGTCCAAAAACAGGAAACTCGCCTGATTTTCCATAAAGGGTTTAATGTTTAAAATATATATATATATTTGTCCCACCATGTTTCGTAAGATTTTAATGGAAAACGTAACTGTATAAATGGGTTCGCTCCACGGATTCACTTTTAAAAAGGTTTAAACGAAATGAAAGGTTTGTTTTTTTTCGAATCCGTAAGAGTGCCGAGGGTCCTGCCAAGAAAAGGAAACCTGCTGGGTCCCTTCAATGCTACTCTCTACGTACATCTTGTTAGAGTCTAATCTATCTCACTATTACTTCGCCTCTAATATTTTTATGCAAGCTATGTAGTCACTACTTTATGACTCCATTCCTAGATCCCCTCATTATGTTGTTGTTCTCAGGATTCTTCGATATCTGAAAGGCACCATATTTGATGGTCTTCATTTTCCTTCTCATTCTTCATTAACTCTTCAGACATTTTCAGATGCAGATTAGGCAAGTGATCCCACTGATCGTTGATCTACTACAGGATATTGTTTTCCTCTCGCGATTCTTCTATCTCGAGAAGCAAGAAACAAACAATGCTCGTTTCTAAGATCACAAAATGTAGCACTACAAATTACTACAAATTTAACTTATTTGGTTACGTTGGTTACTACAGGATCTTGGTGTTGACTATTCCATTGCAACTAAACTTCACTGTGATAATCAAAAGTGCTAGTCAAATTGCTCATAATGATGTCTTCCATGAACGTACTAAACATATTGAGATTGAATGTCATTTCATTCGTCATCATCTACTTCAGTAAGAGCACTCGCACTTCCCGCTTTGTTTCTCGCGATCGCTTAGCTAATATCTTCACCAAACCCCTTCCTCTAGCAACTTTTCGAGTTTTAACTTCCAAATTCAGAATGGTTTCTCTTAAACCACCATGAGTTTGAGGGGGAATGTTAGATTACTATATGGAAAGTTAGATTATTGTATATGGCAATTGTATATTTTTCTTTCTTAGGTTTGTATAGCCTAGCCTATATAAGGCCTCATCTTATACATGTAATATAATTTATAATGAGCAAAGACTAGAGTCTTCTTCAAACTTGTTTGCTCCAAATAATGTGATACACGATAAATTATTTTAAATTTCATGGCCCACCCAAAATTTGCCAAGAAATCTCAAAATCTAACATTAGAAGACTAAAAACCTTGTTCCAGTCAAGTAAGCAAACCCGTTATGATCAATTTCTTTCTTATCTACAGGATTTGAAGAAGAACGTGTAAATTTGTCCGTGATCAAAGGCTTAAAGTCCATATATATAATAGACTAAGTTAGATTATTGATGTTTACATGGCTTGTCAAGTGGACAATTATTTATTTCTTAATCCTATTAAAATTGACATTTTCAAATGAACTTCTATATTATACATTAATAAATAAAAAATAGTCCTAAATTTTGTTACTTCTAGACAGGAAAATGCTAGATGTCCCATTTATATAAATAATAGGAAAACCATAATCTAAGAAGAGAAAATGAACTTAAAACCTAGTCATCCCAAAAATATTTCAGTTTTTGTGTCAATGAGAATTTTATTTTTAAAATGTCCTTACTAAGTTAGCATCTAAAATTCATTAATATAGCACTGTTCCCTTAATGAATGTTGGGTTTTATTTTAGTGAACTTTAGGTACTACCTTATAAATGACTTTTTACTAATGAAATCTCAATGTATCACATATTGCACAAAAATTAAAATGTTTTTTAGATAAACCAGTATTAAATCTGATTTTCTTTTGAATTATGGGTTTTTCATTAACAAAGCATACCTTTCTTCTTCTATCTATATATAAATAAAGATAGGGTTTCATGTAATTTCAATTTATTTTATTTTATTTTACAAGATCTACTTGCAAATCCCATTTAGAAAATATGGATTTTAAGGCGTGCTTTTTGGTTCTCGAGTTTTATAAACCTCTGCATTTTCAAATTCCTATGTTTTAAAATAAAATTTTAAAATAAAGAAATAAATAACGGTATTTTAAACTGCAAAACTTTTGAAACTTAGCATATGTTAAAATAATTTTTGTTTAACATTAACACCTTTTTCCCTCTTAGAAGAAATTTCACGTGTCTTGATCAAACTGGTCCAGCCGCCGACGGTAAACGCTGGAAGATATCCAAATTCCAAAAGATAAAAGAATATTCAATATTGTGGATAAGGTCTAGGAGAAAATTGAGCCATGCATGGAAGTCATTTTGATGTTTACGTGTGAAGGTGACCACACAGATCACGTCATTTTGTGCAAATGAGAATTTTACTTTAAAAAAATCTATACCTAAAATTCATTAAGGTAGCATTCAAGGTTTATTAAAGTAGTAATGAACATTGAATGCTACCTTAATAAACTTTACTTCTTTTTTGACCGGTAAACTTACAATCTTAGTGATGATATTTTTAGAATATGTGCATATTATATAATAATTGAAATTTATTTTAGATGAACGGTGTTAAATTGATTTCCCCATTTGAATTATGTTTTTTTTTTAACAGCTAAACACTTGAGTTATAATATAGTAATCTATCTCCACATAAACTCGAACACAGGACCTCTCCTCCATGCTATTCCTTTTAAAACGCTGAACGCGATCATACGGAACTATAACTGTGATATTACGTATTATTTTTTTTTATTATTATTATTCTCATTTATATTTATAAAACATAGAGGTTGATGTGATTTTGATTTATTTTATTTGTTTTTTTTCTTTTTTGCATGCATGCATGCATTTTGAGGTGTGTTTTTGTCTCTTGGATTTTTTTTATTTCCAAACCATATTTTTTAAATAATTTTGTAAAAAATAAATATCAATAAATTAATACCTATTTTTTGAGCTGCAAAACATTTGAAACTTAGTACATGTTAAAATAATTTTGATTTAATAACATCAACCCCTCTTTTCCATTTAGAAGAAACTTCACGTGTCTTGATCAAATTGGTCCGGCCGCCCCGCTGGAAGATTGAGCCATGCCATGCATGGAAGTAACTTTGATCTTTACTGTGTGAAAGGGACCACAGACCATGTCCAAGGGGAAGTTTGGGGAGATCATGACTTACACCTACGATCCTCTCCCTCCCATCTGATTTTTCCCCTATAAATACCCTTCAAATCAGCCTTCATTTCTCACCAAAGAAACAAAAAAGATGGGGCTGTGTAAAATTTCTTTAACAGTAGTCGTTGTTGGGCTCATGGTGTTAGCCCTAGCTCACACCAGCTGCGCCCAGAACTCCCAACAGGACTACCTGAATGCTCACAACACCGCCCGGGCACAAGTCAACGTCGGCGCTATGACATGGGACAACACTGTGGCGACCTACGCACAGAACTATGCCAACCAGAGGAAAGCCGACTGCAATCTAGTGCATTCCGGCGGGCCGTACGGAGAGAACATTGCTTGGGGGAGTCCGTCGTTGACAGGAACCGACGCGGTGAACATGTGGGTGGGCGAGAAGGCATACTATGACTACAACTCCAACACGTGCGCCAGTGGGAAGGTGTGCGGGCACTATACTCAGGTCGTGTGGCGCAACTCGGTGCATCTTGGGTGCGCTAGGGTTCAGTGCAACAACAATAAGGGGTGGTTTGTCATTTGCAACTACGATCCACCGGGCAACTATATTGGACAACGTCCTTACTAAACATTAACTTTTTAAGAACTGAAAGCAAGAAGTACTATATATATAATAAGCTGATCATCAGCATATATATTAATCCACAGGTCAGTACGAATAAACCTTCTCGCGTTTAACTGACCAAGGAAGACAAAATTGAAGTAGCTTTTGGACAAGATCTTGTTTGATTCTCTTCATTCTGTGCTCAAGAATGTTTGAGAGAGAGGCTTGATTTCCAATTAAAATAAATTTATGGTCGTATTTCAAAGCATGTTTGGCTTCTTGCTTTAATTTCTTATCGTCTTCATTTCCAGTGTTATCCTGTTGATCTTATGAATAAAGGGACTCCGTAGTATTATTATATATAAAAAATCTGAATATTTCTTACCAAAAATAAAAAACTAAGCCTCGGTTTGTTATTTATAAAAATAAAAAACCTAATAATCAATATTATTGTTAATCAAATTTTCGATTAATCATATATCAATTTTTCTATCAACCAGAATCAAAATATAATTTTGTAATTTATAATCCTATATTAGCAAGCTTTCTTAAATTAAAATAACTACTATAAATACAATAAATGCAAAGAAAATTGGTTTGATTAACCTAATTTTCAGTTCAGTCTCACTTTGATTCCTGGTTTTTGCTCTCACTTCATAAATAGTAATTTTGCCATATTGTATTTGGTTCCTAAAAAGTATTAAAAAATATACATACATACTAAGAAAAAATGATTTTTTAATGTTTGGATTTCTAATGTAAAAACTCAAATAAAATCAAATATAAATAAAATTACTTAGAAATTTATATATGTTTATGTTACTTAATTTTATAATATTGAATTAAAATAAATAAAATAAGTTTATAACAGCAAATAATAATAATATATTAGATTTAGCTCCTTATACTCTTTTTTCTCTTTTTTTTTTCTCTCTGTTTTCTTTCCTTCATACTTTTTTTTTTCTTCTAGTTTCTTTCCCTTACACTTTTCCACACAAATGATCTAGGAACGAAATATAGCCTTATTATTCATGGAAATTGGTACCATAAACCCTATCAATCAATTAAAGTGAATACAGAGGAACTGATAAAGAATTTAGCATATGGAAAATTATTGAAATTTGATCAGCTTATTCCCTATACTCCATTCCACCTCAACAAAGCTGAGGGGGAATTTAGAACTAGTTGGATATGGTCAACTTCGAAGACAATATTGTGGAATATCAATCTTTCTAGAATCAACATATTTCAGATCCAAAAAATCATTTGGGATGAGACATTTTTCTTCATTTATAACCTCAGGATTCACGTGGGGAACATGCCTTACACATTTATTCATGCCGTGTCACATTCTCTAACTTCAGGTCATTGTAAGAATAAAAGACTAACTACCAATTTTTTTTTTAAATAATAACTAATACAAAGACTTTCTATTTTTGACCCAAATCCCAAATAGATTAGGGAAACTTGTGTTTTAACCTATTGATTTAGGGAATACTGTAATAAAATATGGGAATGCAAAATACATGATTGAATATAGTTTCACAAAAAATAATTGTGTTTTAGGTAGATAATAACCAAGTACTACTTTAAAAATGGTAGGTACTACTACCTTTTATTGTCATAAATACTATGAATAATTAATCATGTCGGGCGTTGTACCCATGGTTTATTAAGATAGTATTTAGGTATTATCATATTAGAAACATAATTATTTTTTATAAAATCGTATTTAACCATGTATTTTGCATTTTTTATATCTTCTTTACAAATATTCACAAATCAATGGGCTGAAACACAATTTTCCCATAAGATTATACTTGGTGATGCCTAATCAACTGCAGGATGCCTAGCCTGTCTTCAATGTTACATGACAAAAATTTGTTCATCGTTTGTTCAATTTCTTTCCTTAAAGCTAAGGATGGAAAATTTAGCGGAAGCTTAATTATTAATAGTCCTTTAATTAACTCAGGTTAAGGTTTTTTCAAGAGGAAGGGACTCATGTGCCTTCCTAAGTCCAATTCTTTGATCTAGTTTGATCATCTCGACTATAGTCTGATTCAACAATTGATCAGTATCAAAGTTTATGTCATGAGTAAGAACCATGGGAGCGGCAAGTTGGTAGAAGGATTGTTAGGGCATAACGTTGCCGCTCTTAAACCCAATGAAAAAGGGTTTAGGTATTTGCTGCTTTTTTTTTTTTTTTACTTAATTTTGATGGAGAACTTTCTTTTTTGAAGAGAAAATAATTTTATTGATTCAAACTAGCAATACATGGATATAAACATAAAATCAAAATCACTAAAAACTGTAAAGAATGAAACAACATCCAGGTTAATAGCATAATGAATAAGCTCAAAGCCTATATAGATTTGACAGTTAAGCCTACACATTTGATATTACCATTGTGACTAGAATACTTATGACTTCAGTTCTACAGCATATTGATGACCATTTATTTGATTTTTTGTCGCTGATCATATATACTTTGTTAGTTTGAATCACCCTCATACAAATAAATCGCACAAAGATCGATTAACAACCATAGTTCACACAAATGATGCACAAAGACGACAACAAACATACGTCATACCAAGATGACGACATTCACATGTCGTACCAAAACGACAACTCAAACACGAAAAAACAAATGAAAACCTAGATCTTGTGGAATAACCACTTTATTGAGGAAGAAAATGATGGAGAAATGTGAAGAATGGTGATTTCAAGCCAAGAATGACAAAAAAATCAACCCTTGTTGCTTAAAGGAAAAGAGGCAAAGCAGAAAATAGAAGAGTACAGGCCATGGGTTTTTAGAAAAGGTAATTTGAATTGAACTTTTGTTTAACTTAATGTTGAATAGTAATTAATAATATTAATATTTAGATGTTTTGTTTGTTAATTCTATCTTTTAACATATTAGCATTGAAAATCTTTATTTGTATGATGATAGTTTAACTTTTATCGTTATAATAAAGTGAAAAATATTTATATACTTATTGTATAAACATTTTACATTTATAAAAATAAAAAAATGAAAATTATTATGTGATAATAATTTCTTCTTTAAAGTTATTCTTTTAAAAATTAGCACCAATGAAAAAAAAAAAAAGTCATCCTTATTATATGTCTAAATAAGTGTGTGTTCTCAATTACGCTCCCCGATGTTGAGACTAGAGGCATGCTCGTGACTTTAGTGCTACATCCAACTCCCCTCAGGATTAAGTGTGCGCATATATAAGATGGCAAACAAACACAACCACACACAATCTTTTTTATTCGTTCGACAACCGTCTATATCCACGCAGGTTGTGCCCGATGCAAAGGATTTACTAATCTAGTTCAAGGTTTACAATTAATCTTATGTATTATGAGACTCCCTCTCTATGCACGATCCTTTTTGAAACCTAATCACTTCTAGTGGAATTGAGAATGAACTCCCTCCATTCACCTCTCAATAGCATCGCACGCCTATAACCCACATTACATCAATATAAGATGAAGAAAATAAAGAAATACATCTTTCACATAAGGTGAAAGGCTTTTAACATGCACACCAACTAATATCTCGTATCGCACACTCCTTCCTACTGCTTCAAGCTTATCTTACCTTCTTTCAAGCTTCCGTCTTGAAATTTGTGTTGAGCAACTTCCAAACCCCTAAATTTATAGCCTTTCAATTCAATCTTAGAAGCCTTGATAGGGCTAGATCATTATCCTAATATGACTTCAACTCTACCTCCTATTTTATGTTCTTGCAAGCTATCACAATGGAAATAGGAAACTTGTTGATCAAGTATCATCTTCATCTAATTTGTTTCTAATTCTAGTTTGATAGCTTAGAAGTCCAGATCTTCTTTTATTTGATCTTTATTCTATTGCCAAATCAGTCTCAGTTAATCGCAGTTGCTCCTAAGCAATTCGGGTCTCCAAGCTTGCAGATTGGCTCGCTTCCCACATCAATCACTCTAGTTCCTGACTCCAGAGTCTCACACGTCCCTGCATTGTGGGATAACCTTAGTCCGAGCTACTTCCTGGTTCTCCCAAGGACTTCACTCATATTTTATCAAATCTTCATCAAACTGGGGCTCTGAGGTAAACATCTTCCTATAGAACCCTTGAGACAAAGATATGGACAATCTCAAACCCAACATTCTCCCCCTTTGTCTATGTTTTTGATAAAAACATCCCTTAAAGAATAAGACAAGAAGATGCACTGAAGAGGGGAGACAAGAGGCACTTGACACTTTTGAGATGAAGATGTTCATTTCATTGATTTACTGCTCGTTATACATGCTCGGCCATACAAATTTGAAGGGATAAAAAATTACAAGTAATAAAGTATCCCTTTTACCTTTCATTAACATTCTTTCTACTCCCCATTTTTTATGAAGACTTAGAATGTAGTGGATCGAGGAGAAGACACATTCAAGGGCTCAATGTCACCACTCTAGTCTCCACTACATTCAAACCCATTGTTTATAAGGTGAGAGCCTCTTATGGTGACGAAAAAGGCAAGAAAACGGGCTAACCAATGTTGTTGGGCACAAACTCAGGTTCTGCAATCTCCTGTGGTAGTTTTGTCCCTACTGCGGATGAGAGTTTCACTTTAGACCTCGAATCCAAGTCCGAATTGGTGGTGAGAATAGGAGACGGTATAGGATTTGTGTACTCCCCTTCAACATCATCTTCATCTAACATGGACAATTGAACTTCTTCAGCACTTCTATGAAGGTTGTAATCTCTTCTCGTTGCTTCTAAATACCTTAGAGCAGTAACTCCAACAACTATTGTTGCTCATAAATGTGAGCCAACATGTTCTTGTGGGACATGATAGTCCTATCCAGAAGTTTGAACTTCTTTGGCATTGTAAAAAAGGATTGTCCTATGGTGGTAGCTACTGGTCTGGACTCTAGGATGGTATTGGGGACTTTCCTTTCATCTTTGCTGCTTGTGATGGCATCTTCTTCCTATAAGGGACATCTCAGAGATTATGCCCTTCATACAGCTTATGGATGATTCTACCATGATTAGAGTCCTAAGATGTCAATAGGTCACTTTATCCAGCCTTTGTACTATGAGTATCCTATATATAAGGTATATATACCCAAGTGCCTTCCGATATGCCATGTTCTCATGTCCCAGGATATGTTCTAACACCAACTTCCTAAATTGAATTTTCTTTTCATGCCTATCTAAAAGAGCGTGATTCGTACAATAGGTGTATCTAATCAACAAAATTTATATCCTAACTTATCAGCAAAGCTAATGCAGAGATAGTGGCTCTAGGGTCGAACACAAGGATGGGTTTTCTTCAGACAAATTGATTTGGCAAAGGATTCAAAAAATGGTGAATTTCGCTTGATTTAAGGTTTGGATGAAAAACAAAGGGATTTTGGTAAAAAAACAAGGTGTGGCGGTGGTTTACAGCTAAAAATAAAAATAAGAAAAAATGTAAAATAGAAACCTCTGAAGTATCGTGATACTAGGCTTAGGATCCTAGGGCAACCGGGAGGGTATCCAGTGGTCATTTCTCTAGAGGATGACCTTATAGTCATCTCTCCCCAACCGGATCTTCATTTAGCTATAAACCTAACCCTTAATAATTATCCTTTGAAAATGGTACTCACTGAAAGCATCAATGGTCTCCGATAAAGGAAAACAACTCTCCTTGGACTCACCTTACAAGGGATCATAATGATAACTAACAAACATCAAAGGATCTAACATTAAGCATCCAATGAGCCCAAAAGATTATCAAGATATAACCATTCAAGGTGAATCTAAGGGATTTAAAACTACAGTTAAAGGGAAACAATAAACCGCTAATGAGTACCGCATGAAAAACTACATAGAACCCCTCATCCCGGTCGTGATCCTCGCAGACTCAGCCAGCCTTCCCTTCAAGGAGGATTTAGCCAACCATCCCTTGCTATCATCCCTCAAGGGTGCTCGGCAAACCGAGAAAGTGGAAGAAAAAGTGGAGGGAAAAAGCTGAAGAAAAGAAAAGTAATGGAAACCCCTACCCGTTGTTCTATATTGCCGAAAGTCTCCCTTTATTAAAGAAACTGTTATGGGGCTTTTATAGCCAACCCATAATACAAATTACCAAAACTTATAAAAATAAAACATTTATTATAAGGCAAAAAGGGAAGAAACCAAAAGAGATAAAAGAAAACGGGCAAAGAAGATGGCAACAAGGCGATGGATGAATGGGGCAGCTCGCATGATGAACAAGTATCAAGGTATACTCGCAACATGTCATGTAAATTCCACGTGGCCTTTTCTTCTATTTCTATTTCTCTTCCTTCCGGCTTCCGATCTCGCACGTCAGTTCAACTAGAATTCTTCTCGTGCTTGGATCGACACTCAACAATTTTGCATAAATAGCTTGCAAAAAACTACAAAATTAGCCACAAATGCGATCAAGAGAATACAGGACCTTACACGTGCAAATTGGGTTAATTTACAGGCTGATTAGTACACAACAAAAAGTGCTCAAAACCTTAAATAAACGGGGTTCAAAATAGCACTTTCTGAGCACTAATCACACCCCCCAACCTACACATTGCTAGTCCCTTAGCAATGAAAGAAAGAAAGAAAGAAAGAAAGAGCATACAAAACGATAACAAAATGATGTTCACAAAAATGGTGTTTCAAAAAGGTTGTGAATGAGTAATGCCCAATAACTATCTCGAGGGAATGAATGCCATACAAAATTGAGTATCAAAAGAGCCTCCTTCTTGGTGAATCAACCAGAGACTTCCACCAAAAGCTAAGTGTTTGTTTGATCAGGTCTCAACAATAAACCCGCCGAACCCGCACTCTCCCCCAACCACCCATCGTCTACACTTAGGACACTAACCAACCTAAATAGATCAGGACCCACTCTTATTCAACAACTCTTTTATGTCAGGTGCAATGCTTGAGGAATCGACCTCACCAAAGTCCATGTAACGGACTCCAACATGACCCCAAAAAAACCACCAAGGCTAGCACCAAGTTATAAGGATCTTTCGACCACTAACTCTTCGTGCTCTCCACCCTGACCGAACGATTTTGAAACTCTAGCACCTACAACTGCTAAACTCCACCCATCCACCCATGTACCGAAAGCACTACAGGTGGCTCAACCGCTGGCTTAGGGCACCGAGCTTTAAAGGCTTTCGCCATATACCCCTCAGACCTTGCTCGGGTTTCAAGGCAAAGCGTTGCAATTTTTCTTCTTTTTCTTTTTCTTTTCTTTTTCTTTTTTTTTTTCAGCACACATCGCCTTCTATTCACGGGGGTCCTTAACCTATTACGTCAACTAAACTAAGGTAGGTTTTACAAAGTTTAGGAAGTAGGCGCTTTTCAAATTATTGAAGCAAACTTGATGTGCACAAGGTGTGGTTAGCTAAAGGTGGAAGAAAGTTTCGAAAGCAACAAGAGTTCAACCTCATCATCCACTAACCAGGCATGGAACCACCTAACATCAATAGAATTGGGACAGTTTCAATTTTTCAAACTATAGGCTAGGCCAAAACCCTGACACAAAAATGGTGCAAAATGGGTGCAGCTAGAATTGAAAAGTAAGTTGTATAGTATAACACTCTTCACAAAGAAAACCAAGAAGCCAATCGAACATAACAACAAACAGCTTGCTCAAAATAGTAACAAAAACATAAATAAATGCCACTTCCTTCGCTAACTCTCCCCCCAACCAAATGTCACATTGTCCGCAATGGGGCTTGGATTGGAAAGTTAGAGAAGGAAGTGATACCTCCTTGATGAAATATACTCTTTTTTGGATAGGATACTTTGCAAGCTTTCCATTGACACCTTATTCACTCCGTTTGGGCTTCAAATAAACAAGTTAGGAGAATAAAAGAGAGGAAAAAAGTGACCAGTTTGAGTATTTTGAAAATTACACCTTCATAATTATTTCAAAAGTATTCTTTCTGGCTATATTTGGATTTTACACTCTCTAAGATTTCCAACGGTACCAAAAACGCTTAAAAAGGAGTTCGAATGAGAAAGTTATGAGCGAAACAAAATGAGGGAGCAGAGGTCAAAATTGCAACCATTTTACAAAATTTTTTTTATGAGAGACAAATTTTTTAAATATAAATAAATAAATAAATAAAATATATATATATATATATATATATATATATATATATATATATATATATATATATATATATATATATATATATGAGAGTATATATTCTAAAAAAGACAAAATAGTAATAATGCACAAAAACCAAAATTGCACTCGGAATAGTGGTGCCAGAAATTCCAGTAACCTACAAAATTTCGCAAAACAAGCAACTCGCGAAATTTCACAGATTTTACATTCTACTCCAAAAAATTAACTAAAACCCGCAAAAATAAAACACAAAAATTAAGAAAAAATTGCATAAAATTGAAAATTAAGCTAAAACAATATTAACTAAAAAATTAGAGAAAATCTAAAATAAAATTAAATAAATCAAAATAAAATGTATCAAAATAAAATAAGACAAGAAAATGAAAACAAAGCTGGGGAGACTGAAAGCCTCACACTCTCTCAAACCGGGCCTCAAGCCTGATGTCAGTTGAACCGGTGGAGCTTGCGTAAACTAAGGTCCAGTGCTCATGTCTAAACCAAGACTGAATCCATCCACTATGCCACAAGATGAGCAACCGCTAATTTCTTCAATGTAGTGGCAAAATCGAAAGACACACTTACTCCTAAAGTTTTGTAGTATAGGCAGTGGAGATGGGGTGGCCTTTACTTCAGCAACAGGAGCAGGTTCTTTAGGTAAAGGTTGTGCTGCTGGTGAAGGCAGGATATATACACTGGGTCTGGGTCAAGAGAGGGCAGGTGTAAATTATGCTCTTGGTGTTCTTCCACTTCTCCCTCTCCACTGTCTTCCTTACTCAACAAGGGGAGGATTTCTTCTTTCTTCTCCCATGGACAAACAGCAGCACAAATATATGAGGATTCAGATAACCCCTGCTGTTGACACTGCTCCTCCACCATGGTGTCATGCAAGCACTCTCCTTCTGGATTTTCTCCCTCTTGATGAGCATGTTGCTGACTGGCAAGCTTTGAAATTGAACACTGCAAGTTGTCAAATTTCTGATCAATTTCACTTTGCAGGTTGTCAAGTTTATGATCCATTTCACTTTGAAGCCCATCTAATTTTTGGTTCAGGGAGGTCTCCACAGTATGAATTCTTTGACTTAATTGGGCATTGAATTTCTTCTACTCTTCCACAAAGTTACCCACTAGCTTGGTAAGGTCCAGAATGGCTTGATCCATTAGAGAGGTTGACTGTGAATGTGGAGGAGGTGCATACTATGGAGGTCTTGGTTCCCATGAGGAATTTGTGTGGTTCCCCCAACTAGGGTTGAAAGCATTTCCATATGGTGCATTTGTTGGAGGCACCATGTAGGAGGGTGCACATGGAGGATTTCTATAGTCCCTCATGGACTTATTTGGGTTTGGATTTCTCTCCACGGGTTACCGATTCTGCCACGGAAGGTTTTTGTAATCCCTCATTGACATGTATCAATCAAGGCGATTTAAACCTAGATTGAAAGATAGAAACATAAATGCTCAAAACTGCTTGCGTTAAAAAACAGGGGAACCAAAAGTTTACCTTAAAACCGTTGCCCAATAGCCCTCCTCTTCAAGGAGAAAATCGGTCTCTAGCCAACCATCCCTTGAGTTGTCATCCTCAAGGGGTGTTTGGAAACCGAGAAAGTGGAAGAAAGGGAGGGAAAATGGAAGAAAAGGAAAAGCAAATGGAAAAAACCCCGCTCATTGCCTCGTATTGGCCAAGTCTCCTTTACAATGTCTGGTCAGAGGGCTTTTATAGCCAACCCATAATACAAATTACAAAAAAATATAAAAATAAACACTATTACAAGGGGCAAAAAGGGAAGAAACCAAAAGAGACAAAAAGAAAAAACGGCAGCAGGATGGCAACAGTGCAAGATGGATGAACAGTGCCTGTAGGATGAACAGTGTCAAGCAGAAGCAATTTCGCAACATGCTGCGAAATTTCTACTATGGCCTTTTTCTTCTATCTTCTACTTCTCTTTCCTTCTGGCTTCTGATCTGCAATGCTGAGTTCAACTAGAATTCTTCGTGCTTAGATTGACTCAACAATTTTAGCATAAATAGCTTGCAAAAACTACAAAATTATCCACAAAATGCGATCAGTAGAATAGCAGGGACCTTAATGTGTAAATTGGGTTAATTACGCTGATTAGTACACAAAAAGTGCTCAAAACCTTAAATAAACAGGGTTCAAAATAGCACTTTCTGAGCACTAATTAGCGGGTGGCAAAGCTTTTCGTTATTGTCGTGTGATGGGTGGTAGGTAGCCAATTACACATAGCTATCTTGTGTAGAATAGAGAACCGAGAGGTGAGATGAGATGAGAGAATATTGTAACTCGACAACCAAGTTCTTACCTTCCCCCTGGTAAATGACTGAGACCATCGGATCAATTTCGGGTATCTCCAACTCATATTTTGGAACATCATCTCATTCCCAGTATTGGTTGATAATGCTTGGAGAGAATTCAAATGACTGTCCCCGCACAACTATCCTCTAGAAGTTCGGACTAGTAAGGTTCCCATGTTGACAAGTCTCGTGAGAACTCCTAGAACAATCAGAGCACAAAAGGGGGGGCAGCGTGATACTCGTGCCTAGCAACTTCCCATGAGGCTTCTCAATCCAAACTCCTTGGAATGTAAGGTTCATTCACCCATAAGGGTCCCCTTAGAGATAGAGGCCCACAACTTTGCATGGGAAAGGGATTTGAAAAATAAGGAAGGAGATTTGTGTAGAGGTGAAGATGTCTAAGCACACTGCTTCTTCTCAACAAGCTTTGATGGTGTAGCCTTCTTTAATTGAGCAAAAAGACAAGTAGACTTCCTTGTGGAAAGCAGTGGCGATGGTAGAGACACAAAGGAGGAGGATTCCTTTTTCTCTGGTTTTGACTAGTTCATCAATAAATTGTCATGGACGTTTTGACTAAGATCTTGGAATCTCTATGCAAATTTAAGTTTCGCCTTACACTGGTTAGTCTGGCTCATCTTCTTTTAGTTCCCTGTTAAGATCCGACACATTGGTCTCTAGTTCGAACTTACCCCTTAGGTGTCTGACTCTTCTCGATAGGACGAGATTGATTCTCTAAAGTGATTGGTGCAGAGCATCTTCCTCAAATGTGCCATAGGACACAAGATCCATGGGTGCAGAGCTCAATGGTTCCACATTAATCTGGTCCATAACTAACCCATCGTGATCAAAGATCACGCCTTTTCAGCTGGAACTCCCATTTTTCAAATATCTAGTAATGACTATATTAGATCTAGTCATATCTTCAAGGAGCGACAAAGGTTGAGCATTGAAAAGGATTAGACCTTTAGAGGATTTGGAAGAGAATATGCAAAAAGGAAGTGCCTTTTGTCTTATGTTGTTCCCTTTATAGAGTGTCTCCACGCCCTTTGAATACCCTAATACTTGTCTTTAACGGTCCCCTATTAAATGGGGCTTTAGGAATCTTCTACGGATGTGAGCGATAACTATCCACTACTTCGGTTATTGGGTCTTCTTGCATACCCTAATAGTCGAATAAGGCGACACACCACCTGTCATTCTAATTTTCCTTCTTTTTTTTCTTTTTTTTTTTTTTTGAAAAAAATCTCATGATAATCAATCTTATGGATGATATGAGAACATCATACTTGGTGGCATCCATCCTTGGGTGAAGATACCAATCCTCCTAGGGCTGTCATAAGTGGAAGTTAGGACTCCTTTTGGTTATTATCCTTAAGCATACTTTTCAATCACACTAGATGTGTCCACCCTCTAGTTATCGCTATGTGTCTTCCTATGGCTATGGAGAGCACATGCAATTCGCCACAAACCATAACTTACACTCTTTTTTATAGCCTCCATGCACATACTTCCCTTCTTCCGAGTTTCCACCTAAACCATCAATTCCATACTTGGTGGTTTTCATGATAGGTAGGAGAATTTCAAACTCATCCTCCAGATCTTGATGGTTTCTTCGACAAGTCGACACTTTTATGACTGATGCTTAGTCTCCAAGTGTAACTGAGCTTTTGTTGAGACGGAGAGGCCTTCTACATAGTTCGAAATATTTCTGGGAATGCTAAGGGACTTTCCCTCTTTCTTAGCCTTCTCTTTAGAGGTTGTACTGATGAAGAAGTTCTTTGGTCTTTCTAAGGAGAGGAAATCTTCCCTCTCATTGAGTGATTTTCTCACAAGCATGGTCCTCACTTGACATGTTCTTCCGAGATGAATTCCTCAATTGCTCCTTAGGATGGAGTTCACTTTCCTGATCTCACAGGGGGTAATGAGAGTTTTGGATCGTCCATAAGACTGTTCAAAGTAAAAAAGGACCGTGCGAATAGATTCTACATGGATGTATCTTTTCTATCAAAGCTTTCATCTCCTAGTGCCTGGTAGATCCATATGCAAATAGCCCAGTCCCATATTGTACTTAGTTGGAACTCGTGAAAAGGGCAAGGGGTACATTCCTCGGGTCTAGCAGGACTACTAATCATATCCGTTTTAGCTTTCAAATTTGAATATCTTTGTAATGATTATCCAGCAATGGTATCGTAACTACTACTGGCGTGTCTGAACTGTTTGAACCAAGTCCCTTGATCTTATTGTATTTCATTCATACAAAGGCTCGTAATGGTTAGCAAGTAGCAGTTGTCTAAGGATCTTGCTCCTTCCATGATATGACAATGATTTTGATTTCATTTCTCCTTTGTGAATTTCATAAGAAGATCTTCATCACATAGTTGACTCACACTTATCAGATTTATTATAAGTCCTTCAACAAGCATCACATCTTTCAATTTGGACGATCTTGGAATAATCAAAGACCTAACTCCTAGAACTCTTCATTTTCTACCGTCCCTAAAGATTACTCAATTAGACCTAGATGGTTGAAGATTAGTCAAGAAACAATTGTTTCATTTCACTTGCTAAGAACAACCACTATTGAAATAACACTTCTCTTTTATCATGTTTCTAGTGGAAGAGAAGACACTAAGACTCTTTGTTTGTTCATCCTTAACCATCTTGATCCGAAAAAGATTTTTTTTTTTTCAAAATCTCTTTTTTGTTATAGCATGTAGATCTCAATGTCTTGTGACATCTTTTCTAAGAGCTTTCCACTCTTTCTTGATATGGAAGATTTGGTTCTTATGGCTATTCGAACCATCATTCTTGATTCAGAGACGCCTTTGAGTTGCGTTGTTGACCTAAAAGCGCTCTTTTGTGTGGTCTACTTCCTTCCCTTTGTACTATTGATGCACTATCTAATTGTCATGTGAGAATGTTATTGAGTCCAAACATAACTGACAATTTGATAGATTTTATTTTGAGACCTCTTTTATTGGATAAGCAACATCTTCTTTTATGATAGTTGTAGTGAGTTCTCTAAGTTAATTGATCATTTCTTGATCTTCATGATCTTCATCACTCGAAGTCTGAGATCGAACTCTTTTCAAGGTTTCATCGTCTCCTTCTTTCTATAAGTTTTTGCATCTTGATCCCTCAAATATTTTCTGAAGGGTGTCCCACTCTTCTTTTGCAAATTCTGATGAGGCAATGAGTCCTAAGTTCTTGTCATCCATACCACATTGGATAACATATAGAGCAGTGAAGTTACTTGAAGTTGCTCTTCTTTCCTTACTGTTCCATTCAAATCTAGAGTTGGTCACTGTTCTTCCATTTTCAATTTTAGTTGGGACGGATGACCTTATAACTATGGAATCCATACTTCCATTCCCAATGACTTGATGAAATTACTCAAGTGTATCTTCCAATACCCATGGTTTAGAGCATCAAGTAGACATGGGAATTTTATGGACATCATGTTCTTTATTGGATCAATTTGAAATTAATTGACAATCGAGCAAAGCAATCTAGGATCTCACTCAATAACTTAGAGTGACTTGCTTTGATACCAATCATCAAAAATAAGTGTGTGTTCTCGAACTCGGTTAGTGATGTTGGGACTATGTGGGCATTCAGATTTTAGTGCGGAGCATTCAAACTTCCCATGTGAGACTAAGTGTGTGCAGAATATATATAAGATGTATGCAAACAAACAAAACCACACACAATCTTTTTATGTGGTTTGGAAACTACCTACATCCATGGGACTGTGCCTAGATGCAAGGATTTCTACTAATATGATTCAAGGTTTACAATTAGTCTTATGTGATACGAGACTCCCTCTCTACCCATAGACCTTCAGAACAATCTAGTGAATCCCAGAGGAACCCTCTCCATTCATTTCTAATAGACTCAGCACACATAACCCACATTACATCAATATAAGATGAAGAAAATAAAGAACATCATCTTCCACTCAAGGTGAAAGACTTTTAACGTGCCATACCTTAACCGAATATCTACACTTCTCACTCTTTCAACACATCCAGACTTCACTTGTCTTCTTCAAGCTCTACTTAAATCTATGTTAGAGTTTACTTTCCAAACCTTGAATCTATAATTTTTAAATTTGAAGTCTGATAAAGCTCATATCATTATCCATGATTTCCTAACTCCATCTTTGTTTATGTCCCTTGCCTTAAGCTATTTATAATGGTAAATAGAAACTGTTGGATCAAGTATCCTCTTCAAAATAGAAATTCACTTTTTCTAATTCTGGTTTGATAACTTAGAAGTCCAAATCCTCATTGATTTGATCTTTATTCTCTTCCCAAATTGATCTTAGGCCCATCGGTAGCTTGCTCCTGCGTCGCTTAGCCTCTAAGCGTGGTAAACCCATTCTTGCATCCCCACTTTTAGTTATGTCGTAGATCGGAATCTTCAAGTCTCACACATCCCTGCATTGTAGGTGACCTTATTCAAAACTACTTCCTAGTTCTCATAGGGACTTAAAATCTTCATCAAACTGGGGCTTTGAGGTAGACATCTTTTTACATAACCCTTGAGACGAAGATATGGACAATCTCAAACCCTACATTATACATGTTAAATTCATATATTATCTATGAAAAATTACTATTTTATCTAAATTTGAGAAAATTGATTTTTAAGTATTAATAATTATCCTCTCTACAATGAATAAAAAAGACATCAATCTTTTAATTTTTATCTAAGTTATGTAAAATAAAAATTTAAAAGTACTCATACTTTTATTTAATTAGCATTTGAACAACCATGAGAGTTTCGCTTATATCATAGTGTTTGGCTCTTTTATGTTCTTGTTTTTAAGAGTTTGAAATATGTGTTTTTAATAGAAAAAACATTAAAGAAAGTAAAATATTTTGGGTTTTTTCTATTTAACGAAAATAAAAAAATAAAATTCAAAGAATAAGTCATACATTTTAAAAATAAATAAATGATCTAAAGTCTAAACACATTGTTTTCAACATGAAGTCAAAAACAAAAAAACAAACAAACACCCTTAATCTAGCCTAACAAAGTACTAGTTAATTTTCAAATGAGACCATCAAAACTTAACTGTGAACCGAGTTATAAAAATTAAGGGTAGAAATTTAAGGAACTGATCCAATAATAATACCGTTTGCTCGCTTAGGAAATTAATGTGCTTAAAAGCAATAGTAGATTAGCTATATGTTTTTGGTCTCATTTTTATATTTAAGCTGAATTTTATACTATGAGGGGTATAGAACAATAGTTTTTTCTTTGTTTCAAAGAAAAATCTCCCAGCTACCCTTCATTTCCATTTTCTCAAAAATAAAAAATAAAAAATACTACCCTTCTTTTCCCTATTAGAGCCTAGAACTCAATAAATTCTAATGTACTCTTTTTGGAAATGCACAACCTATTCAAATAACTTTGAACTCAAAACTAGTTGGAAACAAATTTGTGGAGATGCTAAGATTGCTTTCAATTTGGCTTTTTGTTGAAAGCAAACTGATTTCACCATCCAGCCTATTTATTTTTTTAACTTTTTCATGATTTATTATTGAATTTTTAAAATTTTTGACTTAATAGAAAAAAGCCAAAATATTTAGATTTTTGGCTTTTTTTTCTTAGATTCAATTGAAACTCTCATGATCTGTTTCATGCTAATTGAATAAAAGCATGTATATTTTCAAATTTTTATTTCAAATTTTATTGTTTCAAAATTAACAAATATAAGTGTGTGTTCTTGAATACAGTTCCTAATGTTAGGACTGTGTGAGAGTTCAGACTTTAGTGCGGTGTGTCCGAACTCCCCTTGTGGGAACTGTGTGTGTGCAAAGCATATATAAAGTATATGCATAAAAAGAACACAATTTTTTACATGGTTTGACAACTACCTATGTCCACGGGACTGTACCTAGATGCAAGGATTTTCACTAATCTGATTCAAGGTTTCAATTAGTCTTATGTGGCACGCAGACTCCCTACCCACGATCTTCTTGAAACCTAATCACTCCTAGCTGAATTCATAATGAACTCCCTTAATTCCCCTCTCAAAAGCATCGCACACCCATTACCCATATTATATAGATAAGATGAAGAAATTCAAAGCATCATCTTTCACACAAGGTGAAAGACTTTGAATGTACAATACCTCAACTTAGTATCTGCACTCCACACTCCTTCAACACATTTGGTCTTCACTTGTTATTCTTCAAGCTCTACCTGAAATATGTGATGAGCAACTTCCAATCCTCCTAATTTATAAATCCTTTATGATTCCCATCTTGAAGTCTGACAAGGTTTGATCATTATCCTAATATGACTCAATCTCACATTCTTCTATTTTTTGTACTTGCCTTAAGTTATCACATAATTAAGAAATCTGTTAAGCTATGTTCTTTCTAAAATAGAAACCTGATTTGCTTCAATTTTGGTTTGATAGCTTAGATGATCAAAATTAGGCAAAATTAGGCAATACTCTCACTTAGTAGTTAAATGAATAATGGTTTATTTTGGCAGAATTTATTTTAGGAAAATTTTGCCAAAATTAAATTGGGTGCTTGCCGAATTTGGGTAACACTATGGCAAAAATTAGATAAATTTAATTTCTGCCTTGCATGTTTCACATAATTTGGGAAATTTTGTCTTATCTATTGTTTAATTCGAATTTACAATTTCTATATTTTATGAAGAATACACTACAGATTTTAGATAGGAAGAAAAGCTTAGGAAAATGAATTTCCAAAGAATGGGAAGAATTACAAGTGAATATATTAGAGAATGAGATATTATTGAGTTAAAGCCAAAGAAGAAAATATTGATGAAAATGAAGAAGTTGAAAATGAAGAGAGACAAATTGGAGCATGCTATGCAAGGCATGAGCAATGAATTGTGCCAATTACATGCAGGTTCTATATGCAAGTGAGAAGTATGTTGTAGACTTACACTTATGTCTTGGCTTATTTTCCATTAGTTGTAATGCTAGGAATTTGTAATGTTAGGATTCAGATTCATCTTTTAGTGTTACTACTCCAAAGGGTGTACTTGTTACCACTGTGTAAGGCCCACTCCATCTTGACTTCAATTTCCCTGGAAATAGTTTGAGCCTAGAGTTGTATAAAAGGACTTGTTCTCCTGCCTTGAATTCCTTCCTCATACCTTTATCATGCCACCTTTGTCTTTTTCTTGTAAATTCTTGCATTGTCATAAGCTTCATTTCTCAACTCTTCCAATTCATTCATTTGGAGTAGTCTCTTTTCCTTGGCAGCTTAAAAATCACACCACCCTTGATGGCCCACATAGCTTTGTATTCCAGTTCTAAGGGGAGATGACAAGGTTTTCCAAATACTATTTTGTATGAGGACATTCCAATGGGAGTTTTGTAAGCAATTCTATAAGCCCACAATGCATCATCTAGCTTTACAGACCAATTGTATTGACTGTTTTCTCTAGAATTTTCTTTATTTCCCTGTTGGAAATTTCTGCTTGCCTATTTAACTGAGGGTGATAAGCCAAACCCATCACATGTCTGATTCCATATCTACTCATGAGTTTTGCAAAAAAATTATTCGCAAAATGGCTTCCCTCATCACTAATGATTGTTCTGGGTGCTCCAAATCTACTCAAAATATTTCCTTGTATAAACCTAACCACTGTGATGGCATCATTTCTGGGACAAGTTGATGCTTCAACCCATTTAGATACATAATCCACAGCCAGGAAAATGTATATATTACCAAATGAGGATGGGAAAGGTCTCATGAAATCTATTCCCCAAACATAAAAAATTTGCACCACCAAAATTCCTTTCAGGGGCATTTCATTTTCCTCGCTGATGTTAAATATTCTCTGGTCAAGCATCACAATGTTTCACTCATTCAAAACATTCTCGAATAGAGTAGGCAATAAAAACCTGACGGAGAAATTTTCTAGGTTGTTCCCGTCTCCCGCAGCGTCCTCCATACGGTGACGCATGACATTCCATAATACCACCTTGTTCTCGTTTCTAGAACACATCTCCCATGATCATAGTTATGCTCCTTCTTCTCTATAAAGTAGTGGTTCATTCCAAAGATAAATTCTCGCGAATCAATTCTCAGATTTTCTCTTCTCTCGCTTGGCACAACTCCACAAGCTAAGTAATTGACAATATCAGCATACCATGGTGTTTGAACTGACAACAAAAATAGTTGCTCATCAGGAAAATTTTCTGCTAAGTCAGTTTCTTTTTCTTTCCAAAGAATCTTCCAATCTAGACAAGTGATCCGCTATCACATTGTCACTACCCTTCTTATCCTTAATCTCAATATCAAACTCCTATAGCAGTAGTACCCATCTAATCAATCTTGGTTTGGCCTCCTTCTTTGCCATCAGATATTTAATTGCAGCATGATCAATGTGTACTATAACATGGGACCCTAATATGTAAGGTCTTAATTTTTGACAAGAAAACACCATTGCCAACATCTCCTTTTATGTTGTTGAGTAGTTTTCTTGTGTCTAATCAAAGGTTTTGCTGATAGTATATGGCCTTGAATATCTTTTTCGCTTCTTGTTCCAATACGCCCCATTGCATAATCACTAGCATCACACATATTTCAAAATCATTGTTCCAGTCAAGTGTTAACATGATGGGAGCTATCACTAAATCTGGATTTGAATTTCAAATGCATTTGCATGGATTCATCAAAATCACCAGATCTTTTCCAATGTACTATATAATGGTCTAGATATTTTGAGAAGTCCTTTATGAATCTTCTATAAAACCAAGATGCCCAAAGGAAGCTTCTTATCCCCTTGGTCAGTTGTAGGTGGTATGAGAGTTTTTATAACATGTAAAATTTTGCTCGGGTCTACTTCCAATCCAAAGAACATAAATTCAGGTCCCAAGACAATACCTTCTGTTACCATAAAATGACATTTTTCTCAATTTAAAGCTAGATTTTTGCCTTGACACCTCTAAAGTACTGTTTCTAAATTTTTCAAACAATTCTCATAACAGGATCCATATACTAAGAAGTCATCCATAAAGATTTACATAGCCTCTTCCACCAAATCAGAAAACATAGACATCATACATCTTTGAAAAATGGCAGGAGCATTACATAATCCAAAAAGCATCTTTCTAAAAGCAAAGGTGTCATAAGGACATGTAAATGTAGTTTTCTCCTGATCCTCTGAGGATATTGAAATCTGGTTATAACCAGAATATCCATCATGAAAACAGTAATGGGAGTGCCCTGCTAACCTGTCTAACATTTGATCAATGAAAGGTAGAGGATAATGGTCCTTCCTGGTAGTAGTATTTAATTTTCTATAGTCTATACACACTCTCCATCCTGTCACAGTTCTTGTAGGAATCAATTCATTCTTCTCATTCCTGATCATAGGGAATCCTCCCTTTTTAGGAACCACATGAACTAGGCTCACCCAAGGGTTGTTTGAGATTGCATATATGAAGCTCAAGATTTACCATTCTCGTAACTTCTTTCTAACCACTTCTTCATTATTGGATTCAGTCTTTTGATGTTCTATAAAGGTTTTGCATTCTCCTCCAACAGATCTTGTGCATATGATAGAAGGGTTGATTCCTTTCAGATCTTCTATGGACCAAGCTATTGTTTCCTTATATTTTCTGAGAATCTCCAACAGTTTTTGTTCTTCAAGCTCAGTCAATCCAACTGTAATGATGACTAGTTTTCCCTTTTCTGGTTGTAAGAAGGCATACCTCAAATGTTCAGGTAATTCTTTTAGAATTAAACCCTCTGAACTTTCGTTTACTTTAGCATCTTCCTCTTTATGACGTTGGATTTTTCTGTATTATTTTCTTCAACACTAAGTAATCGCTTTCACTTAATATTAGAGTCCAAAAATTCAACTTCAAGATGCTCAAGATACTAGAAATTCATCTCATTCTCATTCATTGAACTCTAAAAAATACAATTTTTAATCAGTTCAGAACTGATGGGAGTTTTTGTTTCTACAATCTCACAATCAACATTACTTAGTTCAGGCTGTTTCAAACTGTGATTCAGATTGAAGTGCACTGCCTCATCTCCAACCCTGAGTTAATTCTCCTTTCTTCACATCGGGTCAAAGCTGTTCGTTGCTAAGAAGGCCCCATCGCAGAAAGGGATTTGTTTGTCTTCCTCTACGTCAATGACTACAAAGTCCATAGGGAAAATGAATTTGCCCACTTTGATCAACACATCTTCTAAAATGCCCTCAGGATGGGCTAATGTTTTGTCTGCTATTTGCAAGGTCATGGCTATGGGAATAAGTTCCCCCAAACTTAGTCTTTTAGCAACAGACAAAGGCATCAAGTTAATACGAATTAATCACATAGTGCTTTTCCCATATCATCATGCCTAATTTGTATAGTAAAGCCATTCGATCTTTGCATCTTTCTCCACACGGGTAAAGAATTTTGAATTACTGCAATGTAGGTTGTTGTCATGTTCACTATTCCTTTTTCAGCAATTTTTCTTTTTCTGCTTAATATCTCCTTCATAAATTTTGCAAAAAGAGGCATTTGAGTCAATGCTTATGAGAAAGGAATGTTGATCTTTATTTTCTTAAAAATGTTTAAGAATTTAGAGAATTTCTCTTCTAGCTTTGCCTTCTACAGCCTTTGAGGGAATGGAACTTGAGGTTCATAAGCCTTAACCACTTTCTTCTCCCTAGAATCTCTTTCTTACTTGTTTCCCGAAGCATCTTTGCTCTGCCTTCCTCTATAGTTTCTGAGTTGTGCTGCTTAAATTCTTCTCCAATTTCTGCATAATTCTCTTCCTCAATGTCCTTCTTTTCAACTCTTCCCTCTTCCAGTTCTCTGCCACTTCTTAGAGTTACTACCATATAGTCCCTGCCATATAGTCCCTTGGATCCTTCCTTGTGTAACTTAGAAATGAACTTGACTGATACCCCCGTGATAATTAAAGCTAGCTTCCTACTTGGAATCTTGGGATTCTAAAGAGGTATTGTGCCGCCCCAAACACAACTGTTTGCCTAGAATACTGCTTAGCTCAAGAAACTCGTTCATGTATGTTTAGCAGCCTTTTGTTTTCCCCTATGAAAGCAAGCATTTGGTCTTCAAAGGAATTGATCTCCTGCCCCCGATTATCCGTCTGCCTTACTTGTTGTTGTTGTTGTTGTTGTTGGAACCCATATGAGGCATGATATTGTTGCATATTCTGTCCAGGTCTTTGACCTTGTTATGCTCCTCCACCATATGAGAAATTCTCATGGTTCCTGAGTATTGGTGTGTAATGAGTGGGCAGGTTGGGGTTTGGCTTGAAAGTGTAGCTCTTGATAGCATTCAGGTACTGTGCCTCCTCAATCCGGTAAGAACCCTCATGGTTTGGTTCTTCTTCAACACTCTTTCTTCTTTCTCCTTCATCTACTGCTCCCACTTCATGTGCAATATGCATTCTTCCCTCATTGGTTCCTAATTTGTTCATCACTGCATCCAATTTTGCTTCCATGGCAGTCATTCGGTTCAGCTCAATCAAACCACTTCCCTTCAGTCTGCTACTGCTCCGTGAAGCTTCAGATGGAGCCTTGTAATTGCATTTGGCAAGGTCTTCAATCAGCTGCTTTGCCTCCTTTGCACTTCTCCTCCTAAAAGCCCCACAGCAGGATGCATCAATTATACCCTTAGAAGCATAATTCATAGCATGATAAAATATATCCATCTGAGTAGTTAGATCTATTCCATGCATAGGGCATCTTTACCGCCCCTTGTATCTCTCCCATGCATCAGAGACTCTCATCTTCCCCCGGCAATGACAATTATTTCTCCTCTTCTCTCTAAAGTTAGGAGTCGAGGAAAAATCTCATTTACATAGCCTCCACTAACACTTCCCACCGCTCACTAATCCCACCGGCAATGACCAAACCAAGTCGGGCCGCCATATCTCTCGCTTGAAAGGAAGAGCCGCAGCCTTTGATTATCGGTCTCACCTTATATTTAGCTTAATCAGAGCACATCCTCATGAATCTTCCCATATGCTCATTGGGATCTTCTGAGGGATGGGCAGTGAACTAGTGCTATTGTACCATAGTAATCAATGATGGCTTTAGCTCAAAATTATTAGCTTCAATTGCAGGTTGTCTCACAGTAGAGTACTCCTCTTGGATAATAGACCTCAAAAAGTCCTCCATAGTATTAGGCCTCTGATGTCTTTTTGTTTCTTTTTCTTCTTCTGGAATAGCCTGCAGTCTTTCTCTTTGATTTTCCATACTTCTGGATTTTGCACTTGTGATCTAATTTCAGATTCTTTCAAGTGTTCTCTATTTCACGTCCGTAGGCAAAAGAATCAGCTTCTAGTTTTCTATGCATTTAAAATCTTCCTAAAATAGAAACACACTAAGATCAAATGAATTATGTGGGATACAATTATCACTATATAAGCTCATAGAAAAATTTCAATAGCTTCTTCAACTACTGCCATTAAAACTGTTTTTGCGATTTTCTGAAATTTATAATAACAAAGAAAAATGTCTAAATTAGTAAATCCCTTTTTGGTTAGAATATTGATCTTGGGACCACTGATCTATCCCCAAGAACGATGCCAAAAACTTGTTACAGACCAAACTATATGATGCTAGTTGTGTATGCCAAATTTCTCATACTACCACTCAAGAACTATCTGGGCCCTCACAACGGCCAAAAAACTTGTTAGCCAAATGTCAGGTAGATGAAAAGAGTGATTAGCTCCTTTTTTAAAATGTTTTCATTAAAATTGAGTTGGTCTTACCATCGCAAGTGCATTGTGTCGCATAAGTAATAAAAGTGGATATTTAAAGTCCATATATCATTCTAATGAGGAATGACGATAAATCAAAAGACTAACTACCTCAACTACTCAAGATCAAGACTATTTGAAATTCATCGTTATGATGGTGAGATGACTAAAACGAATTTTATCCTAGATTCAATTCCTAATATACAAGAAAATACCTTTAATAAAATGGGTTTGGGAATTTACTGAGTGAGACAAAATTGAATATAGATCAATGAGTGATAATCAATTTCTGCATCTTATCGATTCATAGCTCAGCCTTAAATTGGAAAACTAAGTTTGTCAAGATGCATGGTAGTATAGTTTGGATTTCTCCCTTAACCATACTTTTCACTGATTAAAGGTTCATATTCATTTCTGAGACATGATTCTAATCAGTTACTTTTAATTTGTAACCCTCTTTATAAGATTTAAGTATTTTTCCTTTTTAGAACTTCATACCCATATCTTAGGACTGGAGAATTCTTGCCCCCATAGATAGGATATTGCAAGCCTTCTTCAATTTGATTGACACCTCATCCTTCATTTCTTATGAAAATTTTCATCTCCTTGATTAGATCCTTGCTAACACGGGATCATAATCAATTCAGCAGAAAGAGAAGAATAAACTGATACTTCATTCAGCTATCCTCAAATTACGAGTAAGTAGGTGATCTATTTGAGTAACCCATCAGAGTTCATTATTTCCTTAGTCTTAGTCTACCATACCCACAAAGAACAGCTCTATACTCTCATGATTCTCCATTTCTGTGTCACTTAAAGGGTCTCTTGGAAATCAGAGTAAGATACAAGACCTTGCTTGGGTATACGGTACTAGTACTAGGAACAAATAAATTCAAGAACAATACCAATCAAATAAATTCAAGAATTCTAATTAAGGCTTTCTTCCACCTTATGCATAATAATGAATATCATAATTCACCCATTTCTAGAGAGCTCAACTTTTCAAAACTGGTTCACTCATATCTGGGACTAACTGATCAGGGAAATCCACTGAAATCATGAACGAATTGAAATAAATGAACTCCAGAAACCTTCCATCCTTCATTTGAACTCGGACAGTAATGAGAAAGATGATTTTATAAACAAATTCCAGCTCGAAGCTGCACTTCAATTCAATACCCAAATCCAAAAATCTAAAAGAATACCAATTAAAATCTACATTCAAACTCCACTGAAACTAACTCTACTAAAAAGAAAATAAAATAAAATAAAATGAAAAATAAAATATACAAGAGTCTTCAACTACCCAAACGTCCTGGAGTTGCGAAGTTTATCACCACCCTAGGATGCTGCCTATTTATAGACTTCCCAATGTTAGGCCACATTTCATTATTTGCGTTTGTGGATCCCTAAAATTATGGCTCCAAATTAATACCTGTCGCGACATAGAAAGTTCCTCACATGATGATAGTTTCGCCTTGTCACCGCATCTATCGTAGCATGTAGTCTTCTGTCGCGACCTATTCTCTGAGCTCTTTCTTGGATTCCATCACGACAGACTTTGATAATGTCACGACATAATTTTTGTGTAGCTGTCTTGTTTTTGTCGCAACAAGAATGTATTGTGTCACGACACCAAACCTATTTGCAACCAGCTTCTCATGCTCTTCTTCTTCTAGAGTCTGTCGCGACATAATTTCCTTTCCAACTTATTAAATATGTCATGACAGAATTTGATTGAGTCCTTAGCAATTTCTATTGCAACAAGAAACTCCTTGGTCGTGACAAACTTTTCTTTTCTAATTCATGTCGCTTATTGAGCTGTGTGTTGCGACATAGAAATCTTTATTGCAACACATATTTCCTTGGCCAATCTAAGTTCTTCTTCAATTTCTGTCGCGACCTAATTTTATTCTGCCACAACATAATTCTCTTATTCCGTAGCTTTTATTGCCGCGACATAAAATTTCTTTGTCGCGACATAATTTTCTTTATTGCGATAGAAATTCCTCCTTGAGATGGCTTGGTTCTGAAAACTGTGTCGCAACATAAAAACACTTGTCTCAGTTGACTTGTGTTACATTCTTAGCATTTTCTATCGCGACAAAATTATCTTTTGTCGTGATAGAGTTCATCTGTCAGTTTTCAACTTTTTATGATGCGACAGAGGAAATATTATTGCGACATAGCTCCTTTTCTTTCTTCCTTGATCATTGTTGCAACAATTTTCTTCACAGTCTTTTTCAATAATGTCGTGACAGAAAAACTCTTTGTCATGACATAACTACTCTTTCAAATTTCTAGCCCCACCCGAGCTTTGTTGCGACATTTAGCTGCTAGCCACGACATAGTTCTTTTGGCCTCGGCTGAAATTGTAGAAGCTGCGACATACAAAAACTATGTCGCGACAAAGACTGCTGCAATTTCCTTTTTTTTTTTTTTTTTTTTTTTGCTTATTTTCTGCTTGTTTTCTCTCATTTTTCAATTAACACCTGCAAAACACAAAGTTGGTGAATGTTCCATAATTTTCCATACAAATAGAGCTGAAACTGTTAAAAACATGTCAGAAAAATGGATGAAAAAATATATGAGTTTAAGACTCATCAATAACTCAAGCTTGCATGTTTTGATACCCTTCAATAGTTTTCTCTTATGAAGCTCCATCATCCCACACTCACCCTATTTTTACTAACCACATATGCCACAAGGTTGTACTGTCTAACTCAAACTCTACGGTTGTAGCTCCACCTACAAATGCGGTACCCATCAATTTTTATTTATTCACTACCAGCTTTTGCCCCTTAATCATTGTCAAGAAACCTTTGATCACCTTTATTACTCCATTGGTAGATTTGTAATTAAAACCAATACTGCCTAGAGTTCCCAATGAAATCAGATTCTTCCTTAGGTCAGGAACATGTCTAACATCACACAACGTTCTAATGACACCATCAAACATCTTAACTCTGATATTCCCCATTTCGACAACCCTGCATGAAGCATCATTACCCATCAAACAACCATAATTATTGTAACCTATAAGTGTCAAACCAATCTTTATTAAATTGCTATGATAAGAACATGTTAAATCCATAATCTAAGAATTTGTCAGATGATCTTGATTGGATGAAAATAAAAGCATATCACCATCACCACTCTCTGAGTCTACTTCTTCTACTACATTCGCAGACTTTGACGAACCCTCTCAATTCTTGTGTTTTCTTCCATTCTAGACATTCTTGCTTTATGTGCCCTTTTTCCTACACTTCCTGTAAATAATCAATATCCTTCCTTCTCCTCTATTTTGGATCAAGATTTTTCTACTTAACTCACTCGAGACTTGTTTCTCCCACGCTCCCCGACAATTTTGGCCACAAGCCCTTCACCCCGTGGAACTCCCATCATTGGGTTTCTTTCCTTTGATTGATGATAGTAGATCACCCATGATCTCCTCCACCCTAGGGTTTCTTCCCATATCGTAGAGTGGTAAACGTAGATTATCGTAAGATTCGAAAGGGATAACCCACAAAATTAGTGTAACAATTTCCACAAGTGCACGGGTTGTACAAGTAATAAAGGGACCAAAAGTCCAGATATCGATCCCATATGAAAGGTGTAGTTTTAGTGAGGGTTGAGTACCCCAGCTACTAAAGTTGTTCTCTATTTGAGAGACTCAATAGTTTGGTGGAAAAGGGGTTTCCTAAACAAAACTAAAAACAAAACTAAACTAAACTAAACTAAACAAGGTATGATCAATGTTCACCTACAAGGACTGGGTTAATCTCAAAGAAAGCGCTCAAGGAAAGATACTAAGGTTGATTGCTTCCGTTAATGCATTTATGGTTTATATTCATTAAGCGCTGATTAAGTGAACGTACACTTGTGCATGTCCAAGGAATCCGACATGAGGTTTACACTTTCGTGTCTCCCCTTAAATTCTCACACCTATTCCCTATTCTCTTTTCGATCTGTCTAGGTCATGAAGTATGGTACTTTTATAAGGTAGTTCTTTCCTTGCGAATCCTATTGGTCACCTCTCACCATACAATAGGATCATCTTGACCACGCCGCATTGATCACCTCATCCATACTATCCTCACATACGTCGAGATGAAAAAGCATTCTAATGAAATCCATCTAGTACTAGGCATTCCTAATTCCCTATACTTCTTTGATTAGGTTAATTAGTATTTCCATTAACTAAGTCATACCTTAAGAGACCCGGGACCAAATTTTAGGGTGTAATCCAAGCGTCACCAAGGATGCCCTAGTATGAGGATCGAAGACCTAACTCTCAATATAGAATAATTAGTTAAAACCATAATAATCCTAAGAACTATACCAACTATCATCCACACAAGCATGAATTCACAAAATTATCATAAAATATATATAAACCAAACATCAACTTCCACAATCAACCCTAGATGAGTGTTTAACTACTCATACAACCCACAAATCTATCAAAATCATGTCTATTACATTATAATAATGAAAGAGATGAGAAGAGAGCGAGGAGTTGTGGTATACAAAATGAATACGAGATGAGAAATGTCTAAACTAATTCACAATGAATGAGGTCCTCTAGTTGATGGATTCTTTAGTATTACACCAAATCCAAAGTAAAAATGAAAAAATCACAAACCCTAAAGTGATTCAAGAAGAAGAAAGGAGAAGCCCTAAGGAGGGTGTTCTCCCTCAAAATTTGAACCCTAAAAAAGTCTAAAGAACTACTATTTATATACATTGGAAAATAGGCCAATGATGGGCTCAAAAATCAAAGTTTGCCGGTCTAGCCCGTCGTCCTTCGTCGCGGAAAAGGCTTCTTCGCCATGGCGAACCCAAGGGTTGTCTTCTAATCTATGCTCTATTCTTCGTGGAAAAGGATAGCTTCGTTGTGGCGAACCTCTTCGTTACGGCGAATCATCTTTTCTTGACTTAAGCTTCGTTGTGGCAAACCACTTCGTTGCGGCGAACCCAAGGCTTTATCTTTTCTTGACTTGAGCTTCGTTGTGGCGAAGCACTCCTTCGCAGTGGCGAACCTCTTCGCCGCGGTGTTCGGTGATTTTTGTATTATATGAAAGTTTGGTAAAAATCAACCAAAACCCGCAAGTGCACGGATCGTACAAATAATACAGTGGACTAACATGTCCAGATATCGATCCCACAGGGAAGGTTTAGTTTTAGCAAGGATTGAGTACCCCAGCTAGTGAAGTTGTTCACTATTTGAGCGACTCGATGACTTGGGTGAAAGATGAGTTCCCTAAACTAAACTAAAAACAAAACAAATATAAAACAAATTTTATAAGATTCACAAGTAAATGGGTTGATTTTAAAGAAATGCTATGGGGAAGGATACTGTATCGATTATATCCATCGATGCAGCTTATGATTTATATTCATGAAGCGTAGGTTTAATGAAAATATATTTGTGTTTGTCCAAGGAAACCGACATGAGGTTTACACTTTCGTCTCCCTCACCCTCACACCCTATCCTTATTCCTTTCACCCTTCTAGGTCATTACATGGTACTTTTATAAGGGGCGCTATTTCCCTGGGAATCCTATTGGTCACTTCTCGGTTTATACAATAAGACTACCTTGACTACGCTTGATCGATCACCCTCCTCAAACCATAAGATCCTCACATAATGTCGAGATGGTATACTCCTAATGAAATCATTTACTATTAGGTATCTTAATTCCCAGACTTTGACTAGGTAAGGTTAATTTTGTCAATTGAGATACATTTGGGAGTAAAGATCAAGGCCTAAGGGTATTTTTCCAGCTGTCACTATGGAAACCCTTTGTGCACTAGGTCTTAAACTCACTCCCCAACTTAAATCAAAACCATAGTAATCCAACAACTACACCAACTAACATTGACACAAGAATAAATTCACAAAAACATTCTACAAAATATATAAATTAAGCATCAACCTCAATAATCAACCCTATAGGAGAGTTTAGCCACTCATTACAACCAAGAAATCCAACAAAACCTTGTTTAACATAAACATAATAATGAAAGATTAAATGAGAGAGTAAAGTTTAGAGATATAGAACAAATGAGAGATGAAATTTGTCTCCAAATCATTTACAACAGTAAGAGCTCCTCTAGTAGGTAGTTCTTCAAAATCAGCTCCAAAAACAAAGTAAAACTAAAGAAAATCAAACCTTAAGTGGCTCAAGAAAAGAGAAGAGAAACCCTAACGAGGGTGTTCTCCCTCAAAAACTGAACCCTAATATAGTCTAAAATACATATATTTATAGGCTTTAGAAAATGGGTCAGTGATGGGCTCAAAACTCAAGGTTTGTTGATCCAACCATCGTTCTTCGCCTAGGAGAACTAAGCTTCACCTAGGTGAAGACACGTGTCTTCTCAATGTAAAGGGCTCCTTCGCTAAGTGAACCCTTCGCCTAGGTGAGTGTTACGCACTCCAGGTGAACCCGAGTGTGACTCGCATGCAATGTTGGTCCGCTCTAGGAGAGCCACATCTTCGCCCAGCCAAGGCTGGCCTACACCTAGGCGCCTCAGGCCGCCAGGCGAACCTCTTTGCCTAGGCGCCCAGGCGAACCTCTTCGCCTAGGGCGAACCCTTCGCCTAGGCGGTTTGGCCTACGCCCAGCGAACTCGAGTTCTTCCCGCTTCAGCCTGGGTTCCACCTTCATGCCGCAGCTTCCTTTCACCTTGGCGACCTCAAGCCGCGGCTGCTTACTCACATCGCTGCGAGCAACCTACTATAAATCAACAACTTCCTCTTCACTTGATTTCTTCCATCACTTTGCTTGATTTTCCTTCATATTCTACAAAACATTTTAGAATGGGGGATTAGTGTAATATGGCTAAAAAAGGATGTGAATTAAGCATTTGAGTTATAAAAATACATGATAAACACACTCAAAATGCATTTATAATTCACACCGAACATGTGGCGAGCAAACTGCTACAAATTAGCACCTTCCTCTTCACAAAAATATACAAAATGGGGCTTAATATAATCTTATGAAATGGGTGTGAATCTAGCATTTAGATTGCATAAACACATGAAAAGCATGTTATAAATGCTAGTATGATTCACACCTATCAATTAGTGCCATGTCTTCCTCTTCAAACTTCACATCAACTCGATTCAGATCACTAATGATCTGAGTAAACACACTTATGTGTTGATCTAGTGCTGACCCCTTTGCCATCTTTAGACCATACAACTTCTTCTTAAGAAGTAGCTTGTTCGCCAATGACTTTGACATGTACCAACTCTCCAACTTCAACCAAATTTCTATCAAAGATTCCTCATCCATGACATGGTACATCACCTCATCGACCAAGCATATCCTGATAGTCGAAGCAGCCCTCCTTTCCGAATCTTTCCACTTCGTGTCATTTGTTCCTTCAAGTTGTTTTCCAATCAACGTCTTCACCAAACCCTACTGCACCAACACATCCTTAACTGTCCTCTACCATAATCCAAAGTTCCCGGATCCATCGAACTTCACCATGTTGGCATGGATATCGCAGCCATCGAGCTTCACGCCCGATACCGCTTGTTGAGAATCGTGCAACACCAGATAAGAATTGAGAAAAGAATACGCAAATTTTACATGGTTCTGAGCGTGCCTACATCCATGGGAGCCATGGCTTGAACTTTTCACTATCACCAAATAGGGTTACATAGAAGGGTATTTATAATAACCCTAATATGATCAAATTAAAAAAATACACTTATACCCTAAATATACCATACCGCAAGAGCGAACCCCAACCAAATATTTCGCCACCCCCCCTTTCCCAAAATAAAGAGGTTATATACATAAAGGACAATGCCTTCGCTTCACTCCGTCAGAATTTGCCTAGCCCTTCTAGCCTCAATATGAACCACATGCCACAACACAAATTAATAATCCGCTTAAAAGTAATAGTAGATTAGCTTTGATCTCATTTTTGCATTTAAGTCAAATTTTATCATCGATATTTTCTTTGTTTCAAAATAAAATCTCCCAGCTATCCTTCTCTTCCTTATTAGAGTCTAGAACTCAATATATTTTAGTTCTATCTCTCTCTCTCATAGCAAATAAAATGAAACAAAAATGAATGAGAGGACGAAATTAATGTTGGAGATTAGATCAAATCTTGTGTAACCACAATCTCCTTAAAGTAGATTCGCTTTCTCCAACGGTGTCTTGAGACTTTCACCAGGATAAAACACTTCCTCGAATGATTTACAACAACACCTCGCTGCGCCACTCCCGACGACTTTTCTAATGCTCCAAAAAAGAGTCGAATCCTCTTTAAATATACATCGTAGGATGGAGAGAAAGGGTATGACGGTTTCAAGTTAAACGGAATGGTGGAAAGTAATTACCCATAAATTGTTCTAAAAGATTTTAATTATATTTATTCTCAAAAGATTTTAAAAAGGATTTTAATTTAACTGTTTCAAAACCAAAAGTTAGTTTCATTCAACGGCTTCTATAATACCCATACATTTAAGAAAAACAAAAATGGGGAAAAATGAGAAGGGGCTGATTTGCAATTTTCAAAGTCGAATGGGCTCATCAAATCTAGAGATGTTTTATATTATAAAAAGGGTTTTCCAATATCCTAACCTCTTTTTCATTTTTTTCTCTTAAGGAGAGGAGAGTTGATCTAGGGTTTCAAAAGGGGGATTTCAAGATTCAAGAAATATCAATCTCAAGTAAGTCTTCCTTTCCTCTTTTTACTCTTGGTAGTTGTGTGGTTTTCTAAGTGTTTAGATTTAGGAACATTTAAGTTTTCAGATGTTTAGATTTGTAAGCCAAGGGCTTTCTAAACATGGAATATGAAACCCTAGAAATGACTAAAGACTGAGAATCAAGAATCTTGGTTTTGATTTGATGTTTGATATATTTGGGGCAATTTTCTCACTCTTGAAATCTTAAATTTGAAACTTGTTTCCTAAAGTTTCAAAACATGAAAGCTTAGAAATGTAATAAAGACATAATATTGACAAATTTGTTTGAGAATTGGTATTTGATGTATTTTTTAAAAGTTCTCGACTACTAAACTTTGGATTTGAAACCCTAGATGATTTTCTGCAAGTTACAAAGAACCATTGCTCATAAGAGATTTGGGGATTTCAACCCAAAATCATGTTTTATGGTAAAAATCCCAAAATCTAGGGATTTAAGGAATTGATAGAATTGGAAAATTTTGTGATGTTGTGGCTCTTGGGAAAAGCCCTAATTTGTTTGAAATCCTCAAGCTAAAGATCCTTTGAGATTTTAGGTTTAAATATTTTGGTTTCCTAGAAAAGAATAGTAGAAGATGTAAAACCTATGAGTGCAAAAAGATATTATTTTTATCTAATAGGATATGGTTCATATTATTCGTGATTTGTGACTCTTTCGGCTTCTTGGTTTTGCTAGTATCTTGGAATACTATGTAAGAAAATTAATGCAAGCTCCTTATAAAACAAAATATTTTTGCTAGTATATGTGATTATGAGTTTTGGAAATGTCTACTTAGTTTAATCACATGCATGGATCAAATACATGTTTTGTATAGAAAATGGATTTGAGAATGTTTTATGGTAAAGATTGAACGTTATGGAGATATACTTTTGTATTTTTGTGAAATTGGAAATATGAAGAAATATTTTACTTTATTTATATACTTACAATCGCAATCGACAAATACCACTCACCAAATCTGGATATAAACTTCTTAACAAATACGACCCTAGTCAATGGGTATAAATCACAAATACGCACTTAATCAATGGGTTATAATAGTTGACAAAATGACCAATAAGTTAAAATAGTTGACATTTTATTCAAACAAATACTTCGAGAATCACTTAATATATGTTTTTGAAAATCAAGCGATTTGACTACGATACTAATCGTTTTAGTTAAACAAAAAATATGACGAACATCGGTTTGAAATATATTTATCTCTTATTTTCTTGTACTCAAGAATTTTATGAGATTTATGAGGAAAGGAAAAATATGTTACATCTTCAATTTTGAGAATTTTAAAATACTTAATCCATGAAACTATATTAAAATTCTTTATTGAGCTTTTAGCTTGCTCCTTATTTGTTATCATTTTCAAGTACATTAGACCTTGGCGAGGAGTGATAGTTGGGGCAAAGGTGGACAGAGCGAGAAAATTTTCAATTAGTATTTTAAAGGAAAGACTTATGATTGTTTAATTACTTTGTTGTTTGGAATTGAATGTTTGTAAACTTTCATTTGAAGGATTTATTTTGCTAGAATGTTATGTTTTGAGATTATTAGCTTTGAAGAACTTATCTTGTTGGAAGATGTTAGCTTAATGATATATATTGTTGTACTTTAAGGAATAAATGATGTCATTGGAAATTATTGTTCTTATGAAGTAGTTAAAATTTTGTGAGCACATTTAGAACACGGGATTCATACGTAAGAATTTTGAAGATGAATGACAAGTGCGGTTTGAATTTTGAAGATGTCTACCCTATATGTGAATTGACAACAACGCCCTTAATTCGGAGTTGGGGGTGTTACAGGTTTGAAATACAACAAATATATATAAAACAAGCTTGTGGAGATGCTAATTGATTTTTTTCTAATCTTGCTTATTTACTCTCATTTTTGGCTTTCCTAATTCTTCATAAACATAGAGATTAATAAAAATGTGCTCAAATGGACTTTTGAACATTTGGTCGTGCTCATTGAGTTCATCATATGATTTGACCTAACAAAAGATTAACAAATTGAATCCAGTCTTGCCTCTAAACAGAGTGCCGTTGAGGAAGCAAAGGCAGTTAAGATTAATGGAGGGTCTGGTGACTTTGCCTTCACAAGCTCATGGTTGTCCCGCAATTGACGCCTACTACCAGTGAACATGATGTCATTTGTCCTGATTATATGTAGGCCAAACTTCATTTAATTTCATCCAACGAAGCCATCATTTTGACTTTAGCAAGCATTACAATTGGATACGTAATTCCTAAGTTGTAGCGTCATTATCAGGCCGCTCTCAAGACTTGTATTTGTCTAACCATTTGATCAATTTATATTTTATCTTTCTTAAAATCAACATCCTATTTGGCCAACTTTGAAACTGTCCAGAAAAGTAACATATTTCTCTCTTCTGCATTCACTTAGAGCCCAAGGCTAATTGTGGAAAGTCTAAAGGAACAAAACGAAGAAAATATCTATTTAACCAAAACCAAAAAAAAAAAAAACACTCAAAAGACTTTTTCTAAAATAAACAAAAAAATTGTTTTAAACTATCTATAGTGTAAGTTTTTTTTAAAAGATCAAAATAAAGTAATATTAAGCTACTTATATATTAATATCATTTTTTTTTTCATTATCATTCTTATTGTTATAACTGAATATTGAAATTAAAAAAAAAAAAAAAAACTAAACATTGAAACGAAAACAAATAATGTGATTCAACCTTATATCTTATATGCAGCCAAATACAAGAAGTAGAATTAATAAATCCATTTCAGAAACTCCTAGTGTCCAGACAACCCAATCTAAAACTTTTATTGGGTTGATTTAATGGAATTAAACTCTGGGACTGAGCTTAACTCTGGATCTACTCAGATCCCCCACACTGCTGAATCCAGTCCTTGCCTTTAAATGGAGAGTGCGTAGTCGAGGAAGTTACGATGTAGGAAAATGAACTTGTCGGGTTACCATATTGATGTTCATGCCGAAGATCCTTCTTTCATTGTTTCAATTGGCTACATTTTCTGTTTCAGTGAATGAATGGAACCACGGCCCTGAAAATCATTCTATTTCCACAGCACAAATGCCTAAGCCCATGTATTTCATGAAGAATGCAAAATAAGGATTAAGGACTTCTATGATTCTAAATAGAATGTCTTCTATGTGCTTTCTGTTAATGATGGGTAGCCTTTTTCAAAAAAAACTTGTCCCATATGGAAAAAAGACTAACTTTTTTGGGTTTATATACTTTACACATCTTTGGGCTTGTATAGCGCTTTGAGAAAAGAGGAGGCTCATGGCGCACAAGAAATGGGTCAAAGCAACAGTTTGCTAATCTTTAACCGCTAATTTTCAAATTTCAAACCTCGAACCAAACTATTACATAATTATGTTTTCCCTATAAATTTGAGATCTTTACTAATATTACTCTCTCATTGTTCCTGCTCCATAACCATTCTCTTAAAACTCGGTAATCCCCTGCAATAAAATTCATATGACAACGTTTCTAAATACTTAGTTAATTAATTCTTATTCCTACAGCCTATGCCTCCAAATTCCATCCTCTCATCTATGATGTCGATTCATCCTCTCATTCAAACAGCCAGCGTGAGAAGGAAGAGGGAGAGAGAACCGTTCCTCTTTCCTATGGGTTTCTTCGATGCTTAGTGTAAAAATTGCCTCAAATTGCCTCTTTATTATCCTTCCACATCATGGGTCTGGTCGGGTCACCCATTTGGGCACTCACCATTCTGCCCACTTAACATCTCCCATTTGTACAAGATGGCATGATCTTACCAAAACACAAACCAAGTCCTTTTTGTATTCCTTGGCATTTGAAGGTCATTCATGAGTAGAAATGGTCGCAGGACTATTCGAGCACGCCTTGCCAATTTGGGGCCAGCTTATAGACTTATTCAATTGCTAGTGGATACACAGTAGCTCAACCCCAACATTTGTGAGTAAAGAATAATCATGTCGCGCTTTATACCCTAGACTTCTACTCTAGTTACATTAATGTATACACTTAATCCCAAAATGTGCAAAATGAAATAGTGGGCAATTACATTCGATCAATTATATTAGCTACAAAGCAATATAACGCCAACCTTGAGCGCTTTTTTTTTACAATGCAACTCAAAAAAGAAAAGTCTTCCTTTTAAGCTCATGTTCATTAGATCCAAATTAATCGTCGCCTAATATTCCATAAGGATAAATTATCTCATCTCCGTTGAAAACATATCAAAGTAGCAACATTAATTTGTCAGCTCAAGACATAGTCAAAAGTATAAAGGGTACAACAATAGGCTATCATAATTGCAATAACCCTTAAGGATCTCATACAGTGATGATGCATGGATCAATCACTCATTTTCCTTATTTGTCACATTTAAACACATATAGTATGAAATACACGTGGTGGTTTCTATTCACTTGAAGAGAGCGATGTCAACTACCACCATACAGACATTAACGAAAAGTTTCACATAAGTAGCTTATCTAGAGTTTTGCATCCATAGTTTTCCTTAAAACTTTTATGCTAATACTCAAGTCTAGTTCAAACAGGCAAATGTAATAGTGAGCAATTACATTCAATTAAATATATCATTTATTATAAACTTCATCTTGATACTTAACCAAGGCAACACTAATTATCTTTGTATACTTTTCACTCATTTTTCATCATTAGTATACCGTGTCTCTTCCCAACTCTAAAACATATTGATTGGGGTGGTTGCTCGTGTGAGAGAGCTAACCTCTACTTGTTGACATACATTTAAGAACATATTTGCATAAGTACCAATCACTACAAGAAAAAACACATATGGTGACATTTATACAAGCTCTCACCATAGTAATACAAGGTAACTACAACATAGTGTCACCCTATCCACTGACACCATAGAGGGTACCAATGGGTGACACATTTGGAAGTGACACAAAAGTAGATTAATTGGTGATACATTTGGAAGCGAATATTTTTAACAACCTTCCAACGCTTCCCTCATGTGTGGCCTGACGGATGAACCATGCGCATTTCGCTAAATTTCTGTTCTTTATAGCTAAAATGTATTATTCGCCCATTAATATTACGCTAATCCCTCATATTACATTATTCTATAGAATATGGCGATGTTGGAATCAAAAAGTGGCAAACTAAAAGAAAGAAAAGCAAGAGCGTATGCAAATGACGAAAAGGCAAAGATCACAAAGCGGGTTATGGGTTTGTCGTCGCGAAGATCTTCACCGCGCGAACCGTAAAGCCTGGAAATCAAAGGTTCGGTCGCTGCTGGCGAAGCCACCTTCGCCACGACAAAGAGAGGTTCTCTCTTTCCATTACGGGAACTCGAAAAAACTAAATTTTCTCGGGCCATTGATGGGCCCGTCTCGAGATATAAGAAGGAGTAATTTCGCTGTAGGAGATTGGATCGGAAGGAGGAGATATGAGTGAGAGATCAAGATAGACTTAATTTGGGATGATCATAAGACGGAATTTTCTATAGTCTTTCCTTCAACCTACTTCATGATTCGAATTCCTCAATCTATAGTGAATAATAATATGATGAACTAACTCTCTTTTCTCTAGGGTTTTGCCAACCCTAACTACAAGCATTGATTGATTTTCAATTTTGGCTTATTTGAATGTTAATATGAGTTCATATGTTTGCTTTAATTCTGGGTTTAATTACATGTTATTGTCTGGCCAACCGTGGCATACTAAAGCTAGGAGTTCGAGATCGAGAGAAGATAACTTCTAGGGACATGGTTAAAGCAACACTTGGGTAGTCAAAAAATAGAGATATTCCAGATTGCAAGTGTAGCACTAGGGTTTGCACATTTAAGCGTTTTGGAGTCGAGGGATTAAGGCAGAGATGCAATACATCCCACTGGCGAGATAGGCAAATATATCTCGAGAGAGAATATCTTGTAGGAAATATCAACCCACCAACATAACTCATACAAATACTTCAATAAGTCCTTAATTGAATTGACATCCATTAAGAGTGGTAGGAGACGGTAAAACCCTAGGTTTCTCATCATTGATATAATTCAATACATTCAATTTTAGGTTTTTATTAATTCAAGTAATTTAGTTGCAATTCGCTTTAGGATTAGATCCAAATATTATCGAAATCATTAAGTCAAGAGGTCAACACGCTTTCTCTTCGGAACGACACTTAACTAACCACTACACTACGTCAACTCGACGCCACTACAAGACATGTAATTAAGGCTTTCCTAATTAATTTCACACACTTCATCATTGGCCCACAAGTTTTTGGCATCGTTGTTTCGAGAAGTTTAGTGTTGATATCGACAATTGTGCCATAGATAGTACTCTTTGGATCAATTTTACTTTCTTTAGTTATTCTACTTCTTGATCATTTCTTTTACTTTTATTTCAGGTTTACGGTTCTTCTTCTTTATTGCATTTGTGTTGTGATTTGCTTTCGTTCTTATCCTATGATTTTAGGAAAGTATTTAGAGTGTATGCAAAGACAAGATCACAGGGAACTACTTCCATTCAATCCTGAACCAGAACGGACACTACATGGATTACGAAAGACCTGACGTAATCCTAGCATGAAATCATGCAAAAGATCAAGTGCACGCAGATTATATTCATGACGGGATGAACCACGTAGTGGAACGTAATGGACAGAACTATGTAAATCCGCCACCACACCCTTCAGACAAACTCGATAATCCGCATATGCTACTTAAGGAGTTTGCCTTGCCACCTACGCTGTTTAGTCAATATACGACTACCACCTAAGGCTGTGCGAACAACTTCAGTTAAAAAAGGAGCGACCTTGCAAGATGCCTGACAATATCCAGCTCCACGGGTTACCGAATTCGAGAGAACCCAAAGGCACATTTAACCGCCATTCGAGGTCTATGATACTACAACATAACGGGTAACCGGTTAGCTCTCGCACCGCTGGCTATTCCCATCACACTTAAAGGACCTGACTAAACACCTGTCGACCAGCCAACCTCTAGACTCCATCACCTCATGGAATGACTTGGTGCAGAAATTTCTAACCAAATTTTTCTCACTCTCAAAAATAGCTTAATTGGTGTAAGAAATTAATACATTTAGACAATTTGAGGGGGAGAATCTAGCTGAGGCTTGGGAGAGATTTCATTAGCTATTGAGGAGATGTCCACATCATAGATTAACTAAGCGATGCGGTGTGCATACGCACTACAATCCGCTTGAGTGCCTCATCCAGATAACTGATGCGCCTAATCCAAGGTGCTCACATGAAGAAAACCACAGATCAAGCCATGAGATCTTGAAGACAAATTACTAATACTAATCATCGGGCCTAGATAGATCAAAGATCGAGGAATCGAAGATGAGCGTATTAATAAAGATTCAAGTAATCTCAAAATCATATGCGCTTAATCCGCTAAACAACTACAAAAGCAACAGGATCA